>JAOQMS010000009.1:26764894-26783145 GCA_027563885.1 Erythroxylum longipes | reverse complement strand
AATTTATTATAATCTTTTACATAATATTTATTAATTAAAATTATTTTATTTATTAAAATAAATAATTTAGTTTATTTGAAATTAATATTTTCATTGATCCAAATATCTAAACTTTAAACCGAAAGCATACTTTTCGGTCATCCATGCAAGGGTTGAAATTGATTCTCGAATATAGATATATAATATTTAACGAAATATTAAAATATATAATATTTATACCCTTTTAATTTTTTTAAAGTCATGTCCTCATAAGTAATTTTATACATAAACAGTTAATACTAAACAGCTAATTTTACCAAACATCTCTATCAGACAACTAATACAATCCGCTGGTCAAATCAGTTGATAGAATCAACTATTAACTAACAGCTAATAAAATCAGCTAACAGCTAATATAACCAGCTAATTGTCAAACAGACCTAAGTAATAGTATCTGCAGCCCTTACATCACAAAGTCAGTCGAGATAGGTAAGTGTGCAACTAAAGTGCTTTATCTGCAGTCCTTACATCATTCAGTCGAGGTAAGTGTGCAACTAAAGATTCAAAGCCTTCGTGGCTTCGAAGTTATCCGTCATTTCTCTATTGCAAATCAACGAAGAAATTTTAAGATAAAGTGGTAATTGGCCAGACCTATAGCCTGCTTGTTATTTTTAAAATCACGTCATTTTGAAAACTTTTTATTAAAAAAATAAATGACGGGTTAAGTGGGCCAACTCGCTCTACTAATATTCCTAAAAGTGGCGGTCAATTCATTAAGTGAAGAAGCTCAAAGTTGTGAATAAGAGGGCTAAACCCAAACTAGTTACCTTCCTAGATCCACGTTGCTTCTCCATTCTAAATTTGATGTTTAATAAAAGGGTAGATATTAACCCTCATCTTCATCGTCTGTTTGAGGTTCATGAGCCATCTTTGTCATTTGCCTTTTTGAATTGGTCAAATGTAAAACTAAACGTTGACTACGGTTCAATTTTTAGCTTTTAAATTTTAAAGTGCGTTTGTTGCATATCTATTTTTTTGTTGTAGTTTTCAGTTTTCATTTTTAAGTTTTTGTTTCTATTTTTCTTTTAAATAAAAACAAAAGTATGTTTGATTGTTAATGTTAATATAGTTATATTTTTATCACTATTAATAATTACATATTAGATAAAACTTAAAGATAAATTATTTTTAATTAAATAAAATTATTTAATCTCTTATATAATATTTTTTCATATTATGTTATTTTAATAAATAAATAATTTAAAAATAAATATTTATTTGACATATATTTTAATTATTAAATCAATTTTTATTCGAATATTTATATATTTTAAATTTAGTTATATTTATTTATAATTATTATATTTTAATTACATATATTTTAATTATAAAAATTCATAAAATTCATAAATTTTATTGATAATTAATTTCAATTTATAAAATATATAATGTTGAATTAAATTATTCATAACAATTATTTAGATATTAAATGTTAGCATTATAGAAAAAACAGAAACAAGAAACAATAATTACTTTTTATGGTTTTCATAATTTTTGAAAATTAGAAAAAATTAAAACTAAAAATTTCAACAAACAGATTTTTTTAGTAAATTTAAAAACAAAAACAGAAAATTAAAAAAATTGAAACAAACACCTCATAAATTTATGATTAAAGTTATAATTTCTACTGCATTTATATATATATATATTTAAACACATTTAAATATATGGAAATATTGGTCAAACTTTGTTAAAATTGTTATGTTTTAAATTCAATTTTTATATTATTCTTGATAGTTTGCTGTAAATAGGAGGCTATTTATCTTCTTATTAATTCAAAAAATGATAAGTCAAGAGAGGAGATGTATTATGCATGCAGATCAATTAAATTGATTCGTCCAGCCAATTAGCAATGCATAGTTTATAGGTGATTATGTTCATTAAATAATTTACTTAGTATGGATTTAAAAATTAATTATTAATTTTTACGAAAACAAATTAGATTTTGAAATGATAATTACGGATGACAAAAGAGTATAAACTCGACTTGATTTAAGATTAATAAGATCAATTTGTGTTGATCAATTTTTTAGTTCGATTCAAGATTTGTTTTTATAAATTTTTAAGTTTTGGGTTGAATTTAGACCCTTTTTTCGAGTTATAAACTGAAATTGAGATTGGAATTTTTTTTTGAATTTGAAATTATACTTGAAAGTCTACTTCACAACTCGTTATTTTATATAATAATAAACAATTATTTGCAAACTTGTCAAAATTGGATGGGATTTTGAGTTCAAATCAAGTGCATATGGCTTATCTAATTCTGATCCAACTTAAGATAAAACCAAATATTTTGAACTTGATCGAAATTATGACCAAATTTAAGTAAGGTAAAACAAAATTGGACCGACCTTGAATCATCAGGGGTTCAAAGCTCCACCCGTTGCTATCTCCAACGGGAACACACTGTTAAGCTTCATACCATATTTGTATATTCCTTCTTGGTCTATTCCAGTAGAGAGACACCTAGACCCGTGATCCCTAACGTGACTAAGAGGTCTCGTGTACATGTAGTGTAAATTGTCAAGAGGGTACAAGACAACCATGCTTTGGACACATTGCCAGTCTACACACAACTGTCCCGTCAAGCGAGTCTAATATTCAAACACTTGTTTTTTAATACTAATTATAACATTAAACTAAATATATTATACTGACTTCCAACTTGTAATAAAAAATTTTAACATTAAATATTCTATTGGATGATCCGGGAATTATGACAAGTTTATATATTTATTACATAGACCATCTCATAAGATTAGGAATGACTTTGAGTTCGATTCTAAGGTTAACGAGTTAAACCCGAATTCACTAAGCCTCGAATTAGATATCAAGCCTGATCTTTTGAAAAATGGATCTCGAGTTGATATATGACTCAGGTTGCGACATGTTCAACCCTACCCAAAGTTCAACAAATATAAGAAAAACCAAACTCAAGCTTGGTCTTGATGGGCTCGATTGCTCGAGCATAAAGTCGGACTTTATTCATTGTCATCTCTACGTTAAGATAGTTATATCAAAAAATTATTATCTAATAAATTAAAAATATATTAATATTTATGAAAATTCTAAAATTAAATTAGTGCTAATGTAATTTACTATAAAACAATAGTCATTTAATAAATATATAAATTCTACATAATTAGATATACATAAAAAATTTCATTGTAGATTAAAAATAAAATATTCAATATAATAAAATTAATTTAAGTACAAAAATACTTTTATAATTAACCCTTTTATTTACTACTAATTCTAATTGTTTAATTTCCAAGGTCAATATTGGACCTGAATTTAGTATAAACAAATGCTTAAGGCACATTCTTTCAGATCACAGGTCTCGGAAACTATGTTAAGAAAACAACTCTCCCGACAAGCGTGGGTCGAGAGAGAGTGGGACTCACATGATCTCCGGTCTTTTTCTCGGTTCACCGACCTTTTCGTGCAGTAAAAAATAAAAGCCTGTCTTGTTTTACTCGTACCCTCTCCTTATACCATTTCGAGTCAAGATTCTCTCTACGAAGCCTACTAATAAGTCAAAATCCCAACCGACCACATTTACTCTTCTACCCCTTTCAAACCGAATATTCTACCAAAAACTAAGGAATTTTTTTTAATTTTATTGAATTTAAGTTCAAGTTTAACTATTTAGAATGGAATTTCATAATTTTTTAAAATCTCAACTAATCATAAGAAATTATTTAAATCAACTGAAACTATAAAATACACTTTAATGTTTTAATTTCAACTGATTTAAATCAACAATATCGTTTTGTTTAAAATAATTAAGTTTTAGATTGGCTTAAGTTTGAGTAACGGAGGCTCAAATTCAAATAAAAAGTTGTTATTTGATACTTTTAGTTTTAAAAAAATTAGCAAAATTGGCTCATGGATCGACTTATTGTCATTCTTAGTTTTTATTGTGACTGGACAAGACAATTTGAGTTCGAAATTTTAAAAAATATGAACTTGAGTCAAAATTTGATCAAAAGAGGTTTAAAATTTAAAACATCTAATTGTTATTACATTATTAAAAAATCAACTAAAGATTAAATAAAGTTTAAATTTTAAAATATGATTGAAAAAATTGTTTTTTATCTAAGAATTAGAAGTTTAATGAAAAAAGAAAATGTAAATATAAATTAATTAACTCTTCTTAAATGTAAAAAATTGTTTTTAATTTATAAAATTATTAATTTACAAAATTTGATTAATTTTTAATAAAAAGAGTTATTTAAATAAATTAATTTACGTTAAAAAGTTAAATATTAAACTAAAGAATTAGGCAGTTTAAGTTTTTACAATTAAATTGACTTAACTAGTTGGATTTTTAAAACATTAAAAAAAAAACAGTTCTCTTGTTTAGTGGCATTTTTGTCATCGCAAGAGAAACAGCTACGCTTTTGATAAAAGCTCGAAAAGTCTCTGTTAATAGGTCAAACCGTTGAGAGGAGAGGACATATCTCGCGCTCAGAGTATCCCTCTGTGTTTTTCCGACTGCGGAATAACAACAAACATTAAGCAAACAAACAAAAACAATAAAAGCCCAAATACGACCTTTCTCTACCTCCACGCGAACCCTACGCGAGTCCGAAACCCTCTACACCACTAGGACTCCGTGGACCCCACACCCCTCCCATGTTTTTCAACTGATAACCAGAGAAGCTGCACAGTGATGCACGTGATCTCTCTTACGAGCGTGCATCACACCACCCAACTGCAAACGAACCTCGCCATTCAACGTCACAACTCTACACGCTCACAAGACTTTTACGTTGATAGCTTCACCATCGAACCAGAAATCCACACGTCGGCAAAATGCCAAAACCCTATTGGGTCGTACGCTAAACGAGGTGTAACCCAACACTTTCTTTACCCTTCCGAAATAAATAAAATAAAATCGGAATAATTGTACACAGTTGAAGAAACACTCATCAAGCTAACAGAGTGAAAATCTAGTCTTCTTCTCTAACTAGTCTCGAGTTCTTCTCTATCTGACTAATGATTTCCTCTTAGACCCTCCGTCTGCTCATTAATTTACGACCATGCCATCGCGCCTGCTGCTGTCTCTTCCGGCGCCACCTCCGGCGATTAACAGTCATCCCAACCACCGTCACGTCCACCTCCTCCCTCCTTTGCTCACCGGGACTTTGACTTTGACTTTGTTTCTTCTCATTTCCGTCGTTGTCTTTCTGTATCTGAGACTATCGCGTAACCGTACGGCTCCAACGGACCTCAAATCGCCGAACCACCACCAGCTCCACCAATTTCGGCGATTCTCCTACTCGCTTCTCCGCCGCTCCACGGCTTGTTTCTCTTCAGCTAACCGGCTAGGTCACGGCGGCTTTGGCTCGGTTTACAAAGCTGTTCTCTTGGGAACGAACCAGTCGTTAGCTGTCAAAGTCATGGACCCCAACGGCTCGCTTCAAGGAGAGCGGGAGTTTCACAACGAGCTCTCTCTCGCTTCGTCTCTCAACTCTCCGTACATTGTTTCTCTTCTGGGGTATTCCTCCGACCGACGAAAGCGTAAGCTAATTCTGGTCTACGAGCTCATGGAGAACAGAAGCTTACAGGAGGCTCTTATAGATCGAAAATGTGAAGAGCTTATGAGTTGGAGTAAGAGATTGGAGATAATAAGTGATGTTGCTAAAGGGCTTGAGTATCTTCACCATGTTTGCAGTCCTCCTGTTATTCATGGAGATATTAAGCCTAGTAATATTCTGCTTGATTCGGATTTCAATGCCAAGATTGGTGATTTTGGGCTCGCTAGATTGAAGACGATTGAAGAAGATGCTGTAGAGAAAAAGGAGGCTTTTCTGGGAGGTGAGGATAATGGGTCGATCTTAGAAGAGACTGAAAGTTTAGCCACAGGATATGATGAGAGTAATGCTACTCCTGTTGGCATTGATCGTTCACCGGAAAGTTGTGGAATCAGGATTCTGGATTCGGATGCGTCGCCGGAGACTATCCCGGCTGTGTCGCCGGAGATGGGGGTGGATAAAAGAAGCGTGTCAGAGTTCGATAAGGCGAGTTTCGAGAGTGGGAAAGATTTGGCGGGCGGAGCTAAGAAGGGTGGTGGGTCAAGAAGAGATTGGTGGTGGAAACAGGACAATGGGTTGGGATCTGAATCAGGGAGAGTTAAAGATTATGTGATGGAGTGGATTGGGAATGAGATTAAGAAGGAGAGACCCAAGAGTGAATGGATTGCATCTCCAAGCTCTGTCGGAGGCAATGAAATGAAGAACACAAAAGCAAGTTTTGAGCAAAAGAAGCACAAGAGGAGGAAGGAATGGTGGGCTTCATTGGAAGATGAGAAAGCACAAAAGAAGGAAAAGATTAGGAAGCCTAGAGAGTGGTGGAAGGAGGAGTTTTGTGAGGAGCTCGCGAAGAAGAACAAGAAGAGAGGAGTTAATGGAGATTCGTGGTGGCAAAAGGATGATGATTGGGTACAAGAGAGGAAGAAGAGGAAGAGTAGGCGTAGCAGAGGTAGTATTGATTGGTGGTTGGATGGTTTTAGTGGTGACTTAAGAAATGGTCGCCGGAGTAGCCAAGATTGGGCGAGCGGAGAGATCCCAAAGAGCGGCGGTGTTAGTAGCACGCCTAGTATGAGAGGAACTGTGTGTTACATTGCACCGGAGTACGGCGGAGGCGGGCAGTTATCGGAGAAATGTGATGTGTACAGTTTTGGTGTTCTGGTTCTTGTTGTGGTCTCTGGGAGGAGACCACTGCAAGTTACAGCTTCACCAATGTCTGAATTTGAGAGAGCTAACCTTATTTCATGGGCTAGGCAGCTTGCATACAATGGGAAACTTTTGGATCTTGTTGATCCATTGATAAATTCTTTGGATAAAGACCAAGCTTTGCTATGCATTACTATTGCACTCCTCTGTTTGCAGAGATCACCTAGCAAAAGGCCTAACATGAAAGAAATTGTGGGGATGCTTTCCGGCGAGACGGATCCGCCCCATTTGCCGTTTGAATTTTCACCATCGCCACCGTCAAATTTTCCGTTCAAGTCCCGGAAAAAGGCCCGGTGAGTTTGATAGATTGACTCTTTGACAGTAGAATGTGTAATGTTGTAGTTCTTTATGTAGGCCATGATTAGCTATTATGTTTCTGTAGAAATTTGTTGCTGAAGTGCAATGATATACATATGTTTCAACAAATTCCAGTTCAACGGTTTTGACTTTTAATGGGTTGAATGATTCTGAGCACAAAACACCGTTTGACTTGAGCTTTACTCATAAAAGTTAGGAATCCCAAGATTAACGGTATGGGCCAAATGAAGTTACATATAGAGATAACTTTTACTTTCCAAGAAGTGATCGGTTCGCTTTTGACGACCATATGCCCTTCTAATTAGTGTTATCTGAACCTATCAAAAGTTGGTTGCTTTTCTTTGGCAAAAGTGACATGAAATTCAGTAGGAAGGGAACAATTCTGGCCAGTCTTTGCTTTTGAAAAGGAGGAAAACATAAATTTAAAACATTATCCTCAATCTTTAAAATTCTCAAAAAAACAACTCTTTATAATTTTTAGTTTCATATAAAATTTAAAAAATAATCCTTAATCTTTAAATTTCTCAACAAAAAAAACTCTTTATAATTTTCCTAGTCTTTTATAAAAATTCATTCTTTTAGACGTCGGTTTAAGAATGGCAATGAGCCTACTCATGTACTAGTTTTGTTAAATTTTTTAAATAATTTTTTAAAAATAAAAGTATAAAACGTCTCTTTTAAAATAAATTCGGACTTAGGTTTTCCAAGCCTAAGTTTACTTGAAGCTTAATTTTTTTAAATAAAATAACATCGTTTCGTTTAAAATAATTAATCCTCAAGTCGATTTGAACTTGAGTCTGGCTCATTAGTTAGCTTATTAAAAACACCTAAATTTAGCCCATGGGTTAGCTTATTGTCATCTCTACGTTGGTTAAAAGATGATTACGAAACATGCATTGTATGAACATTAAACGTGGACTAATTAAATGTCACTAATATAATAATTGAATTCAATTTTTTAATTTAACTTTATAAAAAAAGTCAACGTACTAAGTATAAAAGACTTTCCTACTTTGCGAGGATTTGAAAAAGATCATCGATGTACGCAACCTTTTCTTTGTAATTTAAATTAATAGTTTAACTAACATAAATATCATAATTGATACCTTTGTAATTTAAATTAATAATTTAACTAACATAAATATCATACCTATACTAATTAAATGCTATTTATATGTCGATTTAATTCAACTTTTAAACTTATATTATTAATTTATATCAAATTTAATTAGCTTTATTCAAGTTTAAGAGTAATTATTAATTAATATCATATTTAATTAGTTGAGTAATTATTAATTTATATCATAATTAATTAGTTAATTTAATTAGTTCGATTTAAGTTTAAAAGTAATTATTAATTTATATCAAATTTAATTAATTTGATTCAAATTTAAGAGTGATTAAATTATTATATAAATAATATTTGATTAATACAAGTATGATATTTGTGCTGGCCATATTTTATCAGTTTTTAACTAAACTTTGAAAGAAATATTTTTTGAAAAATTAAAATTAGAAGAAATGTTTTTTGAAAATTTTAAATATCAAAATTCTAAATCTTTTTCAGTTAAAAAAATGATAAAGTTCCAGAGTCATGTATTATTATTACTTTGTAAAGCTAAAAAGAGAACCTGGAACTGGATCGATATTGCTATCTAATCGGTATACTTTACCAAACTTCTTATTGGAAATTCTCTTATGAAAAAGAAGTGATATTTTGATCAAAACGCCGTCGTTAAAATGAGATAGAGTAAGACAAGTGAACTAGCCCTTGTGTCAGATTTTGCCTTATCCTCCGTTTGGAACCTGGAAGTACAGGATCTCCTGGATTTTTTACCGTATTTTCATCAATTTTTATTAAATTTTATTTATATATTCACGTAAATTTAGATAAATGTATGGATGAAATTTGACTAGTTAAAATATAATAAGTGAAAAAAGAGAATAGTTTGGTATTTTATTTAACCCCAGAACTGCTGATTACTTCCATTCTTGCCAAAGCCTAGCATATACTCTTTGATGCTTTTTTATGCATTAACTAAAATTCCGAAATTATGTATTTTAAAATCAACTAGAATTAATTATATTTAATTTTGTTCGACTTTTTTCATTTTAATTTTCATGTTTTAAATTTTATTATTTAACTTTTTTAAACATTATTTAGTTACTATACATCTAATTAGGTTATATTCTATTTAATTTTTTAAAATAACTTTAAAATAATAACATATCAGTTTTTAGGTTAAAAAAAAAGATAAACTTTAGGCAATAGCTTATAAATTAGATCAAGATCAAGATCAAGATCAGAGTTTTGGAAATGATCATAATGTACACAACTTTTTCTTTGTATTTTTACAAAAAAATTGTTTCCGTGATTTAAATATGCTTACAAAAGAATAACTTTATCGATCGTTCCAAGATCCCTCAAAGCCGAAACTTATAACTTACCACTAATAACTTATAAATTACTTGTTTAAAATAAATTACTACTAGTTGTATTGTATAATCTTGTGACTTGACTTTTTTCATTTGAATTTTTTTGTTTTAAAAATTATGATTTAGTTTCTTTTTAACGATTATTGTCATATTTTGTTAATTTTTATTTATAATCTTAAAACAACTTCAAATTAAAATCTAATAATTATGTCACTTTAAGTAAAAAAATTTACATGGAATAAAATTTTAAAAAATAAAAATACTAAATTATAGAAGCGTATATTTAATTTAATAATTATTTAATGAATAAGTAATTTTAAACAAAAACGACTGGTGGTTGAGCGGCTTACTTTGTCTTCGTTTTAAGAAGTTGGAAGGCAATAAATGGCCCAATCCAATCCAAGCATTGAACTGTAG
Organism: Erythroxylum longipes; assembly: GCA_027563885.1. NCBI lineage: Eukaryota > Viridiplantae > Streptophyta > Magnoliopsida > Malpighiales > Erythroxylaceae > Erythroxylum > Erythroxylum longipes. Next base: position 26,773,195 of record JAOQMS010000009.1, on the reverse strand, counting down.
CTGTTGAGGAGTAAATGAGTAATAACTAGCACCTAAATCCATTAATGTTTCAATGCTTCTCACGATGACCAGGTTGTTGTGAAAACTGAAACGGTTGTGGCTTCGTACTCGATACTTCCTACTTTATTCAACCAGAAAACCACTGCTTCATTAATGGGTTTTGGGCTAACTTGGTCCAGTTTAAATTCTCAAACTCATTTGTCTTTACTTGCAGCTCTCCTTGAACTTTCAATCGGCAATTTTAATCCCATGTGTTCAAATTGAGTATTGGAATCATACTTGAGAGTCGACATAAAACTTTTGCCACTAAAACGGCGTCGTTTTAATATACTTAAATTTAAGCTCAAGTATCCCGGGAGAGAAGTTATACTTGAAAGATAGGAGAGAAGTCGTTTGAATTTGTCAACGTGTTCACTTTCCAAAATTATCTTCCTTCATTCATTGGCAATGGAAAGCTCCATCACACAAGCTTTTCGGATTTAGTTACAAATTCATCTGAAAGGCATAAGAATTGGAGGAAGAACTTCAACGTCAATCAATCCCAAGACTTTATTCAGAGTAATTTCCAATGAAATCAACAGGTTTCTGATATTTCACCGGAAAAAATGTCCAAGTTCGACCCCTACGACCACCTGAACATTAAAATGAATCCTGACGGCACCGTAACTCGCCTCCTGAAATTCCCATCTGCAGACACGAATTCCGATCTCAACTCCGGCGACGCCGTGGCCACCAAAGACGTTCCTCTCGACGCCCAAAAGGGCACTTCCCTTCGCATTTACTTGCCCACAAAATTCAACTCCAATAATGACTCCAACGTCGCCGTCGACAAGAGTAAAACTCTTCCTATCGCTATCTTTTTCCAGGGTTGTTCATGGGTTCTGTTTGGGGCCAAGTACTTCAAGCTTCATCTCAGCCTTTGTTACCAGGCATGCAACGTCCCAGTCATCATCGTCCTAGTGGACTATCGTCTCGCGCCTGAAAACCGCCTTCCTGCTCAATACGAAGACGCCATGGACGCACTTCTCTGGCTAAAAAACCAAGCTCTAGACCCAAACGGCGAGCCATGGCTCAAAAAGCACGCAGACTTCACAAGATGTTTCCTTTACGGGTCTGACAACGGAGGCAACATAGTGTTCAACGCTGCTCTTCGAGCTGTGGATATAGATTTGAACCCTTTAAAGATTGTCGGGCTTATAATGAATCAGCCTCTGTTTGGAGGAAAACAGAGGACCAAATCGGAGCTAAACTTCGCCACCGACCAGGTACTGCCATTGCCGGTGTTGGACCTTCTATGGGAGCTAGCATTGCCGAAAGGGACTGATCGGGACCACCGGTACTGTAATCCGATGTGTGAGGGTCCGCATATGAACAAGTTGGGTTCATTTCAGCGATGTCTGGTCTTTGGTTTTGGAATGGATCCATTGATAGATAGGCAACAGGAGTTTGTGCAGATGCTGGTAACGCATGGTGTGCAAGTTGAAGCACACTTTGACGAGGTTGGGTTCCATGGGATTGACATTGTTGACAATCGACGAGCCATTGCTCTTCATAACATTATTAAGCAGTTTATTTGTGGATAGGTTATGATTTTTATTAAATGTAAGGAGACTATTATCATGTTACAAAAGTTTAGGGTTAACGAATAAAAAGCGTTAATTTTTAAATTTTTTAGGTAATTAACCTTAATTTTTTAAAAATCAAAGTTCAATTTAAATAATATTTTATTATTTTTTCAAAATACTTAAAATTAATATTTAAATAAATTAAGGGAATTTTGTCTTTATTTAATGTAATTAAATACACTGTTGATGATCATTCAAACAAATGTTTTTAAAATTAGGCCGAAAGTTAAATCGATAACACAAAAAGTTTAAGATTTAAAAGATTTAATCTGTATTAAGCAGTCATAAAATTGGCTAAATATTAAATAAAAATTAAAAAATTAAAAAATAATTGAAAAAACTATCTTTACTTATTGAAAAGTTTAAAGTTTAATTAAAAAATAATATTGTTAAATGAAAATTAATTAGTTTATTTAGCCTATAAAAACTAATTAGTCTATGAAAAAAAGTAGATTAATTAATAAATTGATCGATTTTTAATAAAGATCATTAAACTAAATTAAATCAGAAAGTCATAAACTGAACCTAAAATTTATTCAGTTTTTAAAACATTAGAAATTATTTATTCATATCATTTAATTTAAATAAAAATTTAAAAATAATTTATAATAACAAATTAATGTTATTTTTAACAAATTAGATCTTTTATACTAGTTATGATGTTCCTATCATATTTCATTAAATCTTATCCACATATTTACCCTACATAAATATATAAATAAGATTTAATAAAATATGATTGTAACGTGATAACTGAAATAAAAGGTTTGATGTGCATTTTTAAGGTACACATTTATTAATTTATTAATTTCTGTATATAAGTATTCGTCGGATTCTCTTTAAATCCATTTTCTATAAAGAAAAATTTGTAAAGCTTACAAGCGAAGTAAGAAACGTACGGTTCAGTTCCCCAACTTCTTCTACTTGCATGGTAAGTTTCTACGGGACAGAACGAAATTCCCTAACTACCCCTCACTCTCTACGAAAACGACAACGCATAGGTAACTAGATCTAGCAGCAATCCTAGCGTGTGGCGAGGAGTCCATGAGCCAAGTCGCAATGGCTCATTAACGGCCGTCCAATGATGTGTAAACGGTGGAGATTAACTTCTCGATGAGTACGGAAGCTAAACGGGGGTATATTCCGAATAGGAATAGGATGTGTGAGCGTGCACACCTAAGCACAGGAAACATATTCCTAGTGTCCTACTGGACATTGGATTTGCCATAATTTAATAAAGGCGACATAATAAGCAGTCCTGCGTGTACGGTCGTTTTGGCACCAAATCTTCACCGCATCGACACTCAAAACTATGTCTGCTGGTGGCGGCGGTGGTGGTGATGAGGGGCAGTCGTTGCAGCTACCGAATAACGGCGGCGAGTTTTTGCTATCTCTGCTCCATAGGTCTAACCAACAAGCACAAACACCGTCGCCGGGCCCACCGCAATCTCAATTACTCGACGGTCAGCAGCATCGTCCTCAACAAAATGAAGAAAACCAGCAGTCTCTCACTTTTGATCCGGCAGTGGCGGCTGTGGGCCCCAGCGTGGCCTATCCGCCACCGTCATCGCTTTGGCCAGCCAAGGGAAACGATCTTCTCTCGCCTCCTTGGCCGCACAATTTGTCTCCTCCTAATTTCCCTCCTGGTTTCCTAGGGTTTCCTCAAAACCCTTGGTTAAACCAATTTCAAGGTAAGCAAACCATAACTGTTGATGAGCTTCAAAGATTAGGGTTTCCGAGTACTGAGGCTAGAGCTAGCAGTGCAGTCCACAAGTTTATTCACCATAAGCAACAACCGGATCAGAAGCTAGTGTTTGGGTCGTTTTCTAGTGATATTCAGAGTTCGGAGGGTTTACTCAATGTGAATTCGAAGCGAGAAGTGGGTTTAGGAGGGGACAATCTCAATGGTTTAGTTAGGAATCAACCATTCAATCCACGATTGAGTGAGAGAAAAATCGACTATCGGACAAAACAGCACCATGGATCCAATTACAGATCATCGGAGACTAGAACTCCTCCACCAGGGTTTTCGAACAAGCCAAGAGGTGGAGGGAATTGGGATGTTTTGAATATGAGAAGAGAATTGAATCATAATGTGGGCAAGGAAAAGGTGAGTTATGGTAAGCTTCGTAATAGGAATGCAGTAGGTAATTCAGATGAGAGATTGAGGAGTAACAATGATTCGCTGAAGGTGAGGCTCCCCAGACAGCTTGATCACCCTGGTCCATCTGTAGGCACTAATGTCCATTCAGTTTCGGCATCTGATATTGAAGAATCCTTGGTGAACATGCATGGTGAAAATCTTGAAGACAGGAAAGATGACGATGATCGTGAATTGGATGATCTTGGTGAAAATTTTGAATTGTTGTTGATCGAGGATGAATCTGAGGATAGGAAAGAAAAGAAATATAAAAAGGTTAGCATTTTTATTCTCTACCTAATTGTGTTTCAATACTTAAAGTAGTGTGTTAGCGGTACTTGAAGGCTAGAAGTGGATTTTTGGAACTTTAATAAACTTCTGTTACTTCTTCCATTTGTAAGCCAATAACCCCGTGATCAATGAAGTCTTGTGGATGCTTTAAATGAGCTCATAAACTGCTTAGTTTTAGGAAAATCAAACAAGAAACGTTTAATTTCTTTGTTTGTTTGCTTTTGTGGAGAAAAACAATCTTGAAATCTGAATATTCGTTTATGGTTAATGTGATCAGGAGTCCAGATCAGATAACAGAGGGAAACAGATGCTTAGTCAAAGAATGAGAATGATGAAAAGAAAGATGGAATGTCCCAGAGACATAGAAAGACTGAATGCACCTTTTCTTGCAATTTATCAGTCCCTAATACCGCTAGAAGAGGAAAAGGCAAAACAGAAGCAGTTGCTTACACTTCTTGAGAACATAGTAAGCAAGGAGTGGCCTGAAGCTCGGTTATATCTTTATGGTTCATGTGCAAATTCGTTTGGAGTTTCGAAGAGTGATATTGATGTTTGCCTTGCAATAGATGATGCAGATATTAACAAGTCTGAGTTCTTGTTAAAATTAGCTGATATTTTACAATCAGACAATCTCCAGGATGTGCAGGTGAACTTGGTTGCCTTTTTGGTTTTTCTGAATTAGATGCATTCAAACCTTTTGCTATAATCATAATTGACACTACCTAAATGCAGTTCTCTGTGTTGTTGTGGTAGTTTGAATTCTGTTTTGTCTTCTTTCCATGCCACCTAATCCACCTTGAAAACTAGAAAACTAACTGATCATGATTTTTTTTTTCATGATTGTTTATGATATGACTTGTATGTTTTCCTTTCTTAGTCCCCCCTAAATCGAGTTATTTTACAGGCACTGACGCGGGCTAGAGTTCCCATAGTAAAGCTTATGGATCCAACAACTGGAATATCATGTGACATATGTATAAACAATGTTTTGGCTGTTGTTAATACAAAGCTTCTTCGAGATTATGCAGAAATAGATGTGAGGTTGCGACAGTTGGCTTTTATAGTAAAACATTGGGCCAAATCTAGAGGAGTGAATGAAACTTATCAAGGAACCCTTTCTAGCTACGCGTGAGTCATCTTTTGACTTCTTGAACTTGGTTAAACTTTTAGTAGAATAATGTAGTGAGTTTTAACATATATTTTGGCCTCATATTTTGTTCTCACTGATTTTTGTTTTCTTTTTCAGCTATGTCTTAATGTGCATCCACTTTTTACAGATTCGCAGACCTGCAATTCTTCCTTGCTTACAGGTCTTTATCCTGATCCCTTTCTTGATTGGCTTGAATAGATTGGCTGTCATTATGTTTATTTGTGAATGTCTATGAGTTCCCCAGTATGCCTAACCTATATTTGTTTGCTGCTATACTTTTATCAACTTCTATGGTTGCTCTTTTCTCTGGCCTGGATTTGATCCGATAAGCTGAAAATGGTGGAATCTGCTCAAGTTTTTTTTAATTCACTATTGAATGTTATTTCCATAGATCTTAAAATCTTATCCAACTTCAAATCTTACCTGTTGGGCTTGTATCAATGGTGAATTACTTTCAAGCCAAGAGGAAAAGGCCGTATAGTGATGAATTTTGAATAAGTAAAACTTTTAGTGCTCATAAGTTTTAGTTGTTATATTTTTTAGTTTTGGGGTATAGCATTGAGTTTTGATGTTGATTACACTTATTGAACTCACTGGCTTTGGCCAAAGCAATGCGCTCTTCTGGTATTATGACTGATGCCAGCCTTTTGTTTTTCTGGATATGATCAATGCTTCCTGTTTTCTTTGTTTCTTATTCGAACTCCCTAATTTTGTGCTCTGCTCTGTTTTTCAGGAAATGGGATGTACATATTCTGTCATTATAGATGATGTTAAGTGTTCCTACTTTGATCAAGTTGAAAAACTTCGTGGCTTTGGATCTCATAACAAGGAGACAGTTGCTCAATTGGTGTGGGCATTTTTCAATTACTGGGCATATCGTCATGATTATGCAAATGATGTCATATCAGTCCGCACTGGAAGCATAATCAGGTGATGCATAAAACCTTATCATTTACTGGATTTATGTTTGTCCAAATATGAGGCTCTATTTTATTTAGTCTACATGTGTGAGTCATAGTACTGTCATCAGTTCTTAACCATTGAAGTGAACGGTTTCGCCTTTATCTTTTTAACATATACTCTATGATGTCCGAAAGGGCATGACAAAGATATCGCCTTTATCTAGTTAACATATACTCTATGATATCCGAAAGGGCATGACAAAGATATCGATTAGTTAGATTGATTGCTCCCTATTTTCTTTTGGTTCAACAGCAAAAGGGAAAAGGACTGGACAAGAAGGATTGGGAACGATCGACATTTGATATGTATAGAAGATCCTTTTGAGGTATCACATGATCTGGGAAGAGTGGTGGACAAGTACAGCATAAGAGTTCTGAGGGAGGAGTTTGAACGTGCAGCAAATATAATGCAGTATGACCCAAATCCTTGTGTAACCCTCTTCGAGCCCTATGTCCCAGCTTGACTCAATTTCACCTGCAAAATATTAGTAGATATAATTATGTTAAAGCTGTACTTAGCTTGTGAAAAACCCCCTTGTGGTTTCATGCCCCTTTCTTTCGTCAATAAGTTTTGATCGTGTTGGGGGTGATTATGTCCTGTGTAAAATGACATATTTACCTAAATTTTGTAATCAAAATTGTAGCTTCCATGTTTTTGCACCCGCTTTTGCAAATTCTCTCTCTTCCTCTTTTGGTATTAGGCTTGTCAATGGATTGGATTGGACTGGACTTGAAACTATCTAAGCCTGACCCGAATTCCTTTAAAAACTAGGTCGGACTTGATTCATCCGATTTAAGTTCGATTGGATTTGACTTATATCGTCTGAGCTTATTCATATTCGACCCGAATCAAAATTTATTAATTTTAAATTAAATTAGAACAAATTAAATTTGAATTAAACTTTTTTTATTACTCTTAGTTTATACTTTTTTATTGCATTTAATTGAGTTTTTTCTTTTCTTTAATTCAATGTTTCTGTAATTATGCAAAAGGGCTTAATCCCATTTTCCATTTTCCAATTAACCATATTCAATCAGGTTAGAGCCCCGTAGTTGGTTCAAAGTTTGGTAACATATCTCCTACTTATAGGTTAATTGTAGAGACAGAAGGTGAAAATTTGTAGGCCAATCTTGCTCCAATTGCTGCCTTTGGTTCTCTCTGCATCAGAATTTACTATAGTTTAGTGCATATGAACAATGATTAAAAATTAAAACAATTTGGTCGACTTAATTATGAAAATTTTGAATAGATTAATTTTTTAATTTGATTTATTTTAATAATTATTATTGTTAAAATTTTATCAATTTATTAATTAATCAGCTAATTTTCTTAAATTAATTAATTTCTATAAATCAAAATAAATCAATTAATTTTAATTCGAAGGTATTTTTAATTTAAAATTAAAATTTTTAATAAGAAGAGATAGCATCTTTCAATTGAATTTAAATTTTTTCAATTTTATTCAATTTTGACTTAATTTTATGGTAGACTAATACCCATTAAACTTTTAAACTTTAAATCTTCTAATACGAGCTTAACTTTCGATTTAATATTAAAAATCCGTAATATGAGTTTAATTTAATAATTTAACATCCCATATGTATTGAATGGATCTATTAATAGAAATCTTTGTTTGATATTTTTTTCTTATTGGTAGTTTTATTGAATTTTTAAGATCGAATTAATTAATTTGATATACTAAAATTAACTAAATTCAAAATTATTTTTTAATTTTATTAGAAATTTTAATTAAATGCATATTTATTTAAAAATCAAAGTTAAAAATGAAAAAAAAAGAGTAGAAATATAACCTCCCATGAAAAAGATACTTAATACTCAAATAATTTTCCGATTTTGTTATATTTTTAAAAATATTTATGATTAATAATAATAAACTAAAAATAAAATAAAATAGTATTGATATAATAATACTATTAATTATTAAAAATTTTGGTAATATAATTAGATATATTTTTGACGCCACATCTCAAACTTGTCCATAGAGAATGTCGGAAACTGAGACCTCGGAATCCGAACACCTCCCGGAGGTCTTGCTTACGAAGAAGCCGACGTTGTTCGCATTGTACGGTGAAGATTCATTTACTTCCAACAAATTCCGCTACTTGAAAGCC
>JAOQMS010000009.1:26735403-26750662 GCA_027563885.1 Erythroxylum longipes | reverse complement strand
ATCACAAATGGGTTATCTCAAGTTTTACAGAAAAAAGATCAAAATATAGTGAATGCAATGCATTTGGTTAAAGTCTCGAAATGTCATTTGCAACAAGTTAGAGATGATGGTTGGGAGTCTTTATTGAAACAAGTTGTTGACCTTTGTGGTGAAAATAATGCAAGTGTGTGATAGATATGCAAGATATGTTTATATTTAGAGGGAGATCAAGGCGTAGAAGTGAAGACATGATGAATCTTCGTCACTATCGTGTTGAGCTTTTCTATTCTGTGATTGACATGCAACTTCAAGAGCTTAACGATCAATTTGATGAAGTCAATACAAGTTTGCTTTTATGTATGGCATGTCTTGATCCTAAAGACTCCTTTTCTATATTTGTCATGGACAAATTGATTGAATTTGCAAAATTCTATCCATCAGAGTTTCCTCCTATTGCTTTAATTGAACTTAAATATCAACTTGGGAATTTTATCATTGATGTACGTGTGGATAAGAATTTCTCTGAATTGAGTGGAATTGGAGACCTTGCTAAGAGAATGGTGGCTACAAGAAAGTATCATGTATTCCCTTTGGTTTATTTGTTAGTCAAATTGTCATTACTTTTACTAGTTGTTACAGCCACAGTGGAAAAAGCTTTCTCCGCAATGAAAATTATCAAGAGTTCACTTCATAATAAAATAAGAGATGACCTATTGATGATTGTTTAGTGTGTTACATTGAAAGAGATGTATTTGTAAATATTGACAATAATCTTGTTATGAAAAGATTTCAATCTACAAAAAGTAAGCGATAATCATTGTAATTTTAACTATTTTATATTCTTAATAAAACTTTATTTTTATTTAGTTTTGATATAAAAATTTTTGTGAAATTTATATTTTATTTGGACCCTCCTGTTTTAAATTTCTGGCTCCATCACTGGACCTAATATCAACCCTAATTCTCTCTCTCTTATCCTCGTATATTATGCAGAGATTCAGACAATCCGAGATAAACTCACTCATGTTTTGTCCCACAAATGTACAGTCTGACCACTCCTTTTATGTTCAATATTTAAATAAATTTACAAATCTCCTTTAATATAAAAGAGAGGTCTCGAACTTAGAAAGTTCTCTTGTAGACTTAGAAAGTTCGTTGCAGCACATCATAGAACTTGAAATAGCCATGTTGGTTCGATCAGAACACATTATAAGTTACTGTTCAAATGCAAAGGGCATGTGTTTATGTGAAATATGTTCCGTGGTATTATTACCGTACTAGATTTCCTTATCCTCGAATGTCTCAAATTTGGTCCAACTTTCAGGATAAAAGAAATAGAATTTTCAAGGAGTTTACAAAATTTTTGAAAAATCTTATAATTTTTAAATTATCAAAAGAACATTTTATTTAAACTTTGAAAATCATTTTTTAAATTTTGGTTATAAATGACGAAATACAAGAATTATGAACATTTACTTACATCAATCAAATGATGTTTATACAAAAATTCAACTCAACTCTTGAAATCGAATCTAATTAATTGCATCTTACTTAAAATAATAATAAAGAGATCAATTAAAATATGAAGAAAACTGTTAGAGTATTTCATATTAATTAAACATGAAAATGTTAAAGGGTTTATAATTGGTAAATGTCAACTATCCAAATGATTAGTTCTAATCATTTTGGTAATGGTTGACCTAAGTTTATTTTTTGTTAATAAACTCTATATTTTACCCATATTAAAAATTCTAATAAAAACAACATTTACTTAATGCATGTTTGATTTTTATATCGTATATGTTTCATTGTTTCAACTGAATTATAAGAGAATTTTAAAAAAAATAAAAATATGATATAATTTTTTTAAAAATAAAATAAAAAATCTAAATTTATCGAATTACAGAAAAATATATTTCTTTTAACCTAAAGTTTATTTTATCTTCAATTGATTTCAATTTCAGATGAGAAGCAAGCACACTGGGATTGTTGTATCTGCTTATAAGTAACTTATAGTTATATGGGCGCTAGCTATAGCTTCTGGGTTTTGGATTCGTCCAATCTTATCTGAACATCTTTTGGGTTTGAGCCCATTTTTTATTTATGGGTTATGTATAATTAAAAATGAATTTCTTATTTTATACAACTATGTACTTAATTATTCCAATTTTTAAAAAAATTTCTATAATAAAAAATATATATAGTTGTTGTTTTTTAAATGTGTATTTAATAAATTATCGAATACACTGCTAACTTATAAATTATATATTTTAAATAAAATTCATAATTTAAAAAACATATTCAAATTATATGGTAGTGACAAATTTGTAAATTTAATTGCTTTTATAATAGTAAACATGACAACTACATAAACGTATAAAGTAATTTATAAACAATATATTAAAAATAAATAATCTAATCAATTATTGAATCAAAACCATATAATAAGTGTAATTGAACTAATATTTATAAATTTAGTTTTTTAAAAGTCTATTATATAAAGAAATAACATATTCTAAAGTTCTAAACTTTTTGAAAATTTTCCGTCCAAGTTTTAAATATTTTCAATTAAACAATTAACTTTTTATAACTTTAGCAAATCAGTTAAAAGTGTTAATTTTATTATAATTTTGTTGATTTGATAAATAAATCTTTTTTTATCATTGACATATAGGCATTCATTTAGAAACAACATCTCTACTAGTTAGGGATAAGGTTGCGCAGTGCTGGACTTTTCTAGACTCCACGTCTTAGTGAGATTTCTATTGAGGATTGTTGTTGAAATGTAGACGTCTATGTGGAAAACACCTAATCTAATGCGCAAAAGAAATTATAATATGAATGTTTTAGTCCATATAGATGATTCGTTTGTAGTTAATTTTTCACGTCACTGCCTACATTTCATGAATAAAAAAGATTTTGTCAGTCAAATTAGCAAAATACTAACAAAACTAATTTTTGGACTAAGTTGTAAAGGTTAATCATTTAATTAAAATTTTTTAATTTTTTTACTAAATTGAAAAAATCTCGAAAGATTGAGCACAGTAGAAGCTGATATCCCTTGTATAAAACATAGAAACTAAGGGCCTATTTGATTGGATATTAATTAATGTAATATAATAGGATGTAATGGAACCGAAAAAAATAGTTTATAATGAAATGAAATGTAATATAGTGAAAAGTTGTTTGGGAGGGATAAAAGGGTTCATAACGTAATATAGTGAAATATTGTTTGGAAGATGGATGGAATAGAATGTAATGTATAATAAAATGACTATTATACTCCTTACATTAAAATGGTTGTTGTAGGAGATTTAACGGTATAATTTTAAAATAGAAATCATGTCTAATTAAAAAGTAATAGTTGTGACTTTAATAATAAAATAATAAAATTTTTATTATTTTAAAATAAAAATATATTAAAAAAATTATTCACAACCGTGACAAATATTTTTTTATATTTTTATTTTAAAATAATAATATTTTTATTATTTTATTATTAATTATATACAATTTATTATTAATTATATAAAAATATTATTATTAATTATTTATTTATTATATTTTATTTTATTCTATTCTATTTTATTTATATTTTAAAATAATTTATTTATATTTTTATTTATATAAAAAGAATTGGTATTACGGTAAGGAGAAATAATTGGTATTATGAAAAAAAAACTAGTAAATATATAGAAATGTGTTGGTTGTTATTAGGGTAAGGAGAAATAATTGATATTACGAAATTTTATTGAGAGTATATTAGATAGTACATATTTATTAATTTACTTTCTATCTTAAACCTTCCGAATAAGAGATTTCTTATTTTCAGTATTTATGATGGAATGGAACATAACATGAAACATTTTGCTTTCATCCTATTCTATTACATTTTATTCTATTATAAGACTTTCTTCCAAACCATAGAATTGTGTTACGTTTTATCCTGTTCTATTATGAAACATCTAACTAAAGAGGCCCTAAAGTATACAACTTAAAACCAGGACAATAATACATTACCTAATGGTGACTTTAAACATATAATTAATTAGTTACTCAAGTTGTATAAATGTACATGATTAGGGAATTATTAGACAGCGATTAGAGTGAACAAAGGGGCATTTAGTTTTTAAAAAACACTTTTAAATGGATTAACATAACTTGGTTGTACTAATCTTTGTTGTTTCTTTCGTTTTTACATGGCATTGGTGAATCATTTGCACTAATTATCCGTGACCTGAAATCTCTGATAAAATGACATAAATTATAATATAATGTCAAGTTAGTCGCCTAAGCAGAAAATGTGACACAAATATAAGATGTGGGGTTATGTATATTAATTTTCTAATGGGAATCATTTTAGAAAATATTAATAAGGAGCAATAATATAGATAATGATTGAAGCAATTACAATGTGGACTGCTCAACTTCAATTGATTACTAAATTTGTAAACATTAATGATTTTTTCTTTGTAATAAATAAATATTAAGCTTTAAGACTTGGTTTAATAGTTTTTTTATAATGATTAAAAAAATCAATCAGCTCTGGCGATTCAACAGTAAAATTTTGAACTGTCAAATTTTTGATTTGGTTTTTAACTTTTTAGTTCAATTTATTTTGACAACTTTTGTTGTTAAAAACTTGATCAATTTATTAATTAATCAGTCAATTTTTATTAATTAATAAGTTCTTATAAACTAAACAAATCAATTAATCTTTAATTAATAATATCTTTTTTCAATTAAACTTCAAATCTTCGATAAAAAAGGACTTTTTTTTCAACCATATTTAAAATTTTTAATCTTATTCAATTTCAGTTTTACGATGGTCTAATATTGGTTGAATATTTTAAATCTTAAACCTTCGATCTATCTTAAACATTGAATATACCTATTATTTTAACAATAATAATTATATACAATGTTTTAAAAATCGGAACAAAAATTGAACAAGATGTTTAATATTTAAAAGGTTCAATTGATATTAGACAGTCATAAAATTGGTCAAAATTTGAATAAAAGTAAAAAATTAGAATATTATTGAAATATATTATTCTTATTCATTAAAGAATTTGAAATTTAAATAAAAAAGATATTATTAAATAAAAAATAATTAATTTATTTTAGTTTATAAGAAATTATTAATTTATAAAAATTGATCAATCAATTAATAAATTATTTCGTTTTTAACAATAAGAGTTATTAAAGCAAATTGACCCGAAAAGTTAAATAGTTGAAGATTTGTAGGGTTTAATCTTTTTATAAATTTATTTAATTTGTAAAATAAATCCATCATCTTCTTATCAAGGACGGCCTTAACTTTTCTCTTCTCTCCCTTTCGAGCTTGCTTACTGTCATTCACTCTTTTAAATCTTCAAAGTACTCCTGAAGAACACAAGTAATAATTTCCAAATTCTCTATTGCAATTGGTGCTCTTCAAGGCATGACGCTACCTCCTGATAGCTGCGATCCTCCTCACCAAGCTAATGAAACCAAAATCGAACAACAAAAACAACTGACATTGGTTTTTGATGCATCAGTTCTTCAATACCAATCCCATATACCATCTCAATTCATTTGGCCCGCTCACGAGAGACCATGCCTTGATTCTCCAGAACTTGTAACCCCTCCTATCGACTTGGGAAGCTTTTTAGATGGAGACCTTTCGGCTGCCTCAGAAGCTAGTCAACTTGTCAATGAAGCTTGCAGGAAACATGGTTTCTTTCTCGTCGTTAACCATGGAGTCGATTCACAACTTGTAGCTAAAGCTCACGAGCACATGGACTTGTTCTTTGGCATGAAACTCTCTGAGAAGCAAAGAGCTCAAAGAAAGATTGGTGACTCCTTCGGATACTCCAGTAGCTTCACTGGTAGGTTCTCCTCCCGACTTCCATGGAAGGAAACACTTTCTTTTCGATATCTTGCAGATGAGCGTCGATCTTGTTCGAACATTGTTAAAGAATATTTCTCGAATGTAATGGGAGAAGATTTCAGAGAATTCGGGTAAGAGAACTGAACTTGGCTCTTGTTTCAGGAGTTTAAGATCAGCCATGTTGCTATGAATCTTCTAACATTAAATATCTTTGAGATTGATTCACGTAGGAAGGTTTACCAGGAATACTGTGAAGCCATGAACACTCTCTCTCTTACGATCATGGAGCTTTTAGGGTTGAGTCTAGGAGTTGACAGAGGCTACTTCAGAGAGTTTTTCCAGGGAAACGATTCCATCATGAGATTGAATTACTACCCTCCGTGCCAGAATCCTGATTTAACTTTCGGAACAGGACCTCACTGTGATCCTACTTCTTTAACTATCCTCCATCAGGATCAAGTTGGTGGCTTCCAAGTATGGGTCGATGGAAGTTGGAGATCCATAAATCCTGATCCACAAGCGTTTGTTGTCAACATCGGCGACACATTCATGGTAAGTTTCACACTTACATTAACATATTAAAGAGCAAGTTACCATGTAACAAGAAGTTGGTTAAGTTTGGTCTTTTCAGGCACTATCCAACTGTAAGTTCAAGAGTTGCTTGCACAGAGCGGTGGTGAACAAGAAAACAGTAAGGAAATCGTTGGCATTTTTCTTATCACCAAACATGGAGAAAGTAGTGAAACCACCAGAAATCCTAGTCGACCATGAAAATCCCAGAAAGTATCCAGACTTCACATGGCCAAGTTTTCTAGAATTCACCCAGAAGGATTACAGGGCTGACATGAAAACCCTCGAAAGCTTCAAAATCTGGCTTGAACAGAAAAAGGATTACTGAAAGAGATGACCAGAGAATTATAAGTATCAAAATGAAGATGTGAATGTGTAGATGCATGGTAGCTTCTTCTTCTTCTTATTTCTCTGTGATTGATTGTCTCTTTCTGCTTCTGTTCTCCTTCAGTCTGTCTATGTATAAAAACTCCTGGATTCTTGGACTTACTGTGATTTGCCACCAATTGTTCTGGTATAGCCTCTTCTGATTCTATATTAAAAGTATATTGCTAATTTTATCTGTGAATACCGCATATTTATTGCTAATACAACAACAAAAGTAAGCATTTGAGCAGTCTACGGTGAAATAAAAAATCTTCTTATTAAAAAGATTTTATTTGAAATTATTATATATACGATAAATATTCAATATTAAGCAATACTTTCAAAACCAGACTGGAAATTAAATTAATAAAACAAGATTTAAAGTTTAAAAGGTTCGTTCGATATTAAATTGTCGTAAAACCAGTTAAAGATTTAACAAAATTGAATAAAAAAATTGTCCTACTCAGTAAAAGTTTTGAATTTTAATTAAAAAAGAAAAGTGTTAAATGCAAATTAATTAATTTATTTTAGTTTTAAAAAATTTATGAAGAGTATTAAATGCAAATTAATAATTTGAACGATTTTTAACGACAAAAATTATTGAACTAAATTAAAACCAAAAATTAAAATCAAAATTGACTCATTCAAAATTTTTAATATTAAATTGATAGAAGACTAGAATTTTAAAAGAGTCATCTTAATTAAGTAGATCTCAATTCTTTCAAAGATCAAATTTTCTATTTCGATTATGATATTTTCATTATATTACATTAAATTTTATCCGCACTGCATAAACCCCGTATATAAATATATGGAAGCATAATTGGCAAAGAGTAAATGGAACAGTGAATCAGCGATGTAGTTCATTCCGCATTATTTCTTGGAGGTTGAAGCAGAACCCAATCGTTGTCGGAACGGAGGCGACAACCAGATTCAAATATCGACGACGCCGTTTTAAGGCTCCTCTGTGCATAACAAAACACCCCTAATTCGGTTAAATAAATGATACGATTAAAATAATATTATTTTAATTTAAAATAACATGATTTCAAAAAATTAAACAAAAATTCATTAATCCTAAATTAGTTATACATTTAGCCCATTTGCCCATTATTTTCGCTTCCACAAGTTATTGGCATTAAGAATTGTTGGAAGCTATTGACATAAAGAATGTAATTGATTTAACCTTTGGGGGTATATAGAGATTAGAGGAAGGGTCCTAATGACGGTTTGAAGTACGAAAATAATCTCTTTATAAAAAATAATAAAGAAAAGATTGCGTACATTAATTATTTTGTCTAAATCCTCTCAAAGCAAAGAACATTGTGCATTCATTATGCATTGAATAGACTTATGTATACTTTTCACAAGAAATGATTAAAAAAATCAAACCAATTCAATCAATTTAATTATAAAAATTTTGAATCGAATAATTTTTGTTTTATTTTATAACTTTTTAATTTGATTTACTTTAATAGTTGTTGTTGTAAAAAATTAATTAATTTATTAATTAATCGGTCAATTTTATATAAACTAAAATAAATAAATAATTTTTTTTAGTAATTTTTTTTTCAATAAAACTTCAACTTTTTCGATAGAAAAAATAATTTCCTCCAATTTTATTCAATTTTTAACCTGTTATAACTATATAATACCAATTGAACTTTTAAACTTTAAATTTCTTATCTTACTGAGTTAACTTCAATCTTATTTTTAAAATATCAATCGTGAGTAATTTACTCCATAAATTGACAACTTAAAATCAAGATAAACTATTTCTTTGAATGAACTCAAAATACCTTTTCATTAGTAAGTACATGAAGGCTAATATCACGAAGTTCGCTACCATTTATTATAATCATTGTCACGCTCGAAGAGACAAATTCAAGTAAAGCAAGCATTGGTCACGCTCAAAACATTTAGTACGGCACCGTTTCAATGCACTCGTTTTAGGCATACAGTATTTGAAGACTCTTGGTTTATTATAGATAATTTATATTTTAAAGTAAATTAGAATCTTTCCAGTTCAAATGCTGCCACCATAGAGAAAAGTTCAATTTATCTCCTAAACGCTTCATCATCAACTTCCAAGTTCAAACTTTGGCATACAATGTCTAGATCACAACTTCATTTACATGTATGTTTCAAAGTGCCCACACGAACACACAAACACACAAGCAAGGAATATGCTTATCGTCCTCTTCATAGTCAGGCAAGGTAATGGCCTGGACAATAAAGCCCAAGTGCTACATACTTCTCTTTACTATTGTGCTGTCAATTTTACACTTCTAAAATTTTTCTCTCAGTCACCCAATTTTTGTTCGCCAAATAAACCATCAACATCATCTAACTGATCACACCATACATCTCAAGCACAAAATCAATTCAAAACTTTAAACCTACTAGTGTGCAAGGTAACTATGATTGTGGAAAGCTTCCAAAACCTGCTTTTCTACAGAATTGAAGCATCCAAGACAGATCTTTCTCATAGAATTGCCACATCCAAGTAATCTCCAATCTGTGGAAATGACAGACAAATTCATAACGTATTCAAAATGGGGACTAAAAGATAGGGCTCCTAAAACGAAACTCAAGCCGAACCTGGAATCCAAGCTCTGCCAATGCTTTGGCATCATCTAACTTTCCAATTCTGTTAGAGAATGTTTTCCCCACCTACAATGAAGTGAATAGTGCATACAATCATACACTTGTGCATCAAGAGATTCTGAAGATATGCACTTATAAAGTCAACGTTAACACTATTTTGGTTCCCATCAACACAGCATTTACTCCATGAGGAATAAGCGAAAAACACAAACAAATGCACACATAGACACATGATCACAGAAAAAGGCACCGAAATTTATGCATAGGAATAAGTATTGATGATACGCGAAACCATAGACATTTGTTTCTGTGTTTGTATAGGGGAAGAAGTTGGGAATTAATTTTGAACAAAAACATTTACTTTTTTCGGAACAGATACATAGAAAGATAGGATAGACTAACCTCTCGAACCACAAAACGGCCATTTTTATCAGGATAAACAAAAGCAAAAGAAAGTCTGACATCTCTTCTCCTTGCTGCAGGAGCCACTTCTTTAACCTGTGAAATTGATCACAAAAGCATTAAACCCAAAGTAAGAGTAGCAAAAACATGGACTACATAAGGCGATGCCATGCAGTGAACAAAATGACATCAGATTTGCCAATATGTCACATATTATAAACAACCAGATCATTTCAACAACATACCAGATCAGTTAACTCACGAAGAGTAGCATCTTTCCACGTGTATATTTGAACCTCATCCTTAGGCTCCTTTCCTCTAACTGCAAAATCTTCCTTAGTGTGATGACTCCCCATCTGTCAAAAATTTCACCCATTGAAAACACAGGTAAGAATCTGGAGACCCTTTCACTGGATCCACAAGAACAAGAATGATAAACACTATAAAAACACAGATAATGAAGCCCTACAATAATAAAATAACAGCAAGCTTCTAAATTTGTTTCATGCGATCATACAGCAACCAAGCGCACAGTAATAGAATGCAATCTCCACACTGTAGCTTACAAATCGAAAACATAGAAGAGGTTGAACGTAGGTACCTTGGTAAATACCCGAAGCAACAGAGGACATGTCTGCAAGAAAAAAAAAATTAAAAAATTACAGAAAAAATACAAAATCCATAACAGCTCAAAATGGTCACGATTAACAGTATGCTTTGCTTTGGTTAAAAACGCTGCATTCAAGTTAAAGAGTAAAAACCCTAAAAAATCAACAGAACTTAAAGGCGCAAAAACTTAGATAATCTCTTGTTTTCTTTTTAAGATTAAGAATTCACCTTCTCGCGATCGACGGGCTGAACAGGAGGAGGACCTCTTGGTGGGGGAGGCATAGGTCGTCTCTTAGGTGGTTCACTGACTCCCGCCATGTCTTCACTTCTACGGAGCTTTCCTTCTGGTTGCTCTCCCGAAGCAAATCCTATTAGGGCTTGGATTTGTGTGGGCATATGATCAATTTTTCTCATTAACTGGGCCTAGAAAAGAAAGAGCCCACTTAGCTCAGGCTTCAGTTTCAAGCGTGAGCCAATCTTACATAGGGATGACATAATTGACCCGGTTCAATTCAACCCGACTTGTTACGATAATTATGACATAATTGATTCAATTCAATTTGACTAACATATACATTGCAATTGACAATGGGCTAGCTTGGGTCCAAGGCCTGACCGAGACCCAATTTGGTCAAAGCTCGAGTCAACTTGACTTGATTTTTAAAAAAATTAAAATACAAAAATAATATTGTTTTGACCAAAAATGTTGTTTTGCTTATAAGAGTCGATTCGGGCTTAGACAACTCGAGCTCAAACTTTGTTTAAGACTCTTTTTTTCAGAAAAATAGGCCCAAGGCCCAATCAACCTTAACATAGCTTATTGACTTCAAGTCGGATCGAGTCGAATCTGATCCAAGACTTAGATGCCATCTCTATGTCCAAGTGGCATTTTCTTAACCTATACAAGTCCCATGTAAATGTACCAATATGTATGTATACAATCTCCACACACTATTTCCAAAATAACCCAATTTATATAATTTAGGGAAAAAAAATCAATTGTGACACTACTTTTTTATGGAAAGAGACAAAGCATAAATTCCAAGCAACTCATGTTTCACTGTGTCCTCTTTGTTCCCTCTTCACTATAAAGGAACAAACTTTGGCATGCTTAGTGCTTAAAGTTGAAAGCTCAGGCTATTGCAATATATGGAAAGTTGCATTCAAGACTCCTGACCAAACCCCATCAAAAGCTTTCTTTATTTGGTAAGCTCTAACCACCACCACCCTACACTACCCAATGACCTAGTTCTCTGTCACTTTCCAGGAGTAGTTGGCCCCTCTAGGAAATAATGTGCCACTTTAATGTTATGCCTCTTCATTGTACTAATTTTATCCCTTTTATTATAAATTAAAGTAAATCAACTAAAAAAATTTATTGATAAAGATAATTTCTTCCTATCATATTTTAAATTTTATTTAATTTTTTTAAAGATTTTATGACAGTTTAATACCAGTTAAACTTTTTAAACCTTAAATCCTATATTTTACTAATTTAACTTCCTGACTGATTTTTAAAACATTATAAATAAATCAAAATTTATTAACATAAAGTTAAATAACATATTTGATTCAAGTTGTTATTATATATCAGGCCAATTCCTTTGACACATTTGAAAATAAAATTTTACTTAAAATGGACCAACTTTTAGTAATTTGGGAAGGGGTCAATTAGTAAATTACTAGTGAGAAAATGAAACAAAAAATTATTGGTTTGAGTATGGGTTTAAACCCAAACTTGGCCAAACAATGTTTGATTTTGGTATATTTGATTTACTTCTGAAAATTTTTGGTTTTTTATTTAATTTTAAATCATCAATTCCAAAATATGGATTTAACAAATGAACTTAGTAGTCATTGTTATATGAAGGGTAAAAATCAATGATGGCAAACTCAATCGATTCGACTAGTTCAATCGTAAAATTCTTGAACCGTCCGATTTTTCAGTTTGGTTTACTTTAATAACTTTTGTTGTTAAAAACTAATCAATTTATTAATGAATCGGTCAATTTTTATAAATTAATAATTTCTTATAAACTGAAATAAATCAATTGTTTTTATTTAATAGTCTCTTTTTTCAATTAAAATTTAAATTATTCGAAAGAAAAAGACATTCTCTTTTAATCATATTTTAAATTCTTTAATTTTATTTACTCTTTAGTCGTTTTTATGACGATTTAATAACGGTTCAACTTTTTAAACTTTAACCTTTTTGTCTTATTGTTTAACTTTCGGTCTAGTTTTTAAAACATTGTTAAATATCAAAATTCAAAATTTGACCTATTTGGGACTAAAATAATATTATTTTAGTTCAACTTATTTTAATTGAAATTTAAATTTAAGTTCGATCTATAATTTAATTAATTTGAATTTAATCCATTAATTTTAAAATAAATATAGCTTAATTTATTAATAAATTTGGCTTAACAATTTTTTCAAAACTTAAAATTGACCCAAAATTTGATCATATTTATACGAAGTTTAATAATATTATTTTAATTTAATTGATTCAGGTGGAATCATTTTAAATTTGACCTAAAATTTAATTAATTTTAATTTAATTTATTAATTTCGGATAGATCCGTGTTGGACCGATTTTGCAATCCCCAATGGTAATTCTAAAGGCGGTGGACAGAGAATTCTATTTTGGGTTAATGAAAGTGAACAGCACGTTCCGGTACAAAAGCAAAGTGAACTAATGAGAGTGAGGCTAAGCCACCGGGGTTGGCTTTGAAAGCGGATCAGAATCATTGGAGCAGGTGAGGGGATCACAATCTCACACTTTCCTTGTGAAAAAGAGCCATCAATTTTTCTGCTTCACTTATTGATCTAATTAGCAATTAGCTATTTGCATTAGTAGTTAGCTGATTTTATCAGCTGTTAGCTAACAATATCAGCTGATTTGACCAGCGAATTGTATTAGCTGTTTGTTAGAGGTGTTTGATGAAATTAGCTGTTTAGTATTAATTGTTGATGTGTAAAATGACTTACGAAGGTATAGTTTTTAAAAAATTTTATAAGGGCATGAATTTGTCTCCTGTATATAAGTGTAGACTTTTTTATTTTTTATTTGAATTATAATTATAATTATACTAATATTACTTTAATAAAAATTTAAATTTAAATTTAAATTTAATTATTACTTTAATTTAAATTAAATTAAAATTGAAATTTAATTATTACTTAAATAAAAATTAAATTAAATTATAGTTATGTTATTATTAATTTTATAAAAAATAAAATTAAAAAGAAAAATAAAAAAGCCTGAAAGGTTTAGGACTTGTAGTTAGACATAAATTTGATTTGTAAAAATTAATTAATGTATAACTTTGTTTATCTAGGGGGTATAATTGATTTTTCACTTGCTAAAAATAAAAAAGCTACTCGAAACGTAGCTATTATATAGCTTTTTCAAATTCGGCGGCTTGGGATAAATCAGTTGACTTTTCATGTTCTTACCAAACAAGTGTTTCAGATGTTTGAAAAGTCAAACAGCTAAAACACTTGAATCAGCCAAAATATTAGCTGATCCACTATCTTCTAAACGCATCCATTATGTTTCAACTTTGTTTCATTAAAGCTTATTTATATATTTATATGAGATCTATATAAGTATGTGGATGAGATTTAATAAAATATGATACAGACACCATAATTAATACAAAAGATATGATCCCAAAACAGAGGAATTTAAGAGTCCAATACATTAGACATATCTACAAGTGTAGTATCACTTAATATTTTGGCTAATTTTAAATTAATATTTATATTGTATAAAATTTATAAAATCATCGTCATTATCTATACTTACTTGAAATCTTACCAAGTCGCGGGATCTGAAAAAATTCAATAGTACGTAGCTTTACCTTCATTTAGTAAAAGTTGTTTCTGACGTATAAATTTTATAAAATTTATATAACATTTAATTTTGAGCAAAGAATTAGATTTATATATCATTGACTAAATTTTAAAATTTTTATATATTTATAAATTTATTTAATGCACAATTTAAAATATATTAATTATAAATCTCTCAATTCAAAAAAAAAAGTTTTGAGTGAGGTCATACGAACGAGGAACGGGTCTTCTGTCTCCTGCTCTATTCCTCCGTTCCCTTACAATTTCATTTATTCATTGTAATAAATTGGATGAATGAGATTTACTTAGGCACAAAAGACAAGAGTACACGGAACAATCTTTTCCTATAAGAATTAATGGCTAAACCTTCACATAGCAGTTAGCACACTGCCGATGACATTAAAGATGTTAGCTTGCCAGTAGCATTTTCTCATGTACCAATTTGCATCTGACTAGCTGCAGCTTTTAAAGGGGCCTATTTTCAAGTACTGGCATTTAAAGCGGCGCTTAGTTAACGTAAGAAAAAGGCGATAAAAATTGAGAATGAATATAATGAGTAAAGACAAAGAATAATTTTATTATAATAATGATAGCCGATTAAGGGGACGAATGATTTTAATAATAATTGATACTAATTAATTTGTAAAAAATATTAAAAATAAAATTATTATATTTTAATTAATTATATTACAAATACTTACAATATTTTAATTAATAAATGAATTATATTTTAATTAATTATATTGTAACTAATTGATTAATAATAATAGTAATAATTTAATTAATTATATTGTAATATTATGTTTTAGTTAATTATTATATTTTAATTAATTAATTATGTTGTAATTAATTAATTATAATATTTTAATTAATGAAAATTTATATGTAAATTAGTTATAATTAATTACTTAATTATATTTTAATTAATTAATTATATTTAATTAATTAATTAAAATTATTATAATATAATTAATTTATTATATTTTAATTAATTAA
>JAOQMS010000009.1:26718725-26730661 GCA_027563885.1 Erythroxylum longipes | reverse complement strand
AACAAATGCTTTTGTTAAATGATCGTCTTAGCAGACTAACCAAAACACTTGAGAGGTACCAACGTTGTTGCTATACTCCTCAGGACAACAGCATAGAACATCAAACCCAGGTTTGTATTTCCTGAATTTCTTTGCCTGCTTTTGATTCATGTAACTCCAACAAAAAGAAGTCCCTTTAAATTCAATTAGCATTTTACCCTTATATAATATTCTATCAACTTAATTTCTTTTGTATTTGGTGATCTTTCAAGAGCTGGTATCAGGAAGTAACAAAGTTGAAGGCAAAATATGAGTCTCTTCAACGAACTCAAAGGTTGTAACTAAGCTTCTCTGTGATTCTCTTGTACCAAAATTTTTTACATATATTAGTGACAGTTTCAGTTTCTTAAGGCATTTGCTTGGGGAAGATCTTGGGCCTCTGAACGTAAAAGAGCTTCAGAATCTTGAGAAACAGCTTGAAGGAGCTCTTACTTTAGCTAGGCAAAGAAAGGTACGTTACATAAAACATAGTAGCGAAGGTTGAAGATTGATAAAGAAATAGTATGGTTCTGGTTAGTTTTTGAGAAGATAATCTACACTTGGAAGTGTAAGTATGGTGCTGTCTTTTCATTTTTTGGTGCAGACTCAGATCATGTTAGAGCAAATGGAAGATCTTCGCAAAAAGGTGGATTAAAACTACTCATGAAATTGAAGGATCTTCATATATAATTAGTTTCACAGTTTCTTCGTAAACTTCTGTTCACTCTATACTTGCAGGAACGTCATCTGGGGGACTTAAACAAGCATCTGAAGAATAAGGTCGTGCATGTTTGAGTAGTTAATCACCATTTTCGATTTTAAGAGCAATATTTGTTTTGTTTCCAAAGATTTTCATTTTCTGTGTGTGTGTTTCTGATAAAATTTCAGCTGGAAGCAGAAGGACAAAGTCTTGCAGTTCAAGGGTTATGGAGCTCTGGAGCTGATGAAAATGGCAACTTTCACATGCATCCTTCTCATACCAATCCTTTGGACTGTGATCCTGGACCTGTTTTACAAATCGGGTATGTGCCTGGAAATTTTTTGGCGAACTCATATTGCTTATAATGATCAATCAGAAAGAAGAAGTGAAGATGATTTGCAAGTCGTATGAGCAAGTGCATCATCGTTATAAGAAACTGATTTTGGTTTTGTTCTGAAACAGGTACCATCAGTTCGTTGCAGGTGAAGGATCGTCTGTTCAGAAAAGCTTGACTATGGAGACAAACTTCATTCAGGGATGGGTCATTTGAACACTACTCCAAATTAGAGACCCACCAGTATAACCTCTATATATATATATATATATATTGGACTCTTATATAGTTATCTTTTTTTTATTGAATTTGTAATGGCATATAGTTTTTTTATATGACATGAATTGGTCTGTAATATTAATAAATTTACAAATGTTTCCTAACCCACATTTGAGTGGATTCCTTTTTTAACTTTGACTCAGGTGATTAGCCCGTGGTTTATCCGTTATTTTCAAAACGATATTATTTTAGAAATTTTTTACTTAAAAAATAAATTGCACGCCGGGTCAGGTTAGCCTACCTATGACCCATCAAGCTATAGCTTGGGCCACGAGCTAATCTATGGGCCACCATGACCTATCTGACCCATTGACATCCCTAATTCTTCCATTCCCTCAAGCATGAGTTGGTTCAATGTCCAGTCAAAACAAACATGACTAATTGACATATAATTGAATTAAACCTGTAATTGCTTAAAATGATGTCGTTTTTTTTAAGATTGAGGCCGTGTTGACGGCCCCATCCAAGAACTTAGTAGTCCAATTTGCACACAAACCAAACTTCTGAGAAGAATCCAAAAGCCCTGATCGACCAAAATGTCCATTTAACTAAACGGTGCCGTCTCACTGCAGTGTGACCGGACTTGACGTTCTCAAGAGAACTGAAGACGCTTTTACTTCAAGTCGTTTTCGTTTCCATGAATTAAATTGACTTTTTCCTTACAATTATTTCTTCTGAAATAATATTATAAAAAATGACATCACAATTTTCTTCTAATTGTACAATATAAAATGAATTAATCTAAAAATAATACATATTTTTCGTTATGATAAAATTTTATTTAATAACTTTTTATAATTAATATTAATTGACATTATTTTTCTTTATATAAAATAATTTTAACTGTTAAAATTATTAAAATAAATAACAGTATAATTAGATCCCATTTTTAAATTAAAGGTTAACAAAATTGTTAAAATTTTAATAATTCATATAATGTTAATTACAATAATTATTGAAATTATTAAAATAGTAACCATATAATTAAGTCAAATATATTCAATAGAGATGACAATTAAGCCTAATTCGCCAACCTAATCCGAGGTTAACATGTCAAATTCAAATTTACCGTGCCTTGGGCCTACTCTTTTTCAAAAAATTTGGTTTCAAGTTGGACTAAAGCTCCGGTCCAGCCCCATACTGGCTCACCACAGCCCAATATGAAGTCAACGAGCCAGTTCCTAAGCGACCGAACCTTAGGCCTAATTGTTTCAAAAAATTATGTTTTAGGATGAACGCAAATTTTATTTTTATTTAATAAAAAAAAAACAGGTCAAGCTAAGCTGAATTTAGTTCGAGCTCGAGGCCCGAGCCACAACAGATACTTTTTCGCCCAAGCCAAGCCAAGCCCAGCCTGACTATTGTCATCCCTAATATTTGAGGAAGAAAATTAAACAAGAAATCACAATTTTCACCTGTCAATTAAAGTGTTTTATATTAACATTACTTGTTGCCCTTATTTGCTTGCGCAGCTCAACATACTCAATAGAGCAACTAATACATATTTATTCATATGTATACCGACGACAAGAGCGAAAAGGAAAAAAGAATAAAAAGGACAGCCTTATCAATTAACGTTGTGGTCGTGAAGGCGGAGGTAAGCCTCTGACTCTTGTTTCCGGTGGTCCGATGAAGAGCTCAGTCTCCACATCCGAAACCGGACTACTACTTCCTTCATTTGGTAAGTTTTCTTCCTGATTATTCTTGGACCGTTCCCATGGTTGCACCCCACACTAACAATTCAAAGTCCCAAACTTCATTAACCATTACCATTTGAAGTACTAATAACAGATTCATCAGTTTCAATCAAAATGATCATGTTCTGAGTTCAGAGTTATGAGTTCCTGTTGTTTTTATCAGACAAATAGATCTAAACTTCTCACTTTACCTTTTCAGACAGCTTTGTGTTTTCAACTAACAATGCCTTCTCCTGAAACACACACACAGACACAAAACATGTCTGTTAGTTAACACATTCAACTGCATCATTTCATTGAAGACACAAATGGGTTCTTACCTACCAACTTCATGGAATAGTCTCAAGCTTCCATTTTAGAATTACAAAAGAAAATAAGCGTTTTCCAAAAGAATTATAAAAATATGAGAAAATTTGAACAAAATGCAATATTATTATAACAACACTATAATTTTCATCATATATAGATATAAGATTTATACAATTTTTAAAAAATTAGTCACTAAATTAAAAATTTTGACACTAAATTGAAATAATTAAAAAAAAGTAATGATTGATTTGATATCCTTATTTTAAATTTTTATATATTAAACTTAATTTTAAGAAAGTTATTTTTATTTTTAACATTTAAATTGATTGTTTCAAGTTTTGATTTTGCTCAAGATTCCACCTTTTCCTTCAGTTTCTCAATCTGTTCTTTGAACACCTGATTCTGTAACAAGCAAAAGGGATTAAGACTTTCAGATTCATCGGATACGTATGTGATATAAGCAAACACACAAGCTTGTAATTAATGGTGTCAGTAACCTTTCTAGCTCGAATGCAGCTTACACTCCTCTCCAGCTGTTGCTCTATCTGTTGCAGTTCTTCAAGAGTGCATGATCCTAGACTTTCTCCAAGGAGTTTCCTGATACAACAATGTCAGATTCGAACTTCAACTTCAGGATGTTGTGAGAAAATGGAAACTTCAACCAGAAAGTGTTTTATCATTAGTGCTTCCAACCGTTTTGAGACTTCAAGAAACTCTATCTTCTTCAACATCTCTGCTGCTTCTGTCTTCAACCGCTGCTATGTGTACAAGAAATGGATTAGGCACCTAATGTTCTTTACTAATTTAAGGGGTATCTTTAATTTACATAATTAATTAACTCTTTTATTTTTAAAATCTTTAATATTTCAAAAAAATAAATTTCCTATACTTCTGTTAAATAAAGCATACATAATATGAACATATATCACACATAAATCAATCAAATATAACCGATATGACTTCCGCCTTAACTATTAAACTCAATTTGGACTAACTCTGAATTCATTAAACCCGACTTAAACTAATAATTTATTTTAATTATCTTAAATTATTAATTTGAGTTAGATTTAATTGATTCAAATCGAATTTAAGAACTGAATTTGATTATCATGTCCTTTGATTGAAGGACATACATTGTTCATATCACGTGTATTTTACTGTTATTTTTTTTGGATAAAAATCTAAGAAAAAGAGTTTTTTTTTTAATTAAAATCATGAAAAAATTTCAATAATTTTAAAGATTAAATTTTTTTTCTAATTTACTAAAATCAGAAGGCCAAGTACCCCAATTTAAGACTTATCTCAAAAGTGAAACATTCTACTTCATCATCATCCAAAATTTAGGAAGTGAGCAATTTGTATGTTGCATGGGAAGAGAAGAGTCACCTGCACGTCTTCTTCAGTAGGTTTCTTCCTGATTTGATGGTCTTTTATGTGCCTCTGATAACGTTCGATAGAGCTTTGCATGCTGCAACACAAAGAACAAAGAAGGACTACCATAGGTCATTAGTGAACACAAACCCTAAAGATCAACACTACCACACAAGAGGAGCTTAAAAAGGCAAAGATGAGGTCAGGAAATTGTAGCAAGTGAAAGGTATACTTATATACTTATATATATATATATATCACCAAAATGATGACTATATAAAGAAAGAAAGAAGAACTCATGTTGTTTCTATTTCAAAGTTCTGAACTTGAAAGCATAAGGCTAATATCTAAAACATATAATAGCAATCTTACTTGGCTACAATGGTTTTCTTTTTTCTAATAAGAGCTTGAACTTTATAATGCAATCAATGGACAACTTGGTCTTCACATAACACATTGCCTAAAAAGGTTGAAACTTTTACTCTCCTTCATCTTCTCTCTTTTTACCTCGGAGCTAGTTTGTGTCTTAGGGTCTTGTGAGTTTTATGATACTGAAAAGACTTGATTAAGTAAGGACACGTTGGACTTAATTATCCTGATTCGTGACATATTCAGACATGGAAACCATGAATCAGCCATAAGAACACACAACTTGCTGATCAGTTGGTGAAGATGATTCTCCTTACCCAAAGAGTTCAGTGTTTCAATTGCATGTCATGTCACCCAGAAAATCATTCACTTAAAAAGTAAAACCTACTGCCATTTGTGTACTAAAACCTAAGTATAGCTTCTTAGTACAAAGTCAAAAATAAGAGTCCTTCAGCTCTTAGCTTAGCCCTATAACCAAGCTGGTGAAGACCATGGCCTTGTTGGTAGATATGGTCGTTATGATTACTTTTCTTTCCTTCCAAATTGATTGGAACCTGAAGTGAGAACGAAGACCGAATCTCTAGGAGGTGCACTAAGGTATCAGTAAGAGAATCTTTAAAGATCTGATCGACTAGGATCAAGATCTGAGATTGTTTGCGCGTGTTCTGGTGGTGTGTATGAAGGAGCGAGAGATAGAGAGGTTGAGGAGGCCATGGACATAACCCTAAGATGTAAGAGAACTTTACCACGCATCAATGGATCCAGAAAAGCTACTGCAGAGTTCAATTGCCCCAAGAACAAGGAAAGAGGTTCTTAAGATATAAAGGAAGTGAAATTTCAAAGTAAGATGAATGAAAAAAAGGTCATACCTTGAGCTTGCAAATTCATAAAGCTTCCCTCTTGGTGAGAAGATGATAAGAGCAACCTCAGCATCGCAAAGAACTGAGAGCTCAAAGGCCTTCTTGAGGAGGCCATTTCTGCGTTTGGAGAAGGTGACTTGCCTGCTTGTGGCGTTCTCTATACGCCTCATTTGAGTCTTTCCTCTCACCATCTCGACCTCTATATCAATGTCTTCACAAGTCTGTATATGAAGCTGAACACAGAAAACAGAACTTTATCAATTCTGTTGAATCAAAATCCATGAAAAGAAAAAGTTCTGAAGGCAAAACTCATGATAAAAAAACTCATCAAACGGGCTAGTTTCACAAGATGACAATGTCTGAAAAAAAAAGAGTCAAAGAAGCGAAGTTCCTGGATTGATCAATGAAAAACCGTACAAATTGTAACTTAAGCAAAGCAGCCAAAGACCAGAAGCAGAAAGAAACTTAATAAGAGGGCAAAACCCAAAAAACCAGAAACTAGGTCTGAGACAGGAGAGGAAGATAAATCCCGAACCAGTGAAAATGAAGATGTCAGCCGAATTAATCTGCTGTTACAGAGAGAAACCTACAACTACAGCAACGAGATCTCTCTGAAATGGTTCTGAATTCTAATAATGGCCTCACATCAGTCCAAACCGAAGATTATGCAGTAAATACAAAACGGTCAAAGAGAGATTTGAGAGAATCTTACCAAATAGGCAAAGATCCAGAAAGCCAGTTGATGAAACACAAGTAAGTACCAGGAAAGGGAAAAACTTTAAAAAAAACCTTGATATGCTTATGAGTAAATTCTAATTTCTATTCCAGGTTTGATCGATTCTCTCCTCTTCTAGCTGTCCAGAATCCACAAAAACCAACTATATCTTTCCATATTCTCACTTTTTATCCAAGCACCTCAAAAACCCACCTAAATAAAGAAACAAACCTTATGCTATATCACTGTACATCAGAGATTATTCAACCAAAGGCTGAAAAAAACCTCATCCTTTCCTTGTTTTAGAAAAGCCCACGTCAACGAAGAACATTTTGCACCAAAAAAGGAAAATAAAAAGCAGATTAAAATAATAAAAAACAGACTTAAAATAGAAAGGCAAGATGTTGACACTTTTCTTCTTCTTTTTCAACTCTTCTTTTCTTTTCTTCTTTGGGTTAGGTCATGAGTGGAGCGAGAGAGAGAGAGAGGAGGAGGAGCGGGGCAGTACTAGGGCTGGCACCTAAAGAAGCAACACTGTGGTGATGGGAATGGTTGGTAACAGAGGAGAATACATAGTACAAGGTTGGAAACATGACACTGTATGTCCGTACGACCAGACATAGGAAGCAACCAATGACTGGTCGAAAACGCATTGAGATTTGATCATTGCTGCTTTTGTGCTATCTTTCTCCAAACCCGCAAACTTATTTCCCTTCACATGGGAACTGGGGACCATGCATATGCATTCATCACCTCAAGTCTCTTTCTTTAATGTATCATAGAACTAAAATTAATTTATTTTATAGCTTTTTATATTTTACAATTTATAAGAAATTTTAAATCAAATTTTAGCTTTATTGATTTTCTAAAACTAAAATATAAAAACTGAAAATAAATTAAAATTGATTTAAAATTTTTATTTATTTATTTTTTCATGCGGGTCATTAGAACATAATCTCTTTACTATTTAAAGATAAAAATATGTACTATTGAACCTCTTCAGAGCTAACCTATAAGTGAGATTTTTATTAGGTTATTTTTTGTTGTTATTATTATTATTTATATTTTAGATTTGGAAGAAATTTTAATTCAATTTTCAGCAAAATTTTAATAAAAATCACTAAATAATAATTATTGATATGTGTATATGCACACACACTTGCATACATGTATATAAGTTATATATTTAGCTAACAATTGATAGACATTTTTAAAATATAAATTTTTTATTTAATAATAATGATCACTAAAAATATGATAATGCAATTAGTTAATTAATTTAAATTTCTTGTAATTTGTTTTTTATTTGAAGTATATTTTATAACAACTCTCTTTCTTATTTTTATAATTTTAAATTCATTCATAATTCTAAAAATACTTCAATAATTTAATATTATGTTATGAGAAAAAAGATATAAAAAACTAAAGAGATAAAAACTAACAATATATGACAAATATTTTAATTTTTACATTATTTTTACGATTAAGAATAAGGTTGCATACTACTAGACTTTCTCATATCTCCCACCTCTAATAATTTTAGTAATTATATTATTATGAGAAAAATGATATAAAAATTAATTATGTATAATAAATAATATTAATTAGATAACTTAATATACATGTTAAATCTTGCTTTAAATTTGTAAAATTATTTATTTGAAATATATGCGTGACTTATACGTTCTAGAGTGGTTTCGTGATTTATAAGTTATGGAGTGATTTTCATAATTTTATAAATTATTAATGTAAGCGAAAAGACAAGTGATTGTAATTTTGTATTATTACATATGAGACGTGTTACCTTTCAATGTGCAAGTAACTTTAACATCATATCATCAAGTTCTAGATAGGAGGATATTTTTATTTATTTTATCATGTTTTATTAAATTTTATTCACACATTTATAAAAATTTTATATAAATATATGAATAAGATTTAATAAAATATAGTTAGAACAAAATAATTAGAATTGAAGATTTGATGTGATTAAGCAATATATGTTTTTATAGGGTTCAAATAAATATGTTAGACTATCCTGTCAGGAACAAAATGCTCTAACCTTTAATTAAAAATATATTATTAAATAAAATTTTATTTATTTATTTTAATTTATAATAACTTATTAATTATTAAAATTTGATTAATTAATTAATAAATTGGTCAATTTTTAATAAAAAATTAAAATAAATCAAATAAAATGTATAAAACCGAACTGAAAATCTGAAAGATTCATAATTATTACAAATGAGTATGCCAAATTGGTTGGTTGGTTGGTTTTTAAATCATAGATATTTGATAGATTAATATTAGGTTCTTTCACAAGTGTCGAGCCGACACGTGTCAGAAGGTTAATGGGTTTATGCCGTTTATGCAAACTTGTTTAGGTTGTTCTTTTTATGGGATTGTTTCCAATTCAGACCGGAAGAATTAACTTGGACTGATTAGATCTGATAGTTGGGGGGGGACCACAAGGAGTGCGATGTGCATAGATATCCACAAACGATCAAACGGTCCAGATTTCATGATTGATGATATTTCGGTCTCGGTTGTTGGTGTTTCTTCATCCCATCAAAATTGCTTTAATCTGCAATCCTCCAATTGCGATTTGTCTTTTTCTCAATTTATCAGAGAAAGAGACGGCTTAGGGTCGATATCTGGTACGGGTCATCTCTTATTCCCGGTATTTGGGCAGTGAATGCCCGCTGGCCCAAAGTCAAAGCCCAACCTCATCCACTTTCTTAAGAGTTAGTAAAAGATTAAAAAGTCCACTTTCAACATTTTTAAAATATTCAAAAGAGATTTTTATTTTTTAAGTTTCTATCATTCTTTTAACTTTTTTTATAATAATAATAATAATAATAAGAATAAGAAGAAGAAGAGATGGGAGTGCTTCCTCTTAAAGAATTTAGCTTAAGCTGGCTTTTTAAATATTATTTCTTTATTATTATTAAAAAAGCCAGCTTAAGCTAAATTCTTTAAAAGGAAGCACTACTATCTCTTCTTCTTTTTATTATTATTATATTTTATTTTTCTTCTCTTTATATTGGTCATTTAGAATTATCTCTTATTATTGTTATTATTATTATTATATTATATTTATTTTATTTTTCTCCTCTTTATATGGATCATTTAGAAATAGTTTCTCTATTAATTAAATGTAAAATTACACACTACTAAATATTTTCAAATCTCACGTGTTAGCTAAATTTTTACTGAATATTGTTGTTGTTGTTTAAAAGAGATTTTAAGTGGATAAAAATTTAACAAAATTAACTTGTCGCCAATTAAATGCTACGTCAATGTTGACGTAGTATTATTTTTTATTTTTTCAAATAAAAAGTAGGCCCTAATATTATAAGATAAGTGAAATCCACTCTCGAAAGTATATAATTATGAGCTCATTGACATGTGACAAGTGAGACTTAGTGCTTGAATTGTATAAATAGAGCCTTTCACCATTTTGTGATTATATGATCCACTTTCTAATTAATTTAGAACAATTAATTATGCGGTAATGCTCACTTTTTATTTAAAAATATAAAAACAGTATGTGTTAGCATTAAAATGATATTTAATTAATAAGAACTAAACTTTGTCAAAATTTTTATCTATTTAAGGTCCGTTTTAAATTTTTTTGAAAATGTTACGGTTCAATTTAAATGCATCAAAACATTAGGGTTTAAGTTATATTATGTTGTAAATATTGAAATTAAAAAATTATTCTTGGTTGGTAATAAAATTCAATCGTAATTTTGATTAAAAAAAATAGATTTAATATCTTAAAGTTAAAGTTTAAATATTAAAATTAAAATTAAAATTTGAACAAATATGTTTTAATTTAATAACTTTAAATATGATTAATTTAATTTTTTATAAATAAATGAACTTTAAAAATTATTAAATCTAACTGTGGTTAATGCTTGTGTAGAATCTACTAAATCACTGAGAGTATTCATGTATGATCTATATTAAATATGATCAATTTTCTAACTTAATTTTTTTACATTCTTGTCTTATTTTTAATTTAATTTATAATATAATATTTTGCTTACTCCCATCTTTACTTTATCTTCTTTTAAATTGATCAAAACGTTTGGTTTATAATTTTAAAATAAATCATTTTAATCAAATTTAGCATTGCAAAATTATGTATAACAATTTGAATCAATTGTTAGACCTTTCAAAGTAGACTTTTTAAGTTCTTCAAAAGAAGATTGGAAATTGAAAATTTTATATCAATTATAATAATAATAAAAGGTCGAATCTAATTCGAGTTTTTTAATTTTAATTTAATTTTTAATAAATAAATTAATTAATTAAAGTGCTAAAATTGTCAAATCTGGAGTTGATTTGAAATTCAATTGAGCCTAAGCCTGAAGTTTAAGCTTGAATTTGATTTAACTTTTTTTATTTTTAAAAGTAAAAAACATATCATTTATGTAAAACTTTTAAACTTTGAGTTGATAAAGTTGAATAGTCCAAATTTAGGCTATGTTTGATTCGATGTTTATTAATAAAATATAATAGAATGTAATGTTATTCCATCATTTAAGAAAAAAGTTTATAATAAAATTGAATGGGGCGGGATGAAAAACAAGAGTTTCGCATTATATCTTATTTTATCATATACAGTAAAAATAAGAAACTTCTGATTTAGAAGGTTTAAGATATAATATAAAATGAGAAATAATTTTTCACTATGTTACATTATGAATTATTCTTCTAAACAATATTTCATTATATTATATTATGAACCATTCCATTCCTTCCAAACAATAATTTTTTAATATTATGTCTATTTATATTCTATTTCATTCCATTATAAACTATTTCGTTTCATTTCATTACATTAAAAATCTTAAAGTTAATAAAAATTAAAAAATTAAGTATAGTTTAAAATTTTGTCAATCGACCCTAGATTAGATGTGATTTCTATTGATTGAAATAGAGCCACGCGAGCACCAGGCTGAGTCGTACAAAACTGGACCATGGACTTATTCCAGATCAACACTCGTTGCTTCAAACACCACACGTTTGACTATGCCTAGTACTAGGTTCTATGTCCGTCCAACTTTGTGGAAATTTTTAGAAAATATCAGGGCACACCAAATCCGCTTGAAGATTCCTTCGGCAGAGAAAGACACGTAGCAAAATCATTATGAAGGTTGTTAACCGTTAATGCAGCATAACGATCATAGGCTTCGTCTTAGGAAGTGGGAAGAACTCACGCCAATCTATGACTCGTAATTCAAGTTGTCCGATGTCGTTTTTTGGTCTTAAA
>JAOQMS010000009.1:26673078-26703729 GCA_027563885.1 Erythroxylum longipes | reverse complement strand
TAGTTTTGTTATTGCTCTAACATACCATTATCGTAGGTTATGTACCTAAAAGCTTAGGTACGTGCCCTATAGTAGTGAGATGTTACATTAAATATGCTAGGGCAAGAGCAGTACCAGGATGGATGACCTCCAGGGAGTCCTGCGGGAGTAATGCCCTAAAGAGGCCTACACGCTGGAAAAACAAAACCGTGAGGGCGCGAGGCCCGAGAGGCCAAGGCCCAAAGCGGATTAATATCTACAAGCTGGTGAACTGGGCTGTTACATTTGGTATCAGAGCCAGTACCCAGTGGTACGCCAGTGCGAACGCTGGGCCTCCTAAAGGGGTTGGATACTTAGGGGTATCTCATATCGACTGGAGAGGAGAACAAAGCATGCGTTATAAGGATGTGGAAACCTCTCCTTTGTGGATGCGTTTTCCATGCCCCAACGCACCGGATCTCATCAGAACTCCGAAGTTAAATGTGCTAGGATAAGAGCAGTACCAGGATAGGTGACCTCCTGGGAAGTCTTGCGGGAGTAATGCCCTAAAGAGGCTTACACATTGGAAAAACAAAACCGTGAAGGCGCGAGGCCCGAGAGGCCGAGGCCCAAAGTGGACAATATCTGCAAGCGGGTGGTCGGAGTCGTTACAGCAGAGATGCGTATGCTTCGGTGGATGTGTGACATTACTAGGCGAGATAAGGTCCGAAATCGTGTGGTGAGAGACAAACTACAGGTGACCAATATTGCCGACAAGATGAGAGAGACCAAGCTTAGGTGGTTTTGGGCTATGAGCAGAAGGCACTCTAATGCTCCGGTAAGACGATGTGAGCAAATAATTTTTAGTGGCTACAAGAGGAGAAAAGATAGGCCATACAAGACCTGGAGGGAAGTGGTTAAGAAAGATATGTCAGAGTTGACCCTTACTGTGGAAGTGGTCAGAAATAGAAAATTTTGGCAAGATAGGATAAGGGTAAAAGAAACCCTGTAAAGTACACCATGGCAGTCGAGTAAGTGTATTACGAGTTGTTTACTGTAACACTCGCACACTGTATTCATCGCGTAGGAAGTCTAATCTGTCTGTTCTAATTTGGGAGCTGTAGACCAGTTGTTCTGTCATACTATTTGTCTTTTCAGCACAGGTGTATGGGAAAGGTCCAACAAGAATGTCGGACACTGTAGGATTGTCATACACACAAGGTTGCAACGCAAGAACTCCTAGCCCACATAGAGACGAGTAAAGCCGCTTTGTTCCATATCAGGTATATCATTTGTTTCTATTTCCTTTCCTATTTTTCTTTATTTATTGATTTATATCTGGATTTATTTTCATGTCATAACGTATTTGTTTTCATCTCTTTCACCCCATCTTTTAACATATCCAGTTTTCCCTTTTTACCCTTTTTACCTTGCATTATTTTTTTATTATCACAATTGCATGTGGGTCTATCGGAAACAACCTCTCTACTATATAAGGGTAAGGCTACGTACTATCAAACTTCCCCAGACTTCGCTTTATTACGGGATTTCAAACTGGGTGATAATGATGGCGATGATGATGATTGGTATTTGGATCCTTGTTATGGGCATCTATCTACTAGTGGGCATAATTCAAAAAAATATTATATAAAATTTTATTTAATTATTTTAAATAATTTTGATTATATTTATATATTTTTTAAAATTTTTGTTTAATTTTTCATAGTAAATTATACAATAAATATAAGTACAAAATTTCATTATAATTTTAATATTTGATATTAAACAATGAGGTTATTTAATTTCATTCTTAATGTTTACATACCAAACACCTATGATTAGGAATTCTATTCTTATTTTATTACTAATTACTAAACAAAACTTAAATTTGCCAACATATTTTAAGAAATAAATCTTATTTATATAAAATTTAGAAAGTAATATTTATTTATACTATAAGTGAAACTTTAAAGAGTTACTTTTATTTATTTATAATATTTAACTCTTAATTTTTTGTAATATAGATAAATATTTATTTTTATTATTATCGTATATTAACTTTAATGTTTATTAAATATAATTACAAATAGTGAATAATTATTAATAATTTTAAAATTTAAAATATTAAATACTTATAAATTTTTTAAGATAAAATTATAGTTTTTTAACCGAAAGATAGTTTATGATTAGGGATGACATGTGAATTCGAACCAACCATAGGTTAATCAGGCCTCAAGTTCGACTAGAGTTTGAGCCTGAACTGTCCAGGCTCGGTCTGACTGAGGCCAATAACTATTAAAAAAACGACATCAATTTGTAAAAAAATGACATTGTTTTTTATTTTTATTTTTAAAAAAATTAAAGTTGGACTTAATCAAGTAGGAATTTAGTCTGGTCTTTTTTTTTTTTTAGTAATTAGATTAGGTTTGGTCACTTGAGCCTAACTTAATTGTCATCCCTACTTATGATGAAATTGAAAGGCACAATGCTTCTTCTAGTCAAGGTTGACCAATCAATCTTCACCATCGCCATCATCATACACAAGATGCTAAGAGTTGTCATCATATGTTCCCAACAACCTCCATTCATGTTCAGTCCTCACTCAGAGTATCAACAAACCAACTTATGATGGCTTGTTCAGGACAAAACTTAAAAGCGACTCAAACTCAAACCAAAAGTTGTGTGTTTGTTTGTGTGTGTGTTTTGTATAGTAACATGACAACTATTGTTCATGTGCTATGGTCCCAACTGTATAAAGTTACATTCTAGTTATCAGAAACATGCACCATTTCCCTTGAAGAGGAAGCAAAGAAGGGATAGAACAAATATGTAAAGTCAAGAACACACATAAAAAGCTCGTTATTACAAAACGACAAAATTTGTAGTTATTATTTGGGACCATTATGATTTTTTTAATTTAGAATGATTTTTATGTGAGTCATTTAAAAATAATATTTTTATTAGTTAGGATAAAGTTATGTATTACGGGATTTCATATAATTGAGATTCATAATAGATGTTGTTATTATTATAGTCGTATTAAATTTTTTAAAAAATTAATTTAACTATAAAATTTTTTAATTTTGTATAAATTATAGAAAATTTGTATTTGTTAATGTAACATGTTCATTAAAACGTAACTGTTCATCTATTAGTCATGTAAATAAAAATAATGTTTTGAACTAAAATTTTGAAAGATTGTTTTTTTTTTAAACAGAGGAACCTGCAGTTATTATCTTTTAAATGCGTACTAAGTAAACCTCTATATTGACGTAATAGTTTACAAATTATGCCAACCGAATATTCCATACTAGACAAACTCTGAACGACAGGCTTAATCGAGAGAGCGTAAGTAGGAAAATTCGAACACGTGACCTTTTAGTCTCATGCCCCCACTCTACCAATTCGACTACCCCTTAGGGGGCTTTGAAAGATTAGTTGCTAAATTGAAAATTTTAAAAAATTTGATACTAATTTTTAAAAAATTCAAAAATAGATAAAATTTGTATAAATTAGGTAAAAAATTTATTTTTATTGACATAAATGTCTAACTATTAGTAACAAAAGTAAAAAATAACGTTTTAATATGATTTATATAAATTTTGAAAGTTCAGTTACTAAATTAAAAAATCTGAAAAGGTTAAATATTTTTAAATATATTATTTTTATTTTTCAATAGCACAATATGATTTCAATTTATTAAATAAATTTATTCCATTAATTTTACCAAATTTGGATTAGATAATAAGATTAACTCCGATAATAAATTCTAATTCTATAATAGAATTACAGGAGAACCCAAAGTCTTATCCAAACTGTCATAAAAAATTTCATCTAATCCTAAAGAAACGTCATGATTGCTGTCGTTAAAGTTGCATAACTTGCTGTCGTTAAAGTTGCATAAACACTTAACAGATCAAGTTCATAATAGCAACCATTATGGTCAGACTGCTGTTAGTTTGGAATTGTGTAATTGTAAAGAATGCCAATAAAACGGAGATCAGATCTTCTGTACTAATTATGATGTTCTTATTATGTTCTATTAAATCTCATCGTATATTTACTTAGATCTTATATAAATATACGAACAAGATTTAATAGAACAATGTTAGAACAAAATAAGCGGAACAGAGGATTTGATAAGAATAAGAAGTGACGTCAAATCATTTGCTTGGCAAAAATAGGATTGGCAATCGCCATGACCCAATTTTTAAAAATTTGAAATAAAAAACTAAGTTTTTTCCTTTAAAATGACATTATTTTTTATAAAACAATATTATTATTTTGCAATTTTTATTATACCTTAAATCGGGCTAAACCTGAGTAGCCCCAGTTTGAGCTAAGTTTGAGGTCCAATTTTTGAAAAAAAAAAAAGTTCAAATCAGATTAGGTCGAGTCGAGATCGAGCCTAATTGTCAAGCGTAACTGCAAATGTGCATTGATTATTTTCTCTATGCAATAATTTATAAATTACTAGTGCTCTTCCTTTGAAGAAGAAGATGACGAACTAACGTATATGATGAAACAGTTTTGTTTCAAGCCAAAACCCAGTAAGTGAGTAATCACACGATCTTATATCAAACTTTAGTAACTTCTAGAAGTATCACAAAACAATCTCGGCTATTTGATACATGGATACAGGCTCTTATAGAAGTGTAATAAACCTCTCTTGTAATTTATAAAATTATAAAAGAATTTATAAAATTTTAAAATCTCGAAAATCTTCTAATTTTCAAAATTTTCAAAACAAAAGAAGTCGTTATTTTAAATTTTGATTAAAAGATAAAAATGAAAAGTACACAATATGAACATTAAATATAGACTAATCAAATTTTATTAATATAGTAATTAAAAATAGTTTTTAAACTTAATATAAATAAATTAAATTTGACTTAAATTAATAATTTATTATAATTATATTTAATTAGTTCAGTCTGAATTTAACTGTTGAATTAAATCGTTAATTTAATTGATACAATTATGACAATTTTAATTTATTTAAAAATAAAATAAAAAATTTCTGTAAATTTTAAAAATTATTTTTGTTTAGAAAAATCTCAAATTATAAGTATCTATTTTAGGCTGCGTTGGAATCTGCGGTACGGTGGGGATAAGTATTTATTTACCGCAGTTTTCAAACGCAGTCACATGTTTGAATATGTGGTAAACAACCGGAAGTTGGAGAAAAGTGTGGTGCCACTGCAGAAATCAATAAGCAGAAAGAGGGTTGTGATAGAAAACTGCTTCTTCGGTAGAAATTTTACTTTCCATTAATAACCTTCACTACAAGTATTATTTTTCATTACTTTCCATTAATAACCTTCACTACAAGTATTATTTTTCATTATACTCTTAATTAATATAATTAATAATATATTTTTATAAAATTTTTTGTTTACTAAATTTATTTTATTTATATTTTCTTATTTTAATTTAATATTTTATTATTTATAATTTTAATTTTATATGACTAATAATATATTTTTTAATTATTTATACAATAATTAATAGTTTATTAAATCAATAGACTTTTTAGTCATTTTATCTTTTTTCAGCAGCCGCAACCGCACTTGTCAAACACTTATTTTCACGTTTCAGCAATTACCAAAATAACAATCTCAAACATATAAGTATTTATTATTTCAATAGGTTGATTTTAGCAGATTGTCAACTAGCACCACTCTCCGAAACAAGCCTTAAAATGAGACTTCACAACTTAAGAGTAGACCTAAAACATGTCTGTCTGGATTTCGTGAAGCAGTCCAAAGCTTTGTGTGCACAACTTTTGATTCAATCTTTGATTGGGATTGAAGGATGAATTGCACTTTGTTCGTAAAGAATGAGAAAAGTAGGTGTACTTTCATGATGATGATGATGTAGAACAAGCATGATGAGCTCACTCACTCCATGTCCTCCCAACTTACGTTTACTTGCCTATATATGTAGTATTCCTCAAGTCACCATTTTCACTCTGCAAGTTTGCTGTTACTTGATCGATATACCTATCTATTTGTCTCTATTAATCACAGTTACAATGATCTTAAGACTATCCTTAATGTTAGTGATGTTCATGATCACGAATTTAGCTGCTTCAAGAGACCAAAAGGCGTATGTAATTCATATGGATGAATCCAAGATTCCCGCTTCAGTTGGTAGCTTCCAGGAATGGTATGAAGCAGTGATTGAGTCTGTCTCTCAAAAAGAAGAAGAAGAAGAAGAAGAAGAGCCGCCTCAGCTCCTGTATGTTTATGAAACAGTTGCTTCAGGTTTTGCTGCGAAACTGTCAGCTGAAGAAGTCGATGGCTTGAGCAAGATTGATGGCTTTCTCGCTGCAATTCCAGATGAAGTTCTTACTCTGGACACCACATACTCACATGAGTTTCTTGGACTACATAGAGACAAAGGGCTATGGAGTCCTCAGAACTTGGCTTTAGATGTGATAATCGGAGTTCTGGATACTGGAATCTGGCCGGAACATGTAAGTTTCAAGGATTCAGACATAACAACTGACGTACCCTCCAGATGGAAAGGCACCTGCGAAAATGGTACAAGATTTTCTCACCGGAATTGCAACAAGAAGCTGATCGGTGCAAGAGTGTTCTTTAAAGGGTACGAAGCTAGTTTTGGAAGAATCAACGAGACCGTTGATTATAGATCTCCCAGAGACGCACAAGGCCATGGAACACACACAGCTTCAACTACTGGAGGTAACCTCATAGAAAGAGCAAGTTTCTTCAGAATGGCTAATGGATCAGCTGCTGGTATGAGGTATACAGCTAGAATTGCAGCTTATAAAGTTTGCTGGTCTTCTGGTTGCACCAGCAGTGATTTACTTGCAGCTATAGACCGAGCTGTTTCTGATGGAGTCGATGTTTTGTCCCTGTCACTTGGAGGTGCTCCTAAACCATATTACCGTGACAATATTGCTATAGCCTCATTCGGAGCATTCAAGAAAGGGGTGTTCGTGTCTTGCTCTGCAGGAAATTCAGGTCCAACTAGCTCTACCGTAGGAAATCCCGCACCGTGGATCATGACGGTAGCTGCAGGCTATACTGATAGAAGCTTTCCGGCTACTGTCAAACTTGGCAACGGAAAAACTTTTCCAGGATCATCTCTGCACTACGGGAAGCCAACCAAGAACTTGCCACTTGTGTACGGAAAAACTGCAGGTGTTCAAAGAGCTGAGTATTGCGTTAGTGGTTCACTTAGCAAAAAGCTAGTCAAAGGCAAGATTGTCGTATGTGACAGAGGGCTGAACAGCAGAACTCAGAAAGGAGAAGTGGTTAGGTTGGCTAAAGGAGCAGGAATGATAATGGTTAACGCAGATCGTCAAGGTGAAGAACTTTTTGCAGATCCTCATGTTTTGCCGGGCACCAATGTAGGAGCTTCGGCAGGTAAAGCTATCAAATTGTATCTAAACTCAACCAGAAAACCAGCTGGTTCAATCTCCTTCAAAGGGACAACTTATGGTGATCCTGCACCAAAGTTGGCAGCTTTTTCTTCCAGAGGACCCAGTTTAGTAGGACCTGACGTGATCAAACCTGATGTCACTGCACCAGGGGTCAACATATTAGCTGCTTGGCCATCTTCGATTAGCCCAACATCAGTAAAAACTGACAAAAGAACTGTATTGTTCAATGTAATCTCAGGAACTTCAATGTCCTGTCCTCATGTTAGTGGTCTAGCTGCACTACTAAAGTCTGCACACACAGATTGGTCAGTAGCAGCAATAAAATCAGCACTCATGACCACAAGCTACACAACAAACAACAGGAATGTCCCTTTCGTAGATGTTGGATCCAAGAACTCCGGATCAGCTACTCCTTTTGGTGCTGGTTCAGGCCATGTTGATCCGGAGAGAGCTTCCGATCCAGGTCTGATATACGACATTACCACAGAGGACTATCTAAGCTACTTGTGTAGCCTGAACTATACATCATCCCAAGTTAGTCTGGTTTCCAGAAAAAAGTTCACTTGTCCCAAAGACGCAACAACCATGCAACCTGGGAACCTGAACTATCCTTCTTTTGCGGTGATTTTCCAAGGAAATGCCAAGAAACCAACCTTGAGGTACAAGAGAACCGTGACCAATGTTGGGAAACCTTCAAGCACATACGAAGCACAAGTTCAGGAGCCGAATGGGGTGTCGGTCGTGATAGAGCCCAAGACATTGAGGTTCAGGAAACTCGGAGAGAAACTCAGTTACAGTGTGAGTTTTGTTGGGCTGAAGAGAGCAGAAAAAAGAGGTGTGTCCTCTTTTGGATCCATAGTTTGGGTTTCAGGGACATATAAGGTAAGAAGTCCAATAGCTGTCACTTGGAATTAGGTTTTTCTGATTCATTGCGAATGTTTTTACGTGTTGGGAGGATAGGGGAATTCTTGAAAATGTTTGACATGGTAATATTCTTGAAAATAAATTTAAATTTTGTTTCAAAATTTTACATCAAATGGAAAATTTGTTAACAAATTAATTTGATTAGAGTATAAAGTTCGGAATCTACTAATTAGCGATATACTACTGAATTTTCCCAAACCTTGCATTTCAGCAAGATTTATACTGAGTGTTGC
The DNA here is from genome assembly GCA_027563885.1 of Erythroxylum longipes. Classification (NCBI taxonomy): domain Eukaryota; kingdom Viridiplantae; phylum Streptophyta; class Magnoliopsida; order Malpighiales; family Erythroxylaceae; genus Erythroxylum; species Erythroxylum longipes. Next base: position 26,695,203 of record JAOQMS010000009.1, on the reverse strand, counting down.
TGTTTTTATTTAAATTTTTGAGGGTCAATTCCAAAGTCAAACTTTTATGTTTAATTTTTTTCAAGAATATTACATCATATGTATTGGATTAGATTAATTATTAATAATTAAAAACCTCAAACAGATTCTTTAATTTTATTTAATCTTTAACTCATTTTATGACGGTCTAATATTAGTTAAACCTTTTACATTTTAAACATTTTGTTTTACCGGTTTAACTTTTAGTTTAGTTTTTAAAATATTGAATGTTACATCAAATATATTAGGTGGGATAACAAAAATGTCTAATTAAAAGTTAATAAATTAATTTAAAATTCATAATCAAAATTAAAATTTGACATAAATATATATATATATCATATATTTATATACATAAAAAATTAAAATAAAAAGTTTAAAATTTGATCTTATACATAAGTTTAAGGTTTTGAAATATATTTAAAATTTTAAAGAACTCAAGTCCAAAGTCAAACTTATTACAGTATTTTTAGGTTTTAATTGGAATTGAATAATAACTATGTATAAAGTTCGGAATCTACTAATTAACGGTAAGACTGCATACTACTGAACCTCTCCAAATCCTGCATATCAGCGATATTTATACTGGGTGTTGTTGTTGTTGTTTAAATTTTTGCGAGTCAATTCCAAAGTCAAACTTTTTATGTTTAATTTTTTTCAAGAATATTACATCATATGTATTAGCTTAGAAGACAAGAATGTATGATTAAAAGTTAAAGAATTAATTCAATTTGAATTTAAATATCTCAGTCTAATTTAAAAGTCAATTTAAATAAATAAACAAAAAGTTTAAACCTTTTGATTTTAAGATTTCCTAATATACTTAAATTTTAAGTGGTTTAAGTTAAAAGTCAAACTTATTAAATTATTTTTAAGGATATGATCAATAATTAAAAACCTCAACCGATTCAACCATAAAAACCTTTAATCATCTAACTTTCTTGTTCAATTTACTTTAATAACTCTTGTTGTTAAAAACTATTTAGTTTATTAATTAATTGGCTAATTTTTATTATTTAACAAGTTCTTATAAACTTAAATAAATCAATTAATAATTATTAAACAATATTTTTTTAATTAAACTTTAAATTCTTTAATTTTATTTAATCTTTAGCTCATTTTATGACGGTCTAATATTGGTTGAACCTTTTAAATTTTAAACATCTTGTTTTATTGGTTTAACTTTTGGTTTAGTTTTTAAAACATTGAATGTTACATCAAATATATTAAGTGGCATAACAAAAATATCTAATTAAAAGTTAATAAATTAATTAAAAATTCATAATCAAAATTAAAATTTGTCATAAATATATATATTTCATATATTTATATACACCAAAAATTAAAATAAAAAGTTTAAAATTTGATCTTATACATAAGTTTAAGGTTTTGAAATATATTTAAATTTTTAAAGAACTCAAGACCAAAGTCAAACTTATTACAGTATTTTTAGGTTTAGTTAACCTAAACCCATCAATAATTGAAACTTAGACAAGTGCTTATTATGCTAGAAAGAGACATATACCAAAGATTTTCATTGAACTTAGACAAGTGGTTGTCATGTTAGAAAGAAACATATGCCAACATTAAATATTGCAATATTATTTCTTAAAAATGTTAAACTAAATTAATAAAAAGAAAAAAATGGTTAAAAGTCATAGATTTTGACATTTTAAAATTGACTTTAATTGTATAGAAGAAATTCAACCTGTTCTCCCGATTCAATTATAATAATTTTGATTCGTTTAATTTTTTGGTTTAGTTTTTAACTTTCGATTTGATTTACTTTAATAACTCTTGTTGTTAAAATTGATTAGATTAATAATTAACTGGTTAATTTTAATAAATTAACAAGCTTTTATAAACTAAAATAAATCAACATATTTTTATTTAATAATTTATTTTTTAATTAAACTTCAAATTATTCAATAAATAAGAACAATTTTCAACTATATTTTAAATTCTTTAATTTTATTCAATATTTAGCTGATTTTATAACGGTTTAATTTAACTTTTTAAATCTTAAATATCTTATTTTACTAGTTTAACTTCCGGTCCTTATTTTTTAAACATCGGAAAAAACTAATCTAATTTTAAGATAAATTTCTATCCCATTTTAAGCATATATTAATAATAATGTAGATTATAAAATTTTGTTGAATTTATATTTAAATTATTTTTGAAAATTATCATGTAGTTGATTGTTAAATAATTGATAATATTAATATAACTCATTCATCTCGATTATAATATTTTTTAATTAAAATAATATTTTTTTTGAAAATTTTAATATTATACACATTAAAAAATTTGAATTAAAAAATGTATTTGAAATTAATTAATTAGATACATCCAAATAGATTCTCTCCTAGAAGGTTGTCTAGAAGGTTGTTGGTGCGTCAATGTCGGGTACAGATCTTCTGTACCTATCCAGTACTTATTTGATCTCAACCATCTAATGCAATAAATTGGATGGTTGAGATCAAAAGGAGACATAGGGCACAAAATAAGAATAAGGGTACAGATGATCTGCCCCCGTCTATGCCCATGGGGACGAGTTGGGATCAAAGCTTACGTCACGATCATCCAATCAATGCTCTACACATGTCGTAGAAAGTGTTACACCGGTTTGGATTTTCCGGGAACAAGGTCAGCTTCTACCTAGAAACGCCGGTCTTTCGATGATTTACACGTTTCCAACACCAACTAAAGATCACCTTCCAAAAGTATAAACCGACTTTTCTTTCTATTTCTGTCCCTGTTCTTCTTTGTTAAAAGGGTTCAACAAGATTTAGTTCACATTCCCGTACTGGGAATTCTCGCAAGGTACGAAATTTAGACTTGGACTTGGTTTCCTGATTAGAAGGGTACCTTAGTTTTCAGGAAGTAAGTCTGGTAGTTCTTGTTTACTGTCGTTTATTCCTGAAAGTTTGAAGCTTTTGATACGAAGAACTGATCTTTATTGCTATATGCCCTGTGACATTGATGAATAGAAATCTTTCGTTTCATTGGCATAACAAAGAAAAAGGGTTTATTGTTTGATCGTTAGATGGATAATCACAATTCGCCATCCTCGTACCCTCACAACAATCCATATCCGTACCCTTACTATCAACACCCACCTCCGACACAAAATCATGGATACCCACCGCCCAATTCAGGTTCCTATTATCCCTATTTCTATCCACAAAACTACCCTTATCCGTACAATCCTTATACGTATCCACAACCTGGATACACGGCAGTGCCGCCGTCCGCCTCTTCAGGTACATCCCATTCAGGCCCTTTGGACTGCTCTTCACCTCCACATTCAACAACCCATTCAGGCCCTTCAGGCTACTCCCACCACCATTCCTATTCAAATGTGTATTCTCCATCTTCTAGTCCGCAAGCTTTACCTTCACCAACCCATCAACGTGATGGCAATTTCCAATATGGTTCAGCTCAATACCCTTATCAGCATCAATCAGGAGAATACCCATCTCATGATAGCTCAGGACAACTGCCCTCAAGGTCCAATAGCTTCGGTAATCATCATAGACAAGATAGTCTTGATACCAAGCCCAATTCACCTGCCTCTTTGTATCCACCTTTAGATGATCTTTTAAGTAAGGTGAAATTGGATGATGGCCAAAAACCTTCTGCTCCTGCATCCCCACCAGCTCCTTCAGTCCCACCGCTGCCTGATTCTCCTCTAAGTTATCAAAGTGAAAGTCCAGTGTTTTATGGCTATCCTAATAATTCCTTTTCAAGCAACTGGGAAGGGGCATATTTGGGCCGCATTGATTCGTCTGGACACTATGCCTCTTCGGTTCATACCCATCCGGCTTCCTTTGATGGATCCCAGAATAACCATAATACGCAGATTGTGCCTGTGAAGAGTAGTAAAGTGTCTTTGAAGGTTTTGCTCTTACATGGGAACTTGGATATATGGGTCTGTGATGCGAAGAACCTTCCAAACATGGACATGTTTCACAAGACTTTGGGAGAGATGTTTAACAAGTTACCTGGAAATATAGGCTCCAAAATTGAGGGGCAAATGAACCACAAGATCACCAGTGATCCCTATGTTACAATTTCACTTGCTGGTTCTGTAATTTGTAGGACATATGTGATCAGCAACAGTGAAGATCCTGTTTGGATGCAACATTTTAATGTTCCCGTTGCTCATCATGCTGCCGAAGTGCAATTTGTTGTCAAAGATAGTGATGTTGTGGGGTCACAGTTAATAGGCGTTGTGGCAATTCCTGTTGAACAGATATATTCAGGGGCTAAAGTAGAAGGAGTCTACCCTATCAGTGGGAAGCCATGTAAGCCTGGAGCTGTCTTGAGAATTTCAATTCAGTACATACCCATGGAGAAATTGAGCAATTTTCATCTAGGTGTAGGGGCTGGTCCCAATTATCATGGTGTGCTAAACACATATTTTCCTCTTAGGAAAGGTGGAAAAGTGACTCTATATCAAGATGCCCATGTTCCAGATGGGTGCCTTCCGAGTTTGAAACTTGGTAATGGGATGTCTTATGTGCATGGAAAGTGCTGGTACGACATCTTTGATGCCATACGTCAAGCTAGACGTCTGATTTACATTACTGGTTGGTCAGTATGGCACCAGGTTAGACTGGTCAGGGATGCTGGTCATCCATCAGATGCCACCCTTGGCGAGATCCTAAGATCCAAATCCCAGGAGGGAGTAAGAGTGCTGCTTCTTGTATGGGATGACCCTACTTCGAGGAGCATTTTGGGATATAAAACAGTAAGAAGTTTACATCTTTTCTATATTTTAATTACAGCGGTGGACTGGAAGTGAGTTACTTTCTTATGTTGTATCTGCTTGAAAGTTGTTTGAAATTGAATTAGACTCAACAAAATGAACTTAAGGCTGGAGTTTTTATTGCTATGGTAACATAAAAATGGTGATATTTGTTGCTGGTTGATATTGTCTTATTTTTGTTTTCGTATAATTGATCTGCTTTTTCGTATGTTATGAGGGTGAATGCTTTTAATGTTCATCACCATAACTGTAATCTCTCCATGATTGGTTGTTTCCACATATATATTCACATTCCTTTTTCAAATTACAAACTAGTTATTCTTAATATGAAGGATCACTTATCGGTCCCTTTCCAATTAACTAATGCAGGATGGTATTATGGCAACCCATGATGAAGAAACACGCCGATTTTTCAAGAACTCATCGGTGCAAGTGCTACTTTGTCCTCGCATTGCTGGAAAAAGACATAGCTGGGTCAAGCAAACAGTATGGCAATTTGTTCAGAAAGAGACTTTGGATTGTGTTAAAAGAGTTTCTATGTACACTGATTTGATAAATAAGACTTCTTAAATAGTAAAGAAAGTAGTAGCATCAACCAATACGAATGAACTGTCATGGTTACTCAATTTATTAAGTGCTAAGCAACACATGATTCACTTACAGCATGTTCTTTGTATTGAACACAAGTGGGTGGGATGGGCTCTCCTTAATTCTTTGGCTATAATTAATAGTTTTGCTGTAACCATCTTAACGTCGTATCAAAATTGACCTTAGCCATTCCTAATATGTTTATATGTTGAAATTCTTTTTATGTAACTGAAATATTGTTTTTTTAATATTTTTCTTCTTTTTTCTTTTCTGCCAAAACTTCGCCATGATGTCCTTTGATTCCTATAATATTGCTTACTGTGATGTTCTTCAACATTCAAAATAGTTGTTTGATACAATAATGTTGTTGATATTTAGCTATTGTTAATTTCTGTATGAACTTTGTGTTTCCGCCGATTTTAAATAGAATAATATACAGCTTCTGTAAGCTTAACTGTCCTCAATGCTTACAGGCTAACAAGCTTTTGAAACCATTATATTGTTGCAAGCTATGTTTCAGTTAATATTTTCTGTATGAGCTATATCATCTTCAATTTTTTACAACACGGGTAATGAAGAATATATCATCTTCTATTTTTTACTACATGGGTAATGAAGATAATTCTTTCTCTGCTACTTGCGGTTTTTGTGATGTTGAAGAAGAAACTTGTTTGAAACTATTTAGGAAGTAACATTAACTTAATATTCATACTTATAGCTTTTTGTTTTTCCTTCTGATTTAAGTATCAAATACAAGTTTCCTTATCATTTATTTTACCAGGAAGTTGGAACTATCTACACTCATCACCAGAAAACTGTTATTGTCGATGCTGATGCTGGGAACAATAGAAGAAAAATAATTGCTTTTGTTGGTGGACTTGATTTATGTGATGGCAGATACGACACTCCACACCACCCCATTTTTAGGACTCTGCAAACAGTGCATAAAGATGACTATCACAATCCTAATTACAATGTAAACTTTTAATTTTTTATACTTCTTTGTTTTCACAATTGTAAGTAGCTATGCACATTAAACAAATTAATTAAATTATATCATTAACTTTATCATGGGAAGCAAAATATTTTTCCTTACAAATGAGTTTTTGTGGATGTAATTTGCAGATTGTCTACATTAACTGAAGATACACACATAGGCACACACACACACACACTCTCTAAAAGAGTTTTAGGAAGTAGTGGCAATAATTTCTCCTCTATCAATTGTGTAATTGTCTAATTTTACCACGCAGGGTAATACTGCTGGTTGCCCAAGAGAACCATGGCATGACTTGCACTGCAAAATTGATGGTCCAGCAGCATATGATGTTTTAACCAACTTTGAGGAGCGATGGCTCAAGGCATCGAAACCTCATGGGATTAAAAAGCTAAAGAAGTCGTATGATGATTCTTTGCTCAGATTAGAAAGAGTTCCAGATATTTTAGGTCTACTTGATGTTCCTGCTCTTAGTGAGGATGATCCTGAAGCTTGGCATGTTCAGGTAGTTTCTCTGCTCCTTGCCATGTATGATCAAGGGCTGAGTGTGATGGGGATAGTTTTTTTTTTAGTTTTACTTGATTTATGTTGGGATATATGAGGGTAGGGGTGTGCTGAGGAGGTGGAGTTTAGCTGAATTTGCTTTTCTGTTCCGACTTACAAATGAAATGCATTAATTTAGTTCTGGGTGTTCAAACGTGCAGATTTTCCGTTCCATTGATTCAAACTCTGTTAAAGACTTCCCAAAGGATCCAAAGGAAGCCACAGCCAAGGTCAGTGAATAGTTTGCAACTTGATAGATTCCTGTTAGACGGAGTAACGATTCAGACACTGCATGCTGAAGTTGATCTTTTACTTGTGACAGCATCTTGTCTGTGGGAAGAATGTACTTATCGACATGAGCATACATACAGCATATGTGAAGGCCATTCGTGCTGCTCAGCATTTTATTTATATAGAAAACCAGTATTTCATTGGCTCCTCGTACAATTGGGGTTCACATAAAGATGTAGGTGAGGATCTTCTTCGTTTGTTTCTTCAATAATCATATGAAGACATGTTGCTTGAAGTTTGCGTGAATAGTGTTCCTGATTTTTTTCATTTAAAGTGGAAAAGACTATGGTTGAGATTTAATGTGGCAAAGGATTCTTCCACTTTTATTAGGAAAATGATCATATCCCTATTAGAAACTAGTCTCTAGAATGGATATTAGATTCGACATGATTTTTTATAAGCTCTAGTGCTTTTCATCCTTAGCCTCTGAACAATGGTTTTTAAATCCACTCTTCCTGATAGCTTCCAGATACACACAGAATTTACTTCTGCACTGATCATAGTTGTTCTTGTTGACTTGCCCTGATGCTTCTATTATTAAAAGTAAAAAATTCAAAATGATGCTTAATTAGATGGTTTATGATTACATGATGAAAAGATGACTTCTCGTACTGTTTATGGCAAATTAGATGGTTTATGATTACATGATGAAAAGATGACTTCGAGTACTGTTTATGGCAAATACTTCAGATATTTAAGATATATGTTGTACTTATTTTTCATAAAGGTTCTTGGTTAAATTAGACAGAATCTTGCTACAAATAGCTATTCTGTAGATGTCCCCCACTACATTCAACTAGCCCTTAACTTGTTTCCTTCCATCAAATTTTAAGGTGCTACGAACTTAATTCCAATGGAAATTGCATTGAAGATTGCTGATAAAATCAGGGCAAAGGAGAGATTTGCTGCATACATTGTTATCCCAATGTGGCCAGAGGGGGCCCCAACTGGTGCAGCTACTCAAAGGATCCTATTTTGGCAGGTGAGCTTGAATGTAATTGAAATCTATGGTTAATCTGTACAGAAGGACAAATATCATTCTCTTTCAAAATTTCAACACATATGGCGTCTGGTTGATAACAGACGTATTGGGGGAAGTTTCCTATGGTTGACAGTTACTTGTGGTTGGTGTGAGTAACCCCAAAACTGTTTTTTTTTTCCCCTTTTTTTTGTACCAAGTTTATAGACTAGAGAAATGGGACATCAAATGATACATTTTCCCACTAAATTCTGTGATGTTTTCTGAAGGCTGATAAGATGAGTTCGTTGACCTGAAAACTTGTGATCTTCTGTAGCATAAAACGATGCAAATGATGTATCAGACAATTTACAGAGCTTTAGTAGAAACTGGACTTGAGCAAGCATTCTCAACACAAGATTTTCTGAACTTCTTCTGTCTTGGGAATCGTGAGGCCCCTGATCCGTATTACACTTCAAATGTATCAAGTCCACCTGCTGCAAACACTCCTCAGGTATATTTGTTCCTCAAGAAAGTAATTCTTTTTAGCGATCAATTTTTTGTTAGTAGTTAAAGATGAAAATGAGCAGAATTAAGGCATCATTTAGGACTTTGGTTTTCTTATGTTCATTGATACCTTCATGATATAAGCTTGTTTGTGTGTCAAGTTCCAAACTTGATGAGGTTTACCTGGTTGGTAACTAAATCATTTCATTGTTTGTTGACGTTACTGTCACAAGATTGGCTCATTTGAAAACTTAATCTCTGCTTTTTGGTGGTTCTAGGTGCTTAGTCAGAAGAACCGACGATTCATGATTTACGTCCATTCAAAAGGTATGATAGTTGATGACGAGTATGTAATCCTAGGTTCAGCAAACATAAATCAGCGTTCGATGGAAGGCACAAGAGACACCGAGATTGCGATGGGTGCCTATCAACCTCATTATACCTGGGCAAGAAACCAATCTCAACCACGGGGACAGGTAGTACTTAGTAGAGAAAGACTTCTTTTGAACACTTAAATCTTTATGCATAAAAATCTAATCAACTTTACTACTAATTTAGACCCTTACTGTTTCTGCACAAACCGTGTTCTATAGGTATACGGATATCGGATGTCGCTCTGGGCAGAGCACGTGGGGCATCTTGAGGAATGCTTTGAAAAACCAGAGTCTCTGGAGTGTGTTAACAAAATCAGAACGATGGGGGAGATGAACTGGAAACAGTTTGCAGCTGATGATATAACAGAGATGAGAGCACACCTACTCAAGTACCCTGTAGAAGTTGATAGAAAAGGGAAAGTGAGGCCTCTTCCAGGATCTGAAAGTTTTCCTGATGTGGGAGGAAACATACTGGGTTCATTTATTGCCATTCAGGAGAATCTAACTATCTAATGAAACAAACCTGTCATGTACTCTTTTGACTTATAAGATGAACAGGTATGCCTGTATATTTCCAATAAAAATTCATGTATACGTGTGCTTAACAGTTTTGGAATGAGATATAGTTGTTATGACCTTGCTTTGGCAATGTTCACAATCTGGTCAACTTCAACAACATGGGAATTGATACTCTTTGATTCAAGAGTTCCATTGTCTCTTTTTATGATGTTCCAAGGCTTCTTTGTAAGCTCATTTTAAACTTAATTTTTATTAAATTAAATTTGACAAGTTAATCTTCAATCTAAAATCATGTTATTGGGCAAATGAAATACATTTATTGTAACTCAGCATTATTATTATAACTCTGAAGATTGAAGTGTTAAGGATAAGGAAAAATAACAAAGAGACTGTTGAGAGTGGGATTTGAACCCACGCCCTTTCGGACCAGAACCTTAATCTGGCGCCTTAGACCAACTCGGCCATCTCAACACTTTGGCAACTAGGTATAAAATTAAAATTGTCAAGCATAATGGATATCCAGCTCTCAGGCAATATCCAACTAATGTAAATTTTATAATAGATATCCAGTTAATGTTTATAAGGAACTCTAGCCTTCACTTCTTCACCCTTCCCTCAATTAGTTCGAAGTCAAGGAGCAAAGTTAGTTCATGATTTCTAGCTAGCACAAACTAGTTCAGTCCAATGACATCATTTAAACTAAATGACTGAAGAACTAAAACTGAACCGACTAAATTAGTTAACTAAAATGACGTCATTTTGTCCTTATCGCAAATTTGCACAAGTCCAAACTGGTTGACCAAAATAATCGAACTTTGTATGCCACCAGAACCAAAAAACAGATACGAGCTTGCCTTGAGTCATATAAGTCTAGGCCTGACTTGTTGCCTACCTCAAGTCTGGCCCGAAGTTAACAGACAAAACTGATTTTGATTAGACTTCAAATCAATCTCAACCCTAAATTTTAAAAAACCAAAGAAAAGGCTTCAAGAACCCGGCATTTTTGCCACCCCTACTGCAGCACAATAGCACTATAGCAGTTTTCATTAACACTATGCCATAGAACTTCTAAACAAGAGAAATGTCAAAATGGATTCTCTATATTAAGAAAGACTGTTCAAGATCAAAGAATACAACTGATCCAAGTTTTTGGTACATGAAAGATACTTCTTCATATAGTTGACTGGACTTTCACTTTAATAGCCAAGCATTTCCTTTTTATTGGAAAAGAAAAACACAAGGTAAATAATTGTATTTGTAAACAAACTCATCTCTGTCCAAAGCTCTAGCATAAGCACTTCCATGGCACCAATGATATAGTTGTTTTAACTCAATTCAAACAAGGATGAGTGTGAAAATTTTACGCCTTTTGTTTTCCTTTCCGACGTCTCTCAAGTTCCGCTTCTGCATCTTGCAACTGTTGCCTAAGCTCAGATACTCTTCGCTCCAACTCTTCCACTGTGCCTCCACTGATTGAAGGTTTGTATGGTGTTACAAAATGTTTTGAGAAACCTTTGAGAGCTTCAACCCCAGTAACCTATAGAACAAGAATCTCACTGATTAAAACTGCCCGGGGCGGACTAGCTAAAGTTATATCCAAAGAACACCACTATCTCCTATCTCAACTGTCGAAAAGTTGCAGAAAGAAATGGCAAGAAAGCAGCATAGTGAAGCAAGAACTGAAGTGAGATATAAGTAAACCTGATCATTCCAGGGAAGCAACTAAAACAAGTAATAACTAAACGGAATGTCATCAGCAGATGGAGAAAATCCATACATGTCCATTTCATAGTAACCTTAAAATTTTGAAACAGAACAGGTTTCCAAGACCCTAATGAACAGAATGGTATTTTGCATACATAGTATAAAACAAACAATGTCTCGTGAAAATACCAGTTCCAGAAGATAGTTTACCTCTTCCGGTAGTAATGGCAACTTAGTAATATGAAAATCATCATACAACATGTAGAACTGGTCAAGGTACTTTTTCTGCATTTTCATCCTTGCTTTCAGCAATTTGGATTCAACAACTACAGCAAGAAAAAGACCAGCTCAAGATCTAGTTTTGATTCAGAAAAGCAGATGAAAAGAAAAAGAAGGGACTAAAAGCGATCATATCCAAACCTTCTTCATCAAAAAGTACTTGGTTGATGATTATATTGTGCGTGTCTATCTCAAACTTCGTAAGTTCCTGGACCAGTCTCTCTGTTTCATAAAGGGACAGAAACTCCGGAATACAAACGCAGACAAAGGTTGTCATGTCCTACCCAAAAAGAGAATACAATACCATTAGGAAAAAAAATGAAGGATGAAAAAACAAATAGCTACATCCTGCAAGAAGGAAATTCAACATTAAAGTAAGACAGAAAATACAACGTTCTGAGAAAACAGACCAGCTTCCGACAAGTACAAACTTAGCAGCGTATCAGTCTCGTTTTAGATAAAATAAAATGAAACCCAAAATGAAGTCTTAACAAGAAAAAAATGGACAGGCTTACCAAACATCTCCCTCCCACCACCAAATTTTTCCATCAAAACAAAACAACACCCTAGTCACCAAATGAGAGAAAGACAAAAGGATGTAAGATCCAGTTGTTATCAAGTTTATTTGAAGCATCTCCAGCAATTATTTCATTGACCATTCCTCCGGAATTCATTATTTCATACCAAGATTTGCTTTATTGCTTTCCAAATAACTTTTTGAATCAGTAAATATAAACTTGAGAGACTCTCAGCCTTTTACATAACCCTTGACATATCATACTGCCAACTATACAAAGAACTGCTACAGAAACAAGGGTAAAGCAATTACTATAATAATTGAGATAAGACGTTAAGGATTTTTACAGGGTCTTTAAATTGTCTATTGACTTGCTCAATAACATCTTTCATGCCTTCAGCCCTTCCCAAAATTGCATCCTCACCAAAATCATCATCTAAACCAAAAAGTCCGGTGACCTGCATGAATAGTTCATATAGTTATTAATGACCATGGATAACAACCATCAACGGGTAAAAGCAGATAAATGTGCAGAATGCTACCAAACCAACTATTATTTCAAATGAAAAATCATTTGAAGATTCTAATTGCACAGACATCACGAACCCAGGCCCCTACGGTGAGGGTCTCAGCTCTTTGACCAATACTGCGGTTAAAGGCTACAACAACAGCACAATAGGAGGCTAAACATGGCTGTATGTGTAAAACCCACCATAAGAGGATCAAGTTAATTTTCCACACAGAATTTATATCTAATTCAATCGAATAGATAGACTTAAAAACTTGAGCCAAGAATGGATTAAAACAACCGTACACATGTCCAAAGATTGGTAAGAAGTGAACTTAATCATACATGAAAATGTATTCAGATGCTTGCAGAATACGATATAAAAATATCTGATAAAAGTCACTGAGGAAACAATATTAAAGATCTAGAGGTATGAATATAATATAAAAGAGAAACAAGTGCATACATGATTCAACAAGCCACCAAATTTACTTTTCAAAGACATCATCTTTTGAAGTCCTTTCTCCAAAGTTGATGGAAATTGTAATAGCCGAAGTGTATGTCCAGTTGGAGCTGTATCAAATACAATAACAGAATAATCCATTGTTTGCACCAATCTGCAGGGAAAAATAATGGAGAAACAGATAATTAAAATAATTTATGTGAATAGTACCAAGTCAAACACAGTAAGAACCTCCTAACTCTTTAAATCCTTGACTACTCCTAAAAGAAAACAACCAACAGTCATCGAATTTAGTTATCAAACAGAAAAGCACACCATATTCACCCCAAATAAATCAACAAAACCAAAGCTCTTGGATAATCCTTTTCTATACTAAATGCAAATAGATTGCAATATGATCAGGTTGAGGAAAACACTATCCTTACTTCAACATTTCTGCGAAACTCATTGCCTCATCAATGCCAGGAATTGAATTTGCTAATTCAGAGAATAAACCATCCATTCCGTCAGCTCCTGGAATTTCTTCATTTTCAACATTAGGATCAACTTCCTGCAAACGTTATACCCAACTAGTAAGTCCACAAGATGGCTAAAATCAAAAGTTAACCTAACCAGTATCCTTACAACTATCTACAAAAAGCATGAGCAGAAGAACAGAGCACCAAATTCATCAAATCTTGGACAAGTCTTTCGTGAAAACAACGCACATTTATGATTATCCCCCAATGTATCCCATAAAAAAACACAAAAATCCACATAATACCACAACCCCAAAATCCAAGGACTGCAACTTTATACGAAATGATTGACAAAAAAAAAAAAAACGTACCATAGCGTAGAGATTGGAGAAGCCATTGACCAAAGTAGGGGTCTTAGTGAACCGCTGTTGGAACGCGTCGCTGAGATTGTGAGCTGGGTCGGTAGAAATAATCAAACAAGAGGATCTGACACTTGCCAACAGAATCGCTATTATCGAACTACAAGTCGTTTTGCCAACGCCGCCTTTGCCTCCGACAAACACCCACTTGAGACTCTCCTGGTCCAGTATGTTCCGAACTGTCCCCTCCGGTATGTCAAGATCATCTGACGCCATTTTTTGTCTCTAGAGAGCAAAAGTCCTCAGCCTCCTGACGGGTTCGTTTCCAATTGGAATTTCGGTTCAATTGAATCGTATTTCCGTAAGGATCTTGCCAAGTACTATACTTTGGTTCCCGAACACGACAACAGTACATAATCGAACTTCTTAAGAATTCGTAGCCGTTCTTGTTAGGAAAACTAGTTGTGTGTGTTTGCTTTAGGACAGCGCATGATGAGTGGATTTTCGCTAACTTGCACTAAAGAATTTGTGAACGCGTGCTTCGTGCGCCTTCTATATTTTTTTCATTTTTCCAAAAAATTTCAATTCTTTTACAATCTTTAAATTAATATAAAATATTTATTATAACAACAACAATATTCTCACTCATATGCTAAAGGCTGTTTAGTTGGATATTAATTAATGGAACAGAACCGAACAGTTTATCATGAAATAGAATGTAATATAGTAAAAAGTTGTAATACAATAGAATGTAAATGACTATTACACCCTTGATATTAAAATGGTTGTAGCAAAAGGCTTAACACCATAATTTTAAAACAGAAATCATGTTTAATTAAAAAGTCACATACAGCCGTAACAAATAATTTTTTAAATATATTTTCTATTTTAAAATAATAAAAATTTTAATAAAAGTTTTATTATTTCTTATTAATTATATACAATTTATATTTAATTATATAAAAATATTATTATTAATTATTTAATAAATTTTATTCTATTATGTGTTATTTATATTTAAAAATTATTTATTTTATTTTTATTTTTATATAAATATATACAAATAATTAAAGAATAATTTTTATATATTTTCGTTAATAAAAATGTTATTAAATTTTATTTTTTATTAATTATATCATTTTTATTAATAATATAAAAATATTATTATTAGGGTAAGGAGAAATAATATAAAAGTATTATTAATTATATACAAGGAGGTTAGACTTAGAAGAAATAATCGGTATTAAGAAAAATTATCGAGGGTATATAAGGTAGTATGTATTTATTTAAGAAAAATTATTGAGGGTATATTAGGTAGTATATATTCATTAGTTTACGTTCCATCCTAAAGCCCTCAAATCCGAAATTTCTTATTGTCACTATTTAGAATATAATAGAACGTGACATGAAACCCTTCACTTCTATCCCATTCCGTTTCATTCCATTATGAAACCCTTAACCAAACAATAAAAGTGTGTTACGTTCTATTCTATTCCATTATTAAACCTCCAACCAAACAGATCCTAAGATTTGGAGGTCCAATAATACACGATCGTGTCTATAACTAGTAGAAATATTGTTTCTAAATGGACCACATGAGAAAAAATTAATAATACACAAATAAATAAATAAATATGAAAAAATAATAAACTAAATAATATGATAAAAATTATTATTATTATTATTATTAAAACTTAATTAAACATGATTTAAGCTATTAATTTCGAATTGATTCGATACACATATCAAAAAATTATTATAATTGATTTGGATAAAGAATTATAATTGTCTGAACCAAACTCAAGCCCATCAAACTAGATTTGATCCATCGATTTTGGATTGGGCCTGAGCTAATTTGCAATTAGAGGCTTAAGGGACTGATCAAAAGGTTACTACATACTGTAATCTGATTTGATCATTAAGAGGAAAGTGGCTTTATAGCATTACACCGCACATGAGTGGAAGGGAACTACTAGTAGAGAGAGTTATAGGTGAAGAAGGTTGCAATAATGGAGGAGATACATATGAATAGGGAAGGAATTAGTGTGACATTCAACAATTTGTTTTCTCCTAGGTGCCCACATATTGTTATCGTACCGTCTGCGATTACCCGAGCCAAGGTTCCGGCTTCTGTCGAAAGTAAACCTCCATTGAAGGTACCACGAGAAAGCCTCGACGACATGACCCGAGATAAGAGCGACAGATTCACACCTGCAGTCGTTCAAGCAGTTAGACTTCCAGAAACATGTGAAGAAACTGCAGAAAATGTTTTACTTGAGTGCAGCCAACAATCAAAAAGCAGTTGATCAACCGAGGTTGGGGTCTCGTGTTTTGTTCTGTATTTCGAAAGTAGAAGTAAATTACCTTCAAGGACTTCAGCAGACACAAATGTGATGAGTGCTGAACCTACATATTGAGGAATAGAATAAGTTCTCACTATATGGAAACTGAGGAGTATCCCAAGGCACAGAATGAGTTGAGATGCCAGCAACACTTGCCTGCAAGTAACACATGATTGTGAAGCAAATGAAGAAGAAAATGAATGTGTGGTACATGACACTTGCGAGTGCTTTACCTCTCTTCAAAAATGTTAGTGATGTAGTTCCCGACGACAACATTTACAGGGAGCACCGTTAATCCGAGGCATGCAAGAAAAATTGCTACACTGTTGGTTGACCACATAAAGTAATACCCAGTGATGACACTTGATTCGGC
Source organism: Erythroxylum longipes (assembly GCA_027563885.1). Taxonomy (NCBI): domain Eukaryota; kingdom Viridiplantae; phylum Streptophyta; class Magnoliopsida; order Malpighiales; family Erythroxylaceae; genus Erythroxylum; species Erythroxylum longipes. The sequence goes on along the minus strand of JAOQMS010000009.1, from coordinate 26,678,631 downwards.
GAGCAAAATCTCCATTGCGTATTTGAGCATGAAATACACTAATAGTTGAACCTGGTAAGATCAGAAGTAGTAAATCTCAGATGACGAGCAGAACGAACAATGAAAGAGCATAAAGGAATAGAAAGTTGCGACTCGGTAAACACAATTGGAACAGGATTCTTGACCGACATAATGATTTAATTCCTCCTAATTCCAGGCAATTAGTTCTGTCATCTTTATCAAGCAACTGCTTAAATCAAATCCATGTAGTTCTATGCCTTCATAAGACAGACTAAAATGTAAAAGAAATGATACAAGTAACTATAACACCAAGGATGATGTTCAAACCTTCACAGATGGTGTAAGTAATCGATATGCCGACACAATCGAAGTGACAGGTTTATGACTTTCTTCTGAATCATGGTCACAATCATCAAGTTCTTGGTCTGCATCTTCATCTTTGTTCTCAGCTTCTGATTTCAAAAGCAATGGTTGCACAAAACCATGCTCGAGGCTGACATCTATGAACAGCCCTACATTGTAGGAAGGAAATCTTTAGTCAGAGATTTTAGCTAGAAAATGCAAAAGCATAGCTAATCTATACAACAATGTAGCTCGAGAAGGGAAGTTCTTCAGCTAGCTAATTGTTTGGGACAAGGTGGATACTTTCTCACGAAAGCAACTTTTTTCTTGAGAAAAACTTAATCAGTAGTCGTTGGGTGTAATTGATCAAGTTATAATCTTAATGCAGGCCCTTAAAACATATACCGGTCTATTGTGACAGTTACCGAGTAATCAGAATGTGAGCCATTATGGTATAATTGGATGGGTAGCAGAGACATAATTCATACTTTCATCAGAAGAGTTCAATCTTGACGATGAAGCAGCACTAGTTTCCTGAGTAACAATCTCCTTAGTCTGTTGAACAGGCTCTCGAAAAGAAATCCACAGCCATAGCAGATAGAAAACCCATGCCAAAGCCATTATCCAGCCAGGTAAAGTTTCTTCATTAAACGTAAGATTGTATATCTTAAACTTAGTCTGAAATAAGCAAGCAAGAGCCGGACCACACGCCATTCCAAGTGCACTCGCAGTGACAAATCCTGCAGAAGCTTGCATTCGTAATTTCAGCGGCACACAATCGCTAATATAACGCCTATTAACAGCTCTCGCAGAACCTAACCTGAAATTATTCATTGGAGCAACATGTTGATTAGTATAACGAAGTGAAGAGTCAAAAATCCACACGGTAGAGTCGAATTCCAACTTTTAGACCAAAAAGTTCAAGCAAGCATCTAGTAGTTACAAGAGATATTCTTCTGCTCACACCATGAGATTATCAGAAGCACGACTCACCCACAGAAGAGTCGACCGATCAAAAGTGCTGCGACTGATCTGAGATCATAAGCCAGAGCATATAACATATTCCCGAGGAGAAGAAAAACGCTGCTAAACACAAGTGGTCTGAGGTATGATCTATTTGACCATGCACTAAAATACACTGAAGAGAACACCTGTGCAACAGCCATTGACCCAATGATGATGCCACAGACTGTTGCTTCAGCTCCGAGGCTCAGGGAATACTGATCAGCTGTTGGGACAATAATGTAAGTGTTGACCATATACAGAAACGTATTTACCAAGTTCAGTAGGAGTGACATGAAATGATACGACTGCTCAATAAATTGGTCTTCAGAAGGAGTTGGTGACTCGTCTTGAATGATAAATGCACGGCTTCCCAAAAACTCGAGAAAATTAGTTGAGTTTGATAGCCTGTTTACGGCTGCTTTTATAGAATCAATAACAGGGTCCTGCAGCATGGAAATTGGCAATTCAGGATATGCAATCAATAACAGGGTCCTGCAGCATGGAAATTGGCAACTCGCCACCCAACTTCAATAGAATGTAAGGAGTAGTCATAAATACTTAAGAACTAAATATACAGTACCGGAAACGGGGAAAAAAAAGGGGGAATAGTATTGCACATAATTTACAATCGATATGAGGAAAAACCGGGTGAGACTTCGCAGGTTGATCGTATATGGAGATGTAGTTTCCCTCATGATCTTGAAGATCTGCAAGATTACGGGATATTGCTCCAACAACAGCCCCAAAACCCTGCATGTACAGCTAGTACATGTTAGGTACCACGATAACAAAGGAATGCATCAGAATTTTTTTGTTATCTAGTAGCATAAGAAACTTAAAACTATAACACAAACAATGGAAGACATTGATTTGTTTAGAAAACATTACCACGTGCTTGAACACCTGTTGGAGCTGGGAATATGGATGGTTTGAACGGGTCTTGACATAGTAGTCGGTGAATCTATAACCAAATCGCTTATCGAACTTTTTCAGAATCTTACGCAAGCCTACAGCATTCATCTCAACAAAAAACAGAAGCCTTAAGAGTTCCTGTCCAACAGCTCTGTATGATTCTCGCAGTTCAGATATCTTAGAACTATCTAAATTCTGTAGAACAAAGTCTTGTTGTTTTCCAATATTTATTAATCTGGTTGCAAGAACTCCTTGTTGTTCCAGCAGAAACAAGACAATCTTTTCAATCTGAAATTATAAAAGAAAAGGAAGAGATGAGAATGAAGTTTCATGTAAGAACAATACACAAGGAACTTATGAAGACTCCATTTCAACGTTCACAAACAAACACGGTTAATGAATAGCTAATAAAACTTGCCAAAAGACACATGCCCAGAAGGAGTTAGACGGTCAAGTTGTCTTGGAAGTTGAAATCAAGATATATGCAATCTATATCCATGCACTAGAATTATATGTTGTAATTACCTATATCCAATCCGTATCCATGCGGTGAACTACATGTTGTAATTACCTGAGTGTCCATGATTCTTGCAAAATCCCTCAAAACATACAGTTGCGTTTCTGCTCCGACTTGGATTTCTTGCGTGTACCGGTTCACTTTCTTCTTCAACAGCTTGTAATTGATATAGTAACTGAAGGTTGAATTCCGGGCCAAAAAAACGGTGATCGTCACTCTTATCTTGTACTTTTCAATACAATAAAACTAAAAATTGGCAAAGAACCTTATGCTCAATCAAATTCATCCCAAAAACATACCCTTGCCATTCTTGGATTTGGTTTTCCTTTAACTTCTTCCCAAAAGCAACCATCTTTCACGACAAAACGCAAACTGCAAACAGAAATAGCAAACACGTTTTTGGTTTCCGACAGAGAAACTCATAATGCAGTACTATGATGTTCCTTAACACTTGATATAAAAAATCTCCACCTTTATTGCACGCAATGCAAGGACAAGCAGATCCTATAAATAAACACCTCCATTGGAAATTCAAATGCAAGTTTAATGGAACTGAGTGTATTACCAAATCTTGGAAATTCCAGGAATCTTATTCTTAATCAAGAAACAGGGAGTGACAGCGTAGGGGACAGGAGAGGGAAAGAAGAGAGAGTGGCGCCAAGTATTTGGAATCTAGTTAGTTGGTTATCAGAAAACAGACATGTTACGAGGAAAATACTTCCAGTGGGGTCCGCCGGATCTTGTTCTTTCTGTTTGTTTCGTCGTGCTTTTGCAATTTCTTGATGTTCTTCTTTTTGTTCCGACGCCGTTTTGTTGCCCAAACCAATGGAGATCTCCTTTTACCCTATCCAATAGCTAAAACTATGTAGTTTTGGTCATTGAATAGTGAGAGAGCCCCTAAACTCTTGTTTAATGTTTAAAATAAATATGTAAAAAGGCATGAATTTTTATTTTAATATTTAAAATTTTATTATTATTAAGTGCTCATGAATTAATTTTAAATGAATACAAATTTAATGGTATACTTTTAAAAACTTTAATGATATATTTAAATTCTTATAATTATTGTAAAAATTATTTTTTCACAATTTTATTATTAAGTTTATTAAATAAGAATTGTTTGTAAATAAATAATTAAATTAAGAATTATTTTATAAATATTAAGATTTATTTAATTTTTTACAAAAATTTTGGAGTGAATGTGTACTTTTAACTTAATACGAGTATTAAAAAAATTCTATCTCCTGAATTATTAAATCAAAAATGCATTCGAAATTAAAATATTTTTATAAAAATATCAAAACACATTATTTCAATACAATTTACCCTTTCATTAATGTATGTTTGTGTCTATTTATATTGACATTGAATTCGATATAAGATTATAAATGACAATAGATTAGGTCAGACTCGACAACTTTTGTTCGAGTTTGATTAGGCCTGAAAGAGGAGTTTGAGTTCGAGGCCGACTTATTATTTTTATTTTTGAATTAAAATAGAATTTTGTTATAGGTGTTGAGCCTTAGTTTGGGTTGAACTTGGACAGAGTGAACTCGAGCCTGACCCAAGGCTTAGTCGACTGACCCAAGGCTTAGTCGACTGACCCAAGGCTTAGTCGACTCAAGTTTAACTTGTTAAACAAAAGCTAAAATAAACCTGAACCTAAATGTCATCTCCATATATGATTAGTAATGAGTTTAGTGAGTGGCCTAAAGTACGATCGGGCTTTGATCGACCCTAAGATAAGCTCAATTAAATATATTCTTAACTTGAGTATCAAGATGTTAATGGGTCATGTCGGGCCCAGGAATGGGTCAACCAGTGGCCTGTTAGATTACAGGCAAATTAGCCCGTGACCCGGCCTATGATAAGCCGAGCCACAGGCAAGCCAAGCTAACCTAACTCATCGTTTTTCTTTTTAAAAAAATCTAAAAATACAAATCGGGACTTTTTTGATATCTCTACTTGAGGGCAACCTAAAACTTGAAATTAAAAAAAGAAAAAAAGAAACGAAAGTCTAAGCTCAACTCAACATCCGATTAACTCGAATTAGTTCATTAATTTTGAGCTAGGGCAAGTCGAGCTGAGCAATAGGTACCTATGATATTAAAAGAATCTCTCTTTCTTAAGTGTTGCCTGTAAAAAGATAATTAAATGCAATCTTGAACTTAACTTCTGCTAAATCGAAATAAGTTTCGGATTAAGTCTTTAAATGAAGGCCCTTAAAGCAGTGACATGGGTTCTCTTCTTTAGAACTTACCTCCGAGTTCAACCAGAAAACAACTCAAACAAGTATGATATTCAAAAGAAAGCTGAAAAGAAGAAGAAGAAGACGAAGAACAAAAGAATTCATAAGAATTCAATCACTAAACTCTGAAAGCTGCCTCCAAGTGCAACAGTAATGCATGACGTACCAGGATTTAACTTTACAGTTTCTGAACCGAAGTGATGAAGAACTGGAAATGGAGAAGCTTTTGAATGGACTCCCAATTCTGGCTTCTGGCTCTGGAGAGCTATAGAACATACGATTGGTTCGGGGTCAGGGAAAATAAATAACCATAAGGTTACAGTGAGTCTGTGACCACAAGTTACACGTGTCGGATTATACCTTTTTATTGCCTCTTTAGAACCATGAAAGGACTCTCTTAAGTTAGGTTTAAAGTACACATTGATAAGTGTCTATTTTACCACAACAGTTTAAGCTGTCGTGTGAGGCTAATTTAATTAGTTTTGTATATTTATTAATATATTCTTTTAAGTGAAAGTTTTTTAGGTTT
>JAOQMS010000009.1:26642175-26669533 GCA_027563885.1 Erythroxylum longipes | reverse complement strand
TGATTGGTACGAATCTCTTGTGGTATGTATGCCTTTTAACGTTTATTGCTAATCTTAGATATGTTCTACATGTGTTATTGTTGCTCATTATTTTTTTAATATTACGATTATTGTTTCGTTTTAGTATTTATTTGTGTCGCATTTTATTTTTGTATTTAGTTGTTTTTCTTACATTTTATGCTTACTTGATTTATTTATTTATTTTACTTTATTTCTTAGATACGTATGCACATTCATTTATAATTTTGTAAGATTTTTATGTCATATTACATGTAAGTTTATCGAAAACAATCTCTCTACTAATTAGGAATAACTAGGTAAGGTTGCATACTATTGAGCCTCTTCAAATCTCGTGCCTTAACGAGACATCAATTGGTTGTTGATAATGACAATGATATTATTAATGTATTTCTAATTTTTAAATTTATTAATAATTTACTTATTGTTTTGAATTTCTATTATAAACTCCAACCGTAATTTTCAAAATAACGTCGTCGTGTAGTATTCTGTGTTGAAAATGACGTCATTTTGGAATTTATAATTAAAGTTTGTAACGAAAATTGATGACAAAAGGAAAGAATGTTATGAATCATAATTATAAGATAATTATTAATAGTTTTTAAATTTGGTATTTTTTTTTCTCCAACGGAGGAACCCATAATCATTATTTTTTGGATGTGTACTGAGTAAACTTTCAGATTGATGCAATAGCTTATAAATCACGTGGATCGAGTATTTTGTACTAGGCAAGTCCTGTACGATAAACTCAATCAAGAGAGTGTGGGTAGGGGGATTCGAACATAGAACCTTTTGGCTCCATACCCTTCACTTCACTAACTCGACCACCTCTTAATAATATATTTCAAACCAATTTGACAAAAGATGATTGATTAAAAATAAAAATATAATAAAATTTGTAAATATTAATTGAATTAAATTTATTGTTTAATTTTAAGTATTATCATCACGAAAGAAACACTTGTTTGGTCTTCATGGCACAAAGTTGTTATCAGAAAGATAGAAAATTGCAATGCAAATCTCATGGATCGCAAGTGATCAACAGGTTGTTTTCAGTCTCCAATCACTAAAAGATGATGAATTAATACTTGTGATGAGGCTAATTTGTACGTGGAAATCTATACATCCCACTCGTAAAGGAAGGAAAAAGAAGAAGAAGAAGAATAAGCTTTTGCTCTTCTTTACAAGTTGGAAATATTAGATATAATGAAGAAAAAATTGGCAAACCTAAGGCATAGGGCTGTCTGCTTTCCACTTTTGTGAGAGTCGAGTGAGAGTCACCAATTGTATGTAGTTATACTTTTTGTGACTTAGACTTATACTCTTTTAGTTACAAAGGATTAACTTTACCAGTTATTTCAAGGCTCACTTTTGTTAAATATAATAAAGAAATCAAACAAAAATACAAAACAATACAAGTTGGATTTGGATAATAATTAATAGAGGTTAATTACTATTATTTTGTGAAAGAAAAAACTTTATGGTCAAATTTTAATAATAATTAGTAGTCATTATCATTATTATTATAAAATAAAGTTAAATAAAATAAAACAAAATATTATTTATTTGATAATGATAACCAAATCTATGAATAACAAAATGACCCGATCTGACCTATTTTTGGCTCAGATTGATTAAATTACGGGCGATCACTGTCCATTTTTTTCAAAACAACTTTGTTTTGAAATGTTTTTTACTACGGGCCAGTCAGGGCTGAGGGTGGCCCATTGACGTGCCTCCAAATCATCACTATATTTATTTGATAATGACGACCAAACCACCAATAAATGGTTTAGTTATTTCCTTTTGTGAATGGAGCAGTTAAAGTTGAGAGAACTTTATTAGGTAAACTTAGAGTCTAATTAGGTTAGTCGGAATTCAATCATGATTTTTAAGAAATTGATAATTAATAAATAATAAAAATTAATTTCCTTATATATTTATTCAAGTTTGAGTTACTTATTTTTTTTAAAAATTTCATGTATGTTTAATTCGTATAATATCTTAATTTACATTGAAGCTCTTCACAAACCATTAAAAGTTCTCTTTTTTTCTTAGGAAATTCCGGACTGGGTCAATGCATCGTCTAAGTGTTAGATTATTTAATGGCCATGTCACTTATAGATTTGAGTTTAGTAAAAGATTATGAGCTCAAATAGGTCAAGCCACTGCCTATGCAAGTTGAGCAGCTTAATTGAGTAGTCTTTGATGTTGTACTTGAACCTTTGGATGGTTCATTTCATTCGACATAGAATCGGAGGAAGAAACCAAAATAACTCAGAAGGAAATGTAATCCAAACATGAATGAAAAAGAAGAAGAAAACTAAAGCTCACACTCGAACTATTTGATTTCGTGATTACAACTTTCTGGGAGTCAGAGGAGTGATCTTAATGACAAGTCCAGGAAAAACGTCATCTGGGTCATGAATGTGAGGGTTCTTCTCCACTATATAGGGATCTCCACACTTGTCGCTGATGCTATGAAGCGTCTCTCCTTCTCTTACAACGTAAATCTCATCGCACCCTCGTTCCAAAACCTGTCTCCCTCGAACATGAATCATATCCGATGATGTCTCTCTCAGGCAGTTCAGAAGCACGAGGGCTGCAAGAACAACCCCACAGTACCACGAAGCTGCGTCCGCTACGCGAAAAACCAAGGTGACCCTTTGCTTCTTGGACAGATTAACCCGACCCATGTGCTGACATATATATCCGAAGATAGAAGAAGTTGCAAGTTCTGTGTATGGAGTTGTATATTTATACGAAGAAGAAGGGAGGTTACAGGCAGGACGGCAGGCACGAGTGATGTGTGAAGGTCAGTTACGGCGGTTTTCATGGAGGTGTGGAGTGTGGAGTGTGTTCGTGACTTGACAAAACGGGACACGATAGTGTTACGTGATTCATCCTCCTTGTACAGCTGATCAAAAACCTGTCCGATATCAACTCCTATCTTGTCGTACGTTTCCTTCTCTTTGTTTTCATTTGTTGGTCTCTAACGTAGTATTTGCTTGGTTTCATTTACCAGAGTTAATGTCTGCATGGTTTTTTTTTTTTTAAATAAGAAAGAGGCCGAATAATAAAATTACACAATTAGTTTAAGGAAACAAATTTCCGACAAATCTCTAGTAGGATAAGGTGACATCCAATCGGTGAATGATGAAAGTACATAACTCCCACAGCAAAATGACTGGCATAGTTAGCTAGCCAGTCGGCGCATCTGTTGCTCTCTCGAAACACATGTCGATGAACAACAGTCCAGTTCTGGGAGAACAGCTTATATATACTCCGGACAAGAGGGTGAAGTGTTCGGGATCGCCGGTCGGACGAGGCGAGGAGCTCGGACACCGCTTTAGAATCAACTTCCAGTTCTACCCGGCGGTAGCGCAGGTTCCAAGTCAGTGTCAGTCCGGTATGAACGCCCTAGAGTTCCGCGGTCAGAGGCGAGCATCAGCCAATGTGTTGCGAGAAGCCTCCCAGTCATTGTCCTGCACTATCACGTAGAAGGCCCCCCAGCTGTGGCGGTAGACGAGGCCTGTTTGGCTGTTCCATCAGTATTGAGCTTGATCTATCCCGTGAGGGGTGTGCTCCATCCTATGAGCCTCTCCTGCCGAGGTGAGAGTCCAGTAAGAATCGTGCGATGTTGACACCGAATAGCATTGCGAATGTCTGCATAGTTAGGTATTGTTGTGTGGGTCATTGATATTGACAAATTATTGATCTTGGTTAGGGTTGATAACGAATCGAATTGGGTTTAGTCAAATTCAAGCTACATTGCTTATAATCCAACTCGATTTAGTTCGAGTTTGGTTAAATTTGAATCAGTTCAATCTCCGAAATCATAAGTGTAGTTGAAGATTCTTAATGAAAGCAAGACCCTTATCTACTTCTACAAGTACTTTCCAAAATTAAGGTCAGCTACCTTACGAGGAACAAGCAAAATAATAATACCGTAATAATATTTTAATTTAAGAGATTAAAAATTAAAATCAGCGAAAAATTGCAATTTATTTTATTTTAAATTTTTTTAAAATAAAGGAATCTGCAATCCTTATCATTTGAGTGCACATGAGGTAAATTTTCGGATTGACACAATAGCCTGCAAATTACGTTAATCGAATATTCCGTACTAAGCAAGCCCTGTATAATAGGCTCGATCGAAGAAATGTAAGTATAGGAATTTAAACACTAGACCTTTCATACCCCCCACTCTATCAACTCGATCACTTCCTAAAAGACTAATACATGATTAATTAATAGTGAAAATATTATAATTTTACAAATATTATTTTCATTTGTATATCATTTAATTTTAAATTATTAATATATTACATTTAAAATGTGTAATTTACAAATTATTGTATATATTTTAGTAATTTATTCAACTTATAACTACTCAAAAAATAACAATCATTATAGATAGTACCTACCTCATTAAAGCAAAAGAAGAACTCATAGAATTGAGTTGTAGTATATAATTATATGAATACAAAATCGGCCCAGACTAGGCCCAAGTTAATCGAGTTTTGAGCCTGATTCTTTCAAAAAATTGAGCTTTGGATTAGGCTTAGACTCTTATTGTCCAAGCTTAGTCCAATTCAAGACCTGACAATTATTAACAAACGATGTCATTATGTGAAAAATAAAAATAACAAGTTGGACAATGCCGATTTAAATTTAGGTTGCGTTTAGATCTGTAATATGATAGGGATAAATACTTATCCACTGCAGTTTTCAAACGCAGTCACATACTTGAGTTTACTGGCAAACAACTAAAGATTATTATCACAGAAATCAATAAGTAGAAAGAGAGTTGCGGTAAGAACGTACTTTTGCGGTATAAATTCTACTTTCCATTAATAACCTTATGATAATTATTATTTTCCATTATATTCTCAAATAATAGAAAGCAAGTCTAACGTATTATATTTTTTGTATTTATAATTTGAACTTATATGATTAATAATATATTTTTTATGAAATATTTTATTTATTAAATTTATTTTATTTATATTTTCTTGTTTAATTTAATATTTTATTATTTATAATTTTAAATTTATATGACTAATATTATATTTTTATGAAATATTTTATTTACTATATTTATTTTATTTATATTTTCTTATTTTCATCTAATATTTTATTATTTATAATTTTAAATTTATATGACTAATAATATATTTTTTAATTATTTATACAGCAATTAATAGTTTATTAAATCGATGGACTATTTAGTCATTTTATTTCTTTTCAGTAACTGCAACTGCACTTGTCAAACATCTATTTTCAGGTTTCAGCAGTTATCAAAACAACAATCTTAAACATATAAGTACTTATGGAGAATAAATATTTATTATTTCAGCAGGTTGATTTTAATAGGATATCAACTACAACCGCTCTCCCAAACCAAACCTTAGACTCAAGTTCAACTGCCTTAAGTCCAATCTAACCTCAAGTTAGGCTCAAACTTGGGTAGAATTTGTCGGGCTGAGCTCAGGCCTAGATAACTTGACCCAACCCATTGCTACCCCTCTAAAGAAGATGGTCATGTGTAGGCTTACTAATTTTATTTTGTTAAAATTTAAGTTGAGTATAGTAAATTTCTTTCAAAATAGTTTCGTTTTAAATAATTAAGTTCAATTTTATTGAATTTAAATTTAATAACATTTATTTAAATTAATTATAAAATTAATTAATTGAATAGTTTGATTTGAGTTATTATAAAATAAATGAAAAATATTAAAAGTGAAAGAAATAAGAATACAAGTGGAAAAGAAAGAATCCAACACGACGCCGTGCTCAATCTAAGGCCGTGTTTGTTGTAATTGTCATGTTAGCGTATTTTTACAAGCCCAAAAGCACTCTAAACCCTATACTCTACAAACGGGGTTTTAACGTCTCGCTCTGTCTCTGTCTCTGTCTCTGTCTCTGTCTCTCTCAGATTAGTGCCTTACTTGTTTGCTCCGATGGCCGTGGCTGAAGAAGAAAAGCTTGAAAGGTTTCTCCAATGGCTCCAGGTACGATTGTCAAGTTCTTTATGTTTCTATTTCTGGTTCTTTAAATACTGTATTGGAACTTATCTTCACGTTATGTTCATCTGGCTCAGTTCTTTCTCATTTCGTTGTTCTGTTCGTCTTCTTTGGGTTTCTTTCAAGTCAGGTCAACAGAGCTGAACTGCGAGGTTGTAAGGTCAAGTTCTGCGATCGTAGTAAAGGGTTTGGCTTATTTTCTTCAGGGGACGTCCCTGAAGGTAATTTAAGCACTTGCCTTGAATGCTTTTACATTTATCTGAATGTAATAGATCATGGAGTTATAGCAGTCGTAGTAAATTGCTTGGTTGTTTTCATGTTTCCTTTGGTTTTGATCGTTGTAAGAGAAGGGAAGTAGGCGAGCTTCGAGTTTAGGAATGTTGCATGTCTTTATTATTATTTTTTTCAAATGCCGTAAAGAAAATAACTAGCTCGCTGTTTTCCACTTACTGCTGTTCTCGTGCACATTTGGTTGAAGATTTTGCTTGAAATTTTCAGGGGTGCTTCTTGTTGTTCCGCTAGATTTAGCGATAACACCTATGAGAGTGCTACAAGATCCTCTAATTGGACCAGAGTGTAGAGCGATGTTTGAAGAAGGAGAAGTGGATGACAGGTTTCTGATCATGTTGTTCCTAACATTGGAACGACTTCGAAAGAACTCTTCTTGGAAACCGTAAGTATGTAGTTCATATGCTTCATTTTCCTTGGTTCAGGAGTTTGCTTCTAGATTGGCAGGCAAAATTTACTTGGGTTGAAAATTATACAAGATACCTTGACATGCTTCCGACCACCTTTGGAAATCCGCTTTGGTTTACCAATGATGAGCTTTCTGAGTTGAAAGGGACAACTTTATATCAAGCAACTGAAATGCAGGTAAATCATAAATCTGTACCACGACAATTGGATGAGTGGCATTTTATGGAAGTTGCATTGACTTGAAGTACTCTAGAGAATACAAAATTATGTTTTGTAAGAATTGTTTTGCCACTCCTTTGCATTTGTTCAAGAAATGAGCGCTTGTCTAATCAAGTTTTCTTTGGTCCTAGAAGAGTTCAGTAAGTTAATGCAAGGGTTTTCATGTTGGAATACTTTCACCACTGATTCATTTTCACCTTTGGTCTAAAGAACATTCATGTTAAATGCAATAGATGGCATGACTTTGTTTTTATGTGATTGCTTTGTTGAGTGCTTAAGCTCAATTCAGTGGCATATATGACCAAGTTTCAACTTTCTTAACAGAAAAAAGTGTTGCGTTCATTGTTTGATGACAAAGTAAAGGGCTTGGTGAAGAAACTTCTGGTTTTAGATGGGAACATGGACAGGTCAGTGTTTGGTCTGACAAATTTCATCTTGTCCTATCTCTTTATTCAAAAAGTGAACAATATTCTTGTAGTCTTTTTGATGCATAATCTGGTTTCCATGTGCATATCCTCACAAGCACGCACAAATAGTTTTATCTTCTTTTGTCAATTTCTCTATGTGAATTGTCCTTGTGAACTCATCTTCTATGGACAATCTGAGATGCTGATATTTCTTATTTTGGCAGTAATGTGTCTTTTGAAGATTTCCTTTGGTAGGTATCTTCTAAACTATGACTGTGTTTGACATTGGCGATATTTTATTCGTGTGATCATATTCTACTTGCTTTTGCTTTCCTTCAATAATTTTGATAAATCCATAATGCTATAGGGGACATTCTGTGTTCTGGAGTAGGGCTTTGAACATTCCTCTCCCACATTCTTTTGTGTTTCCACAAATCCAACAGGAAAAAAATGGTGAAAATTCAGTTGACAAATCTGTGGCTTCTGATGACAATATGCTTACTGGAGAACTGAGTACTAGATCAAATGATAAAAGTGAGGTTACTATTTTGCACTCTAAAAGTATTTTGTTTGTCACTACTTTCTCTTTCAATAATGAACTTTGGTTGCCCATGAGGTGAATCAAACTAAATTCTACTGGTTCTTCTATCAGAATTCAACGTCAGTGGAGTTGAAAACCAAGTCAAAAGAGTACCATGCACATCAATTCAAGGGGAGACTATTTGGGTAGAGGGTCTTGTTCCTGGAATTGATTTTTGCAATCATGGTATGCCAGTCGGCCAATTGAAATCATTCCACTGCTTTTCCCTGATCTTCTTCTTCTTCTTCTTTTCAATCTGTTGTATTTGGAACTTTCCAACATTTTTCTTTAAATTTAAATTGCTTGCCAAGATTATCGAGCATATGTTAATTTTCATTTAGCAACTTCTTAAGCATTCCATGAAAGTATGTGCTTTTTCACTGTTAAGAAAATGAAAAGGAACCTTTCTAGATTGTATCAAGGAACATCTTAGATTATTTGTATACTTCTTTTCATCATTTGATGAGACCATAGCTATTTAGATGTGAAGGCTGTAGCAACATGGGAAGTTGATGGAGAAGGCTTGATGACTGGAATTCCTTCGTCGATGTATCTTATTTCTGGTACCGTCTTTTCTGATCTCAATGCTCTTTTCTTCTATAAATGCTAAGGATTATATTTTTTTTAACTTGAAGTCTTCTGACTCTTTCTTGTCCCGCTTTGAAAGCTGAACAGACTCCTTTACAAGTTGAGAAAGAGATTTCCATTAGTTATGGTAACAAAGGAAATGAGGTACTTCCTTTTGACATTGAAAGCTTGTATTATTAGTGCTTGAGATCTTCTTCTTATAGGTGTTGAATGTCTGATATTCTTCTTAACGAGTTTCCGTCTTTTAATCAGTATTTGTCTTCCTTGAATTATTGTCTTGCAATACACAACTGACTTTGCTTGAAGTTCTAATGCCCCTTCTAATCAACCACAAATCACGCAGGAGCTATTGTACCTATATGGCTTTGTCATGGAGAATAATCCAGATGACTATCTTATGGTAATGTTCAGCTTGATCAAGTATGATTATTTTCGAGTTTGTATTAAAGCAAATCTGTTGTCTGTTTCTGTAGTATCTATACTAAACCTTATTTGGAGTAAGATGCTAGATTTGTTTTAATTCAAACGATGCATGTGTCTCCAGGTACATTACCCTACGGAGGCAATTCAGCATGTTCCTTTCTCAGAATCCAAAATGCAGCTTCTTGAAGCACAGGTTGGTGTTTACTTGCTCATCATTGCAATTTGCTAGAAGAGAGACTGAAATTGTCTCTGTTCAGAATTAGATTCGGTTAACTGAGTAAAGTGATTGTATTCACAGAAAGCCAAAATGCGATGTCTTTTACCTAAGAGCTTACTGGACCAAGGGTTTTTCCCTCCCGAAAACCCAAATAACGACTGCAAGATTGAGGAAAAAGCTGACACGTTTTGCAACTTCAGTTGGAGTGGTCATCGAAAATCACCTTCTTATTTGAAAAACTTGGTCTTCCCAGAGGAATTTTTAACTGCACTAAGAACAATAACAATGCAAGAAGATGAGCTGTATAAAGTTTCTTCATTGCTCGAAGAGGTATAGACAGCCTTTTCTGACATCATTCCTCCATTAGAACAAACAACTTCTCTGCTTCTTTTAACTTTCTTGTAACATTTTCTTTGTTTCTTTTTTTTTTTCGGCCTAAAGCTCGTAGGATCTGAAGGTAAGAGGCAACCAACAGAAGCAGAAGTTCGAGCTGCTGTATGGGAAGTTTGTGGTGATTCAGGAGCCTTCCAATTACTTGTTGATCTTTTGCATGCCAAGTATACCAAATCTTTTCATCTTTCCTTCCTTTTCTTCGTTAAAAGTACAAATATTTTCTTATTTTTTTAATATGTACAGCTCTCAACGTTAATATTTTCATATGCAAGGATGATGGATATTGAAGAGTGGTCTGGAACAGAGCAGCATGATTCTGAGCTGCCTGAGGAGGGTCCAGAGGATGGTCCTGAGCTATGTAGAAGGTACATCTGATTTTATTTCAAAGTGGTAGATATATCACTAGGGTGACGATTTGAGAACACAATTGATCTGGTCCAAAGTCAATAGGTCAAGTCCGTTTTGACCAGAATTTGGGTCTAACTCGATCTTAAAAGACAAAATTTTCGAGTTTTAGATTAGGGTCAGATTGGAGTTTCACAGCTTGGTTTGACTTGAAACATCCTAGGAGACAAAATGATGCCATTTTGCTTAATGGGTAAAAGTCCTCAGTTGATCAAAATGACATCTTTATTTGAAGGAAAAACGGATCAGACCAATCCGAAGCTCTGTCTGCTTGGGGAATTAAAAAAACAGACCAGCTGCTCTGCTTATGTTTGGCCCATTTCCATTCATAGTCAAATCCGAGTCCGGACAAACTTATCTTAGCCCATCAGATTTCGGTTTAGGTTGGTTCAATTCTCCATGATTAGTTGGACCAAAAAAAACAAAAAATTGTCTAACTTGAATCTGATCAGAATTGAAACCTGGTTAAACTGGATTTGACCTGTTGACTTCGATTTTGATTGACCCGAGCTCTTTTGCCATGCTTCGATATGAACCACCACCTTTAAGGATATGAGTTTTAGTCTATTTCTAGTTTGCGTAATGCACATTCTTCTGGTTTGCAGCAACTTGGAATTGGCAGACTCATTGAGCAGAAACAGGTGGTGTAGCAGGGTGTATAGAAGAGGCCAAAAGGAGTTGATCAGATTATTCCTGAGAGAAGCAGAGCATGCCTTGCAATTGTCTCTCTGTCTTCTTGACTTGAGTTAAACAAATTAACTGTTTTACTTTTACCGTCTTAATTTATTTTCACTGTCTTGTTTTAATCATAAATCTTAGTTTTGACCAGTGAGTAACAAGTATAATATAAGAATGGTCAACTTTACTGCCACGTGTCTTTTTGTATGCATGCCCTTGACATGTGGCCACAAGGACATGCATGCAAATTTTGCAGCTGTTACTCCTTTTTATTAGTGAAAACTCAGGTCAAGGACTGAGATTTCAAAGTTAGAGATAATTAACCTTTTTAATTTAATGCTTAATATTCTAATTTTATTATTAATTTTTTGAGACGCATGGTTTTAGTTAAAATATTATTTAAATAAAAATGGGCATTTTCAATATTACTAAATATAGTTTTTTAGTTTGATTTATGTTGAAATTTTACTATTAATTAAATTAAAAAAATTAAAAATTAGAAGCTATTTAATTTATTATCACAAAAAATTAACAATTTAAAACTTCATAAAGCCAAATTTAGATTAAATAAGATAAATAATTTATGACATTTTTATAAATAAAATGGGCTTGCGGTCCAGCTCGTGGCCCAAATTATAGCCTGACAGGCCACGGCAAGCCCTACTTGTCATTAATTTTTTTAAGTAAAAAATTTTCAAAATGATATCGTTTTAGACAACTATAATCGACCCGTGGCTTGGTTAACTCGGACCAATCTCGACTGAGTTGGTTTTGCCATCTTTACTAGAAAGGTTTTAAAAATAAATTAACAAATTAATGGATGAAAATTTTAGATATATAAAATTTAATTATCTTTTTATTTTAAAACATTCTATAAAATTCATTAATTTTTTAATAATTATATAACAAGTTAAAAAATAAATAATTTGTGTTGCAAAATTTTCTTTGAAAACATTCTCTACGGAGTGACAAAAGGGTTGGGTTTAGACTTAATCTGAATTCAACGGGCTAAAAGTAAAACAACATCATTTTGGTGAATCAAATGATATTTTTGTTCCAATATTCGTCTCTTTTTCTCCCACTTAATCAAACCACTTTTTATTTTTAAAAAAAATTGGTTAATCTGAGCTTGAATTTGGCCACTTCCAGCTCGGTTGGGTTTGAAGCAACAGGCTTTTGTCGAAAACGACATCATTTTGCACTTTTTATTTTTTCATTGTCATTTCTAAGGGTCTCTCTACTAGTTAAGTATAAGATTAAGTTGATAATGTTGTAAGATTTTCACTATTTTTCATTAATGAGGTAATAGTAAGAGACATATGATCCAGTTAAGCAAAATAGTCGATAATAACATTAAATATTACAAAATGACAGCCATTACTAAACTAAACCAAAGGTCTCTTCTCTTCTTCTTCTTCCCGTGCCTCTTCATCTTCTAGCTTCTTGTTAGTATTATACTCATCATTCAATCCCTTTGCTTTAAGGTCAGGTTTCTTGGTAGAGATCCGTCTGTTTGGACTATAATCTGGAACAAGCTTCAAAGTGATTCCCATGGTCATTAGCAGGAGCCCAGTTCCATGTTGCTCCGTTAATGGCTTCGTGAAGATCAAGTATGATAATAGTAATGTCACTGCCTTCCTCGCTGTGGTCACCTGTCAGGTTTTAACCAGGAAGAATCACATGTTGGATACAGTAGAGTTTATATGGTTGTAACGTGAAGAGTAGTAACTGAGAGCAGAAAAAAGCTCGTGAGGAGGAGCGTACCATGGCAGTTGTGGCTGCACCGAAAATGGCAATCAGTGAAAGGACAGAGACTTGGCCGATGAATGTTGCCATGGCTTCAAAGATCAGCACGCCATAGACATATGGATGCTTTACAAAGTGGAAAACAGATAGGTTAAGTTCGGATCCCCGCATAAAACCTTGTTCTGAACCGAATTCCGGAAAAAAAAAAAGAAAAAAAAGGCAATGAGTGTTGTAACATGTTTACCTGTGAACATGAATTCCATGCTTGGAACAATTCTCCCGTCAAAAGCATTGGAGGAATCAAGAAAGGCAAGCCAACTATGCTGGAACAGAACAGCATCTCCATCTGTACTTGGAAACAGAAACAGAAACAGAAACAGAAGATAGTTCTAATCATGTGTAAAGGGAAAACCGAAATCTGTAAAACTACTTTGTTCACGTTTTCTACACACCAGACAAAGACAAAGATTATGTTTTGGAAGGTGTGGAATTCACCTGGGTTGTTTCAGGATTCATGGTAAAGATAGCTTCTTGCAGATTCCCCAGAAATGAGTCCATGACTAATGCACCAGAGATCATTACAATACCAATGATACTGAAATTTGGGGAAGTTTTTGCATCTGCTAATGTGAAAAGGATCAATCCAACAACTAATAGTATTGCAGATACGTATTCATGGACAGGATATTTCCTTCTCAGGCCAGCTATGAAGGCACCCATTATCATCACAGGAAGAACCTGCAATACAAAATCAATCAGACTTTGCACTAAATTTGAAGAATCTCTAAAAGAGCATTTTAGTGTCTACCTTGGTGGACTTAAACATGATCTGTGCAGGATAATTGAGGAAAGCCAAGGACCCTTTGGTCAGTCCATGGGAGGCCATAAGAACTGCAGAGAGCTTGACATATGTTTTCCAGGGATTCACCATTTGTTTGGTGGTGAAACCTTGAAGATAAATCAGGGAAACATAGACAAAACTTTGAACGAATGTGAAATACCAACCATAACTGGAAAAAAAGAAAATGAAGAACAGCTATCAGATCAAAGATTATCAGAAGAAGAAAATCTAGATGCCCAGGAGAGGAAAAACTAACCTGAACTGGAGCCTGTTGTACACATATTCCTGCAATTCAAGAAAAAAAGACTGAAAGTTTCAAAATTCAGAAATGGAAGAAGATAACAACCAAGTCTTATACTGGATCAGATTAACATAAGAAACAGGTAAATTTTGGCCTCTTCGCTACCTTCATTTGATAGACATTACAACAAACAGATTTCTGGAGAACGAAATAGGTTTTAATGAAACCGAGAAAAAAAGAAAAAGGAAATCCACCATGAAAGAATCAAACTAATCATCTCCTCAGAAACAGAACAGAACATCAGAAGAACAAAAATCCCACTTTCTCGCTCTTTTTTTCCATTTCTTGGGTTGAAACACAAATGACAGAACAAAGACGCCATTAATGTACAGAAAAAGAAAACGGAAACAAAGCAAGTACCTCACAGATGCCATTGACAAGGTACCCAAAGAAGAACCCAGAAGAGCAAATGAGGAACTGTTGCCATCTGGGTCTATCAGTTAGAGAAATCCCAAACAAAGACCGACCCTGCTCTTCGTTCTTCATCTGTCACAATGAAACCTTTTTCTCTTCACTGAACAAAGACACAAATACGACTAACAGAATTCAAATGTCCAAAACATGCAGGAACCAAAAACACTTCCAAGAAATATCAAACATCAGCTGGCTTTTTATTAGAATATGTTGGACATTGACTTCGCATGTATTGAACTTAGGTTCCGGGCTTCCTACGTTTAAACCAACACTTACACTCTTTATTATATTCCACAACATGTAGTGATTGAAGTCTCACACTTTCTCTGGTAAAACTTGTTTGTGACCGTCGGATAACTCACCAACTTGACTACGTTGACGAAGATTTCACATGGGTCCCTGTTGGATTTCGATGGTGTGTAATCCAAAATTCAATTAACTGAACTAAATTAAACTAACAATTGGGTTTTGTTTACTTTTGGTAAGGAAGCAAGTTTCTGATTGATGATCGGCTTCATAACGTACACGAGAGAAGTACATGTGGTAGCACCCGGACTAAATCACTTGTTATTGTTATTCTGTGTCTATTCTACTTTATGAAAAATTATCTATTTAATAAATAGAAGTCACAAAAAATTGACGAATTTAATAACATGGATGTGAATGATTCAAGCTGGCCATCTATATTTTTTAATATAAAAAAATACAAAAATGTGTCGTTTTGGACAAAACAGCGCCGTTTTGTAAGGCTACAGATCGGGCCGACCATAGTCGACCCGCAGCCCGACCTGGGCGGACCATGATTGGCTAATGACTAACCCATAGCCCTCCAAACTCAGGCCAAAAATAGGCCAGACCGGGCAAAATTAAGTGGGCCGAGTCGGAATTAACATACCTACAAAAGAAACTGAGCAGGGAGAACAGAATATCGGTTCGTGATATTACCAACCTACGAAGTAGGAATATTCAACTTGATATTATCCTATTCATTAAACACTCTTAATTAGTTTTTAATAAAGTTTCAACCTCCAAATTAATATCATTAATTAAGAAGGTCAAACTTTTTAGTACAAGTTGCCAAATTTTAAGAAGGTCCTTCCCTAAGTAATAAATTATTATTAATAACTAAACTTTTTTATGTTTTATTTTTAATGATTTTACTCATCTTTAATTCAATATTTAAAATGGAAAGTTTGCTATTATGAGTAATTTTGAATGTGACCAAAATGGGAAAAAAATCCTGATTTGATGATTTGCAAAAGGAATAGCTTTGGCTCTTAGTTGTTTAATTTTTGAGTTATTAATTTATTAAATAATTTATAAATTATAATTTATTCGAAAATAAGCATGTAATTAATTGATATATGAGTAAAAGTTTTTTTTTTAAATGAAAGAACCCGCAGTTGCTATCCTTTGGATGTGCATTGGATAAACTTTCGGATTGACGCAATAGTATGCAAATTACACCAATCAGATATTTCGTACTAGACAAACTCTGTACGACAGGCTCGATCGAGAGAGTACTGATAAAGAAATTTGAATACAGAATCTTTTAGCCTCATGCCCCCACTCCACCAACTCGACTACCCTTTAAGAAAAGTAAAAGTTATTTATAACCTATGTTTCATAATATAATAAAGATATTATTATTTTAATTATTTAACTATTTAAATATATATATGTGCAAAAAAGAAAAAAGAAATTTGAAGGAGAAAACCATTTAAAGGAAACAGAAACTCAAAACGTACTGGTTGATTCCTAGGCCTCCATGTGGCTTGACTGCAGAGTTACCATTTCCAAGTAAGAGACTTTTGCAGATCTCTTTAGAAAAGTTTCAACATTTTCTTTATTACTCGTACTCCATTGAATTCTCAAGTTACCCTTTTGATTGGACGGAGTTTGTTTTCCAATTTCAGCTTTGGTTCCTGGCAACAAGTATGCTCTGTAGTGCCAGTGAATCTGAAACAGAACAAAAGTGACATTGCTTTGCGTGTGCTTGTCCATGGTTTTGGCCTAACTTTTTTGAGTCATGATGAACAAAATGTGGCATGTGATTTGCTAGATTGCAGGGCAAGAGACCAATTTCTTGGGTTAAAGTTTGATTCAATCGGTGAGGAAACGCCAAACTTGACTTTCACATTGGCTTGAAGATGATGGAGATGGAGATGGAGATGGAGATGGAGATGGAGACGGAGACGGAGATGTTTGTGTGTAAGGTTGAAAATTTGTTTGATCAATGAATTGGATAAGCTTTTCAATACGATAATGCTTTTATGATGCAAATAACATTAACAACAATTAAGTAAAAATTACACCGACATATAGATTTTGAATATGTTCGATAGTACGCAGTCTTATTTCTAACGAGAACAAATATTATTTTTGATATACTCACATAAAGAAAAAAAAAAGAAAGAACAAAGAAAAAACACATAGACATGTATAATTAAATAATATTAATTAAAAAATAAAAATAGACATAAAATAATAACAATTATAAAATAAATAAATAAATATGTATAAATAAAAGTATATAAATAAGTAATAAAATAAATAAAGAAAAAGTAAAGGGTAGAAATAAAAAATAAAACAAACAAATAAATAAATATATATATATATATATATAATGAAATTAAAATGATGTCACTTTGATTTGATTTTAAAAATAACAACCACAAACTGATTTAGTTATTTAAATTAGATTGTATTATCTCTTTCAAATTCAAGTTTAACTTAAAATTAATTTAATTAAACTTAATTATTGATTTAAGATTGGTGGATTCAGGTTAAAATTATTATATCTACTTAAATTTTAAAAAAAATAATTGATTAAAGAGTGAAAATATGTGAAAATTTGTAAATATAAGTTGAATCGAGTTAATCACTCGATTTTAAACATGACTAGTTAAATTATTTACTTAAAAATGCAAAAATTTTATGAATTATTATTTATACTTCACATTTTATTAAGTACACATCCAAAAAAATAATGACTATAAATTTCACCATTAATACATATCTTATAAATATAAAAATAGAAGAAAAATAATTTTCATGATTTTTAAGATTTATAAATTATGTAAATAAAATATAAAAATTACACTATTGTTAGGTATCATATAAATCTAAAAACATAAGGAACGATTAGGAATGTCTATAGACCGGGCCCTACCCGGGCTTTGGTGGCCTGTGGCTCGACGGCCCAGAATGGGTTAGTTCGTGCCTCAGCCCTCTCGACCTATAGCCCTGGCTAAAAACAACATCATGTTAAAGGTAATAGTTGGGCCGACTTGCCCATAGTCGGCTCGTAATCAACCCAAAACCTGCTTGCTCGATCATAGTCTGGTGAGATTAGGTTGTAATCCGCCTGTAACTCAGCCAACTCAAGTCAAAAATTGGCCAGGGCGACTTCAACATAGGAATGATCATTTCATAACCTTTTTTTTAATTCAATAAAATTAGTCAAAGTATGCCTAATTCCTAACTAAAAACTATATGTGCCTAAACCTAACATCCCTAAGCTGCAGAGCCTGTAGTTAATGGATATGACTTAACATAATGATCAAAAAAAACACAAGGCCATGTTCTAAGACGGTGTCGTTTAAGATGTATCATTTACGGGTCGGTCAAGCTTTGTCGGGCCAGATCAAATCATAATTTTCTGTTTTTAACTTTTGGTCCAATCACAAATCAGGCCCAACATAACATTTGGACAATCTTGTAGCTAACCAGCCCACTCAAATTGTGGATCGGATATTTTTGATTAGCTCATCAAGAATTAACACGCCCGGATGAATTGCCACCACTGTACTCTTCCAATTTCACTACCAAACAAGGGGCAATCATCCT
Source organism: Erythroxylum longipes (assembly GCA_027563885.1). Classification (NCBI taxonomy): domain Eukaryota; kingdom Viridiplantae; phylum Streptophyta; class Magnoliopsida; order Malpighiales; family Erythroxylaceae; genus Erythroxylum; species Erythroxylum longipes. The sequence goes on along the minus strand of JAOQMS010000009.1, from coordinate 26,651,732 downwards.
CCATTGTCAAGGCCACATCTCCAACATTCTTAAGTATCTGGAAGTCAAGTTCGTTACTTTGACGTCTCGTCGTATTAGGGCTGACAAAAAATTAGTTTTAAATCAAACTGGTTTTGGATAATTTGGATAAAAGTAAAAATTTAATAACCTTAAATTCGTTTTAAATCAATTTTTTTTATCAAACTGATCCGAAATTGAACCAGATTGAAAAACACCAAACCTAATTTGGAACCGATTTGTCCAATTTTAACTAATAACAAAGGGCCATTAAATTGCACTATCTTTTTATCGTCTCTTTTTCTTTGTAAAACCAATAAAAAAACTATAACAAAGAAAGCTAAATTATGGATGTCTAGTTAAAGTTTAAACCAAACAAATGGTAAGTCTACAACTAAATTCAAAAAAACAAAAACACAACCACTAAATTTAAAGTCTCCAACAAAATTATAGCAAGAAGTCATAAAAGCACAGACAGTACACCAAATCTAAAACCAGTAAGTCACATTGTTCACACTACAAATTCAAACCAAATAAAATATGGAAGAAATAACATTATTTTTCATCAAATTCTTTATATCCCAATATTCATATCTCGAAAACTCCATGATTTGAGAAAAAAATGACACAAGTTAGTTAACATATATATTACAATCAAAACTTAATATAATAAATTAGAATAATTTAATGATCTTTTTGAAACAATGATTTTTTTTTGTCTTTTTTAAATTTAGATTGGACATTTTTAATCGGTTTTAAATGTTTGGTGTTGATTAATTTAAAAATTCAGACATTTTGTCCGATTAGGTCAATCCAGATCTAGATTTGATTTTAATTCAAACAAAAATCGGTCAGTTTGATTTAAATTCGGTCAAAACAATTTTAACCCGTATTTAATTTTTTTAAAACCGGACAAAATCGAGTTATCAGTTCGGACAAAATTTTGCTGGGCTACTTATGAATTCATATACGAAGAGATTGGGCGTTCATGGTTATTGGATCCTTAATTCGGCCTAACCTTTACAACAACGGGCCTTTTTTTAAAGATTAAAGAGAACTTTTGCCTTTCTTCTTTTTCTTCTTCTGCTTCAATTCCAAGAACGAGTTTAATTCAGTACTTGAAAAGTGGCGAGACAGAGCAGAGGCTATAATGGGTGTGGGAGGAAAATTCTGGGACTTGCTAAAACCTTGCGCTAAATTTGAAGGTCCTGATTTCTTGAGGGAGAAAAGGGTAGCCATTGATCTTTCCTATTGGATCGTTCAGCACGAGACCGCTATAAAGAACAACTATTTCCTTAAACCTCATCTTCGACTCACATTCTTCCGTACAATCAATGTCTTTTCGAAAGTATTTCACTTTCTCCGTCTTTTCGTTTGTTTTTTTGGGTTATTTCTTTCAATGTTTCTGTCATGGGTTTTCTTGGCTTTGCAGTTTGGAGCTTATCCAGTGTTCATCGTTGATGGGACACCTTCACCTCTCAAATCTCAGGCCAGAATCTTGCGCTTTTTTCGGTTTTCTGGGTTTGATGTTTCGAGTTTGCCGGTGGTTGAAGAGGGTGTATCCGCTGAGAGAAATCCAGCCTTCTTGAAATGCGTTCAAGAGTGCGTGGTGAGTTGTGGAGATTTTTCTTGTGATTCTTCTCTGGTTTTCTTGTTTCTGTTTTGGTTCGGAAAATGCTCATGTATTTATCCACTAAAGTGAATATTGTAGGAACTGCTTGAACTGTTTGGAATGCCAGTTCTAAGAGCAAATGGTGAAGCTGAGGCATTGTGCGCTCAGCTTAACCGTGAAGGTCATGTCGATGCTTGTATCACAGCTGATAGTGATGCATTCCTGTATGGAGCACAGTGTGTGATTAAATCCATCAAGCCCAACACCAAAGTAAAATTTACTGTCTTTTGCAAGGATTTTATCATTGATTGTTGCTCTATCCGAAGTATGATTTGTGTTTCTGAATTCTTTCTTTTTCTTCCTTTCATGCAGGAACCGTTTGAATGCTACCGCATGTCGGATATTGAAACTGGTCTGGGGTTAAGCAGGAAACAATTGATAGCTATATCTCTTTTGGTTGGAAATGACCATGATCTCAATGGTGTGCAAGGGATTGGGATCGACACAGCCCTTCGTGTTGTCCGGAGTTTTAGTGAAGATGATATGTTGGATGGGTTTGCTTCTATTACTGCTTCAAATGTTGGATTAATCGTAAAGTTTAAATCTGTTTTCTGTTATAATGCAATTCCTGCTAGGATGATTTTCTTATTAAATTTGAGTAATTGTGTCTACAGGTTGTGTGAAATTGGCAATGGTAAGGCTTTGGATTCTGAGGGTGGATCAGAAATTAAAAACAAGTTTATGATCACTATACATGAAAACTTAGGGAAATCAAGACTCTCTCATTGCTCGTTCTGTGGACATCCTGGGAGTAAAAGAGAACATTTTCAGTCTGCATGCCAATATTGTGTCACTGATAATGATGAAGGTTGCTTAAAGAAGCCAGAGCGGTTCAAGTGTAATTGCGATTGGTGTGCTAAGGTATTTCAGTACGATTACATTGTCATTCTGTTTCATCTAGTGCACTTCTAGGTCTAGTTGTATTATGAACCTTTTAGTTTTTGATTTTCTAATATGTAGTAAGGTAGCATTTTTAAACCTTTTCTGACAGGATCGTAAAGTAAAAGAGCACCGGAAATATGAAAAATGGAAGATGAAAGTTTGTGAGAAGATTGCTGTGGAGCCAGATTTCCCAAATGAAGAGATCATTGAGATGTATCTGTGCACCAGCCATGGAAACTTTACTGGTATTCAGAGTGTGATTACCTTCTCGTTTTTTATCTCTCTAAGTTCCAGCATGTCTCAGATAGGTTTTAACTTCTTGGATCTGAGGATTGGACATTATCTAAGAGTCCTTGCGCTTGCAAATCTTATGATTAAGTTGATACTTGACACAATATTGTTCCTTCAATTTTAATTAATGAAATTAGGGAAAAGATTGCATGTGAATTATCAAGTTGGATTCATGTTATGGGATAATTTTGGGCTGATGATTACCTTCTCTGTCTCTCTATCTCTCTCCAGTTCAATAACTGAACCTACATTGAAATCTTTTCTTGCAGCTGATAATGGCCCATGGATATCCTGGGAAAGCCCAAACACTGATATGATAGTTGACTTCTTGGTTTTTCATCATCTTTGGAATCCGGCTTACATTCGACAGAGAATGCTTCCTATGTTGTCCACCATATATTTAAGAGAAATGACTTTGAAGCCAAATAAAGAACTGCTAAATGGGCAATATGAATTTGACTGTATTCAGCGTGTTAAAGTAAGATATGGACATCAATATTATGTTTCAAAATGGAAAAAAGCCACACCCATTCTCAGCAGTGGTATTCTTGCAAACACTGTCGTAGAGTCTGATGGGCAACTAGAAGATCTACTGGAAATTGATGAATCCTCTACCCAATTTGATGGTTATGATGCTCCCCAGATTCATATTGATGGTGGATTCTTGTTGACAGATGAGAATATAGAGCTTATTCGATCTGCTTTTCCACAAGAAGTTGACAGATTTTCGAAGGATAAGGTATTCTTTCTTGTAATTATTCTTTCGTCCCAATTCTAGTGTTCCCTGGCCTTCAACTCATTCTTAAAGGACTAATAGGCAGGATTAGATTTTAGGTTGACATCTTGGTGAACAGAGAAAGGGCCCATGAGGAACTAATCATATTATTTAGTAAGGCAATCTGGATGAGATGGATGTTTACAACCACCGAGAGACACATATGAGGCATATGATGTGTTTAATACTCTATAATTGAGGTGCCTCTGTTTTCTGTGGGACTTTTAGAAAATAAAATCATAGAATGTGGAAAAGAGCATATACATACCACTTGTTAGTTATGAGAATTGGTATTTTGAATGGTCTTTGTCTGTGAAAGAGTTCTTTTCTATGTATTTAATTTTCTATAAGGCCAGGCAGTGTAGGGTTATTCATATTAGTTGAAAAAGTAGGAAACAAATTAAGGCCATATGACAGCCTTGTTAATAGGGATAGGAAGCAAGCTTTTCTTAATCCTGACATTATAAAAAATTAGTTCCTTGTGGATTTTTTATCGTAATGTCTTGTTTGGTGACACAAAACTAGCAGGAACTAAAAGAATCAAGGAGAAGAAAGCCTTCAAGTTTAGCATTAGAAGGGTCAGAGTCAAAAGGTGTCCAACTTAGTATAACTGAATTTTACCGCTCTACCAAGGTAAAGTCTGGTGCAAAACAAGGAGAAGAGCAGACAAGTGAGTTTGTAAATGAAGATGGCAGGACATCCAAAGAAAAGAGGGAGGTCTCTGGTCCAAACCTTTCAAAGTCTGTGAGACGCCGCCTTTTGCTTTAGTAGCTTATTTAACGACATCGGTGTTTTGTAAACCTCTAGCCTTAGATCATTATTTTTATGTATAGTCTGATATATTTGCAAGAAATCTGATGGGCTTTTTAGGTAGCTCGGGGATCCATTCAGAAGTCACCTTCTATCCTTGCAGAAAATGCAGTTGTCTTGTAATTTATAGTGTATAAATATTCTGGTTCAAACTATATATCTTTAACCTTTTGGGTTCACATGTTCTTTGTCCACATGGTGCTTGGAAGTCTCATATTTCCCTATGCCTATTAAACTTGGTTCTGTAAGCTAACAGATGTGACATGTTTTTCCTTCATCATTCATTTTATTATGACTGGATCCAGCAGTTCAGGCTCATCAGCCTCATGCCACCCAGCAACCTTTTTCTAGTTTGGGTAAGACACATAAGTTTAAGATCAAGAGAAGCACTCTCAACTGGCAAGTAAGCCATGAATTTAAATCTTCCCGTTTTACATTTATTTTGTACTCAATCAAAGTTCTGTTCTGAACGATATAGAATTCCATATTTCTTTGTATGTGCATAAAAGGTGGTTTATGTACCTTGTATAGAAGTGGTGTGTAAGGCATGCACAATATGTTATTTAATCTTCTTAAGATAGAAACTGATTAATATTTGACTTTGAATTGTTCTCTGCTGTATATATGGCAGTATGTAAAAGGAAAAATGGAAGATCAATTATGATTGGTGACTGCAATTAACTGAATGGTCAAATAGTTAAGAGTCACTTATGTGGAATGCATTTCATGTTGTTAATGCATATTGACTCTTTTATTAATCTGTTAAGTTATAATATTGTGAACGAGAATTGTTATATATGGACACCTTATGAAACATATTGTTGTTTTTAGAATTGCAGCATATTCATCTTCTCTTTCACAAGTTTTTCAGCATGATTGCTGAGAAAGCTTTCTCCTTGGAAACATGCAGAAATGCAGATCAATGTATTATTGGTGTCAGTGTGTTGGTCATTGATTGTGATTCAACATGTTTGACAATTGTTTCAACAATGCTTCGTACTTGTGGCTATAATGGTATATTCAACATCGTTGAGTTGAATGTTGTGATAGTCATTTATCTTGTTCATTTCTTGATAATTATTGTAAGAGATAACAGTGTTATTGTCATGATTAGTTGTTACTGCTAAACGAGCTAAGGATGCATTTACCATTTTACTGGAGAGAGGAGAACAACTTGACCTCATTCTAACTGAGGTTAACTTACCCGATATGGATAAATTTGAGCTACTTGAGAAATTGTTTGAGATGTCCTCTTTGCCTGTTGTTGGTAAGTGTGTTCTTGATTTCCCTTTTCTGATTGTTATTTTCCATTATCTTTTACAAGTGCTTAAATCATCTAACCTTCTCAATTGCAGCTTTTTCTGCTGACGATGGTGAGGGTGCTATGCTGGGTAGTCTGTTTAAAGGAGCTGTTCTGTATCTTGTGAAACCAATCGTCATGAATGACATAAAAAACCTTTGGCAGTTTTTACATAGGAAAAAATTGGATTCAATGGTAGCTGTTGAAGGAACAAACAACCTACAGGGAGAAAGTTCAGAGGATAATACCTCGAGTGAAGCATTAGAGTCTCAATCAGTTCTCAATGATCGCGAGCAGATTCCTCAGCAGTGCAAAAGAAAAGAGTTTGAAATAATGGACAAAGACGAGTATTCAACAATCCACAAGAAGCCAAAACTGCATTGGAGTAACGAGCTGCATAATAGGTTCTTGCAGGCTATCGACATTTTAGGCATTGACGGTAAGAGTTTTGGTTGCATAAACTTTCGTTAAAAGCCTACTTTGAACTGTAATAATGGAAAATGATCTCTTCTGATATTAGATGCTCATCCAAAAAAGATACTTCAGCATATGAATGTCCCGGGGCTAAGGAAGGAAAATGTTTCAAGTCATTTACAGGTATGTTTTCCATATTTATGGAAGCATGTATAGAAGAATTTGTTTTTCTTTGATGTACAGGTATATAATCTATATGTTTCTTGATGCATTTAACTAAATGTCTTGACATTTTCTTTGTGCATCTTCCATTTGACTAACGTCTTAACAAATGATCATAACTCTTTCTATACTTGTTACATTTCCAGAAATATCGCCTTTCCTTGAAACAGCAAGAAGAAGCAAAGCGCGGAATTGTTGATCATCATCCCTCATCAGTAACCAGTGAAAAAAGTCAATTTCCTCAACGTTTGAACACACAAGCGAACTTGAAAGCATGCCGGCCAGAGTTCACGGGCCATTTTCTTCCAAACTTTGGTCTTTGTATCGCCCCTCGCCTTGGCGCTTCGCAATGTCTTCATAATCAAGACTCAAGCCACATCAGTTTTGTTCCCGAGTTCGGCGAATTCGATTCGAGGACGAATCAGCCATATGTTCCTAACAGCAATGCTGCTCATGTTGAAAGTAGGACTGCCAGTAGTTGGGAGCTGACAAACTCTGGCCAAATGAGAAATCATGAGGCAGAACATTTTCTGAGAGAAAAAACTGATCCATCCAATATACGACATTGGGTATCGACAAGTGCATTTCTGCGGCCGGAAATGTCACTGCCTGTGCCACAACCTCCATCACCACAGCAAGAACAAGAAGATAACAATCTTGAGAATGAAACAGAGACTACCCAGTTGTAAACAAACACAAGTTACTCCCCACAACAAAGTATGCATAACCAATGAGATGCAGTTGATGTAAGCTGAAAATGGTCAAGGATGATGATTCGTTTGGTTGAATCATTTGGACTAGACATTTTTTAGAAACATTTTCCTAATTGAAGGACCTAAGTTTTGATTAAGCTGTTACATTTTAATGTAACAATTTGCTTTAAGCATTTATTAGTTATTTATTTCTTAGTCAACATAAACGTATCTAATACACAAGATTTTGTGTCTTATGGAAATTTGAGGAGAGTTATAATGTACGTAACTTTTTTTTTTTGTATTTTTACAAAGAAGCTATTTCTATGACTTGAACGAGTAATTTTACTAATTTGAGTTAGCAAAATTTTTGTCTCATTTGGTAGACAACTAATCAGCTATTTTTTTTAGCTGATTAGTTGTCTTTAGCTGTTTAACTCTTCAACCGGCTACGAAAGTCATTTGGAGACTAGCAGATCTGATGACTGATTTATGATAAACAACCAAAAATGAAAACGCTCTTATATAGGAGCGTTTTCATCAATTAGCCAAAATTTTAACTATCAAAAGTCAATTGTACCCTTTAATTGAGGTTCTTAAATACCTACGTTTTAAGAACGATGTTTATTCTTGTAATTGTTTTATGCAATTATAGGTTGAAAATAAATTGTTGACCTTAAACGAAAATAAAAATAGAAAGAGTTGCATAAAATTTTCATAGATGATGAAACTGTACAGGTGAACATGACTTTTCTAAAATCTAAATTTTTATAAAAATAGTCAACGAAATATTAAGATGTATAATATTCATACTCTTATAATTTTTTTTTAAAGTCATATCCTCATAAGTCATTTTACACATAAACAACTAATAATAAACAGTTAATTTTACCAAATATCTTTAACAAACAGTTAATACAATTTGCTGGTTAAATCAGTTAATATAATCAACTATCTGTTAACAGCTAATACAATTAATTGATTGCCAAACAGGGCTTTAAGAGGAGTTAGTTTCTTGTGAAAAAAAATTTAAATAATGTTTTTCAAAAGTTACTAAACGACACCGTATTAGCTGGCAATCCACTATACAGTATTATGATTCACTTGACGATTTATTGATTTGTGCAAGACTGATTTGCTCTCCGTCTCTTTCGTGAATGGCGGATCCGGCGCTACAGCACGAGACCCGACGCATCAACCAAATAGCCATTGACTACACACCCGAAGCCTGTGACCATTGCCCGGAGACCAACTCCATCAAACTCACCTACGATCACCGCGGCGGCGCACGATGGCGCAGCACTAGCCGCTTCCTTTATGGCACTTTCAGCTGTCTGATTCAATGCCCAAAGGGAAACACCAGTGGCCTTAACTTCAACATCTATCTCTCATCTCTTGAAGGAGACAAATCACAGGACGAGATCGACTTTGAGTTCCTTGGCAAAGACAAAAACCTCGTTCAAACCAACTACTACACTACAGGTTTTTTTTTCGGTCTTCGTCGTTCCTAGGATTTTCATGTTTTACCAAATCATTCGTATTTTTTCACCTGCTGATTGATTCTGTGAACAGGGACTGGGAACAGAGAACAACTTCATGATCTGGGGTTTGACTACTCTGATGGGTTTCACGAATATGTAATAAAGTGGTATCCACATTCCATAGAGTGGTTGATTGATGGGAAGATTGTGAGGAAAGTGGAGAGGAAGGAGGGTGAGGCTTTTCCTGAGAAACCAATGTTCTTGTATGCTTCTGTTTGGGATGCAAGCTACATTGATGATGGGAAGTGGACAGGACCTTACGTTGGGTGTGATTCACCTTATGTTTGTCTCTACAAGGATGTTCGTGTTCCTGTTGGGACTTCAGTTGAGTGTTCTTGCGATTCCTGATTTGTTGGAAACCTTGTAATGTGTGTTTCTGATATGGTTTTTCTTTGTTCCAACTGTCTGTGTGATCAATCTGTTTCTTTTTTTTGCCTTGAATAAATCGAATCTGTTTTAGGATTTGATCTTGGGATTGTAAAACTTTGTAATTCAATCCAGTGCACTGAGTCGACGAGTCTTCTGTTATGGTTATTGATCGAAACTTTGGTGGTTTCTGTTCATAAAGAAGAAACTTTGAGGACACCAAGATGATACATCAGGATATGATTTGCAGTAACTACTTGACCTTTCAATCATTTAATTTCTTTTTTAGTTTGTGGAATTTCATTATAGTTGCTCCAAGGTTTGAGGAAGTGGTTGGTTCACGTGAGAATGTTAATAAAAATGATAACGCACGTAATAAAGAATGAAATTGGATATTATTATTATAATTATGATAGTCGGTTAAAAGGAAAGAATAATTATCGTTCTTATCGATATTGGTTGTTTTTGTAAAAAATATTAAAAAATAAAATTTATCATATTTTAATTAATTAATTCTAATTTAATTAATTAATTACAATATGATGATTAATTAAAATATTATAATTAATTTTAATAAATTATATTATAGCTCATT
>JAOQMS010000009.1:26617525-26631970 GCA_027563885.1 Erythroxylum longipes | reverse complement strand
TGATTCATGATTAACCTTAAAAATTATATTTAAAGTAACTTGTCATGTGTCATTCTACAAGAAAACTACCACTCATTAGTGACAAACTTGTTACTTCCAAACTAAGAGGAATTATAAGAATGGGAATCTATTGATGATGTATAGTCAATTGATTTATATACTAAAAGGTGACAATAGTTCAAATCCTAGGGCCACGTACCACGCAAGGAAAGGATTATGCAATACAAATGATGACCCATTTTTATAAATTAATAAATGAACATATTGATAAAATAAAATTAGGGTTAGGGTCTAGTAGAAATGATGAAATGAGGTCATGCAAGAACAAACATAAGATAAGACAAGATAATGAGAGATCAGAGACCCCAAATCATTCTATCTCCAAAGGCTACAATCCAATCCGAAACATGTGACCACCAGATAAATTAGCTATTTTTTTTATAGCCGGATTATTATTATTGAATGTTCTTATTTAAAATGAAAGATCCAACGTTACAAATCAGTTCTTTAATTATTTGCAAGTTGACAACATTCGACCGCCTTGGTTCTTGTTGGCTTCTTTCTGTTTCTTTGCATTGTTTAGCCATTTGAGTCGGCTAGCTCCTCCTTCATTTCCTGAGCCATCCCATGTTCAAAGTAAGAGATGTATTAGCTTATCGTCTTCTCTAGTAATCTCTTTGCTTCATGTTTTATCATTAATAAAGTCGAACTATTAGAATTTTTATTATGGAAAAAGTATAGAGTCCGTTAACAAGAATTAAACTTGGTTCAATCAGTGCCAAAATGACTAGAACAAGTCATTTGAATAGTTAACCCTTATCACTTATAAATTCTTTAACATTTTCATGTTTAGTTAATATAGGATAATCTAACACTCCCTCTCAAGTGCAACTAGGACTCGACATATAATTGTCACTTGCAGTAAACGCAGTGATAGCCGGACCGGGCCGCTGGGATTGGACATCCAGATGGACAACTGAAAAATTAATAACCCGGACTATATCTGCTTTGATACCATATTAGAATTTTTATTATAGGGAGAGAGTAGAGCCCATTAACAAAAATTGAGCTTAAGTCAACCATAATCAACATGACTAGAACTAGTCATTTGGATAGTTGACACTTACCACTTATAAACCTTTTAATACTTTCATGTCTAGTCGGTATGGAATACTCTAACACGAACACAACGACTCTATAAAACATGTCGAAACATAGTGTTGAGTTTTAACTTCAACTGCTAATATTTTCTTAATTCACATGATAGAATTTAACTAATTGTCTTCACTTTACTACAATTCTCATTCTAATTTGTGCAGATGTAATATAATGTGCTTTCCAAAATTTTAAATTTAAAATTACAAATTACAAATTAAACTTATTCCTTAATTGTTTAATATTGGTCCATAATTTAAAGGGTTATTTGGAAATAACTTATCTACTAATTAAGGGTAAGATTATGTATTACTGAACCTTTCCAGATCTTACGTGTTAACAAGAATTTTACTAAATTAGTGTTGTTGTTGTTCCATGTGATCATTGATGTAATAGGACTAACACTCATGCTTGGTAAATTGAAAACTTGATGAAGTAGGAAGTTAAAAAATTGGATTGGGATGACAAAGTTTCAATAGCTAGCCAAGCCTAGTGGATGCTTTAACCTAATTAAGCTACAAAGGAAGTGCTAATTAAGAAGTAAATTATGTACTAAGATGCTCATTAATGTGAAAAAATCCAAATGAATAATTGAGAGAGGTTTCCATCTGTACTCAAACACTTTGTTAGTAATCATCTTATAAATAGGAAAAAAAGATAAAGAAAACCCTAAGCAAAGCTCAAATTTTAATAACTTGACTTTGCAATGGCAGAAGCTGAAACCCTGATGAAAAAGAACCCTACAGCCACACCTAACACCACCAAATCTCCGCCGCGTAGGTTCGTCGGTGTCAGGCAACGACCATCCGGAAGATGGGTGGCAGAGATTAAGGACTCGTCTCAACGTGTAAGACTATGGCTAGGAACGTACGATACTCCTGAAGAAGCAGCTAGAGCATACGATGAAGCTGCCCGTGCCTTGCGAGGTGAAAATGCTCGAACCAACTTTATATCGGCTAATCCAAGCTCAATCCAATCTGGGTCGTTGTCAATATTATCGCCTACTAATGGCGGATTATTATCTGCAGACGAAAGGAACAGTCTTGGGTTCTTCTCTGTAAAAGCTAAACTGAGCAAGAACCTACAAAGTATTATGGCTAGGAGGACAACAGAGAATAACTCGACGAAGAACAGAGTGAGTGACCACTTGACTTTTGCTAGTATCTTCCATTTTCGAAGCAACGAGTATCAAAACCCTGTGGACATGAAGACAATTGACAAGGTAGTGCAACCAAGCATCATTGTACCTCCTGTAACTGAGGAGCTTTCTTCTTGGGAAACGGCCAGGTCTTCGAATGTTTCAGATAGCAATGAATGGATCGGGTTCCGTCAACCGGGACTCGACTCCGATGAATCCGATATTGTAGAAGGTTATAGGAGCGATCAGGGTTTGGTTGATCAAATCACGAACAGCTGGATTGATAGCCCTGAGATTACTGCAAGTGATAGTAGTGAGGGTTCAAGGAACAAGAGGTTTAAGGTTTCATCTTCTGTGATGGTTCCTCCAACCTTTACTATGTCAGCATCTTTTCGCGAGTCTCCATATGATCATGGTCACAACTAAAAGAACAGAGTGAAGATTGTTATTTCAGTGTGTGGTTCATGAAAAGTTTTGGTTTGAGAACTGGTCTTGGATTCATGAAGTTCGACATGGAAATGTTCTAATATGTTTTCCGATGCACAGTAAAAGAGAAAGAGAACAGTACTCTGAAAGTAATAAGAATCTCCGGAAAAACCTGATAAGCCAAGACTAAATCTCCATAAACTTAGTTTGAAGCAGACTAAGTACAGTTTGTTCTCCTCTTTCATTCATGTTTTAAAGATTGCAGAAGATTTTCAGTATCACTAGTCCTGTTCAGAACTTCATCTGCCTGATAAGAATTCCAAAAAAAATTTGATATCTGATTAAAGGAAAACAAAAGAATGCAATAATATTGAGTTTGATGTATGGAAGATACATGCCAATGCCAGTTGTTTTAGAATAACAATTAAGTTCCATAAAATGATTTTTGATCAATCCTGTCAGTATCAATGGTGTTCAACTGTTCATTACGAGATTCCAAACCCTCAAGTTTTCTTTGATCTTATAATTCCCAAGCTTATTCTAATCCAGAAAGAACAGTTTTTGAGGTCGTGAAAGGAGAATCTAGAGAAGCTGTTTCGATCTTCTTAACATCTCCCCGGACTTGTGTTTTGCTTGATCCTCTACCTGATTCATAGAGCCATTAACCGAGAAGTCGAGATTCATAATTTGTAAAAGAAATCTTTTTTTTTTTAAATTAAAAGTTTAGATTGATAGATAAGAGATGAAGAATAGCATTAGGAGAAATATAGTATTCTCTTTAGTCTCCTACAATAAAATAACATAGTACTCCATACAAACTAAACTAATTTGAACAACGAGATAGTAAGGACACAATATTAGGTTAGACGTTGCTTGCCAAGATACAATTTCTTGTTTAAAAGGATCTTTTAATCCACTATAGTTGATATTTGGAATTTTGCTTTCTCTTTCTGGCTTATCTCCTCTTTGCAGTTTTAACCTACACACAGAAATCTCCTGGAATGTCAAGGATTCGGTCTGCAACTGCTGGAGAATTACAATCTTTTGATGTCAAATCTAGATTATTTTCTCGAGGGGAACCTATTTCCTGTTCTGTATTTTGAGAGATGATATTCCTAGTCTCCTATTTGTTACTCCGTAATCACTGAAGTTAATCATTATTTTCTGTTCTTCATTCTCCAGCCTAGCCTTAGAATTCTCATTTTGCCCACCAATTATTAATGGAGTCAACATATTAGCCCAATTTATCTGACAATGCTCCAAATATTGCAAGGTGAAGTGTTGCACTTCATTTTCTATACCCTTGAGAGAGATGTGTCTAGATGCTATATTAGCCTTCCCATCCTCATTATCTGGGATATCAATTGCTGAGTTATCATTAGCATCATTTTTTACACTCACAACCTCAACATTTTCTATTATAGAATAATTAACTCCCAATAATTCATCTTGCCATCCAGTTTGAAAGAGTTTTCCTGTAAGAACTCATTTCTTAATTAAATTATAAGGCTTTCAGGGATATGTCACCTTAATTTTAGACTTTTCAATCTCCCATGTTTCGCCTAACTTGAGTATCGGTAAATAGTCAGGTAATATGACATTCCTTTTGACCTCCACACAGATTTTTGCATACCTAATTCGCTCCATTCTAGATGTTTGAGTATCCATACAAAGAGGCTTTCCTAAAGAGCTTGCTAAAAAACTTAATCCTTCAATTGTTCAAAATTCTAGTTGCAAATTATGAAATTGCACCCACATAGGAAAAAATTCTACACATTCCCTATCAAAAACTATCCCAGGTTTTCACTTCTGAATAAACATGGGTTGGCCTCCAATATGTCAAGGTCCCAATTCTAGTATTTCATTTAAATTACTATCAACAGTAAATTTAAACAGAATAGTGTCATCATCTATAAGTAAAGTTTTTTTAAAAACCTTTCTTACCACATCGAACAGTTGCCCAGGCATTGATAATTGGAAATGCGGGCCTCTTACTCCAGAAGGAACCAACCAAGGCAGTAGACCAAGCCCTCGCTCCAGCTTGCAGCAATCTTGATTGGTACTTCAAACTATGAAAATTAAATATTATGGCATCTCCAACCCATTCCATCATAATAGAGTAGAGTTTTCTCTATTTTAGAGATGTTACAAGACTTTTCACTCCAATCTAGAACTCTGTTTTTTATACTAAAAAGAAATATTCTCAGTATATTCTTTTTTACCTTTCATTATTGATTATTAAAATTATATTATAAAATTAACCCAACTTTACTTTTTCGCGTATATTTTTATTCGCAATATTGTTATATTTTTATGTTAATTATAAATAATAAATTTTCAATTAAACTATAATTTGTTATTTGATAATACTAAATGAAATAATATATGAGACATATTATACTATTTTATATTATTTAATTATAGTAAATGACAATATAATTACGTAATATAAAACATAAAATTTTATTGAATTTCATAAATCAAAAACATTTTTACATTAAAAAAAGGCACATAACATTCATTACACCAAAAAAATTAAAAGATAATATCATCACTGAAAATATAAAAGATTATATTTTGTTTGTATTTTTTAAAATTGAGTTTTAATGCTGGACGATTAACATTTATGCGTGTGTATTTTAATTTAGTTTATCTTTATTTGTAATTTATTATGTTATTCGACTATTAATATCAATATATTTGTGGTTTACTTATTTTAAGTTTTGTAATGAATATTTTTAAATTATTTATTTAAAATATTTATTCATAAGTAAATAATTATAAAGTTATAAACATATAATGAAAATATTTATAAACATGAGACTAAACCTTAAAATTATTATAAAGTTATAATTACTTAAATAAACATATAATGAAAATATTAGAATATTGTTTAAATAATAAAATAAAGAATGAATGAATTAAAAATGAATGAATGAATAAAAAAAGAAAGAAAAAAGGAAGAAAGAAAAGAGTGGGAGAGAAAAAAAGAAAAAATTTGAAAAATTAAGAAAAAATATGAGCAGCAACGGAGAGATGCTACATTATCGTACCAAATTTGGTGTGGCACTGCAGTATTAATTCAAAATGGAGGAAAAATGTCGGTAGATTGGAGTTGATTTCTCCTCCACTTTTGTGTTTTTTTCTTCCATTTTGGAGATGCGTTGGAGATGGCCTAATGCAACTGATTGTAGTGTAAATTACAATGTTTTAACAACTGAATGATGGTTAAACCAGGTTGGAGCACCCTGTTCTTGTTGGGGTGTTCCAATCCTGTGTCACTTAATTTAGTCCACAAATTTATATGGACCCAACAAAAATATGGATGAAATTTAATAGAACAAGATAGAAACTGGTTAACTGGAATAGATGATATTATCCTGGTTACATCTCTAAGACAAGACCTTTAAGGTTGAAGAGGTTCAAGTAGTATTAGACTGTTCAATTAAAAATTGAATAAAATTTAAAATTTTAAAAATTGATTGCAAAGTTTAATTGAAAAATAAGACTGTTGAATAAAAATTAATCAGTTTATTTTAATTTTGTAAAACTGATTAGTTTACAAAAACTAGCAGATTAACTAATAAACTAATTGATTTTTAATAATAAAGATTATTAAACTAAATCGAACCAAAAAATTAAAAACTGAACCGAAAAGTTGGCTAGTTCAAAATTTTCATTGTTAAACTAGTTAAATCGGTTCAGTTTTTAAAACATTGGTACACGAAGAAGAGACTGTTAAATACATTTTAAAATTCAAACTTTTAGTAAATATATAGTAAAAAATATGAAAATATAAATCAAATATCAAAAACTTCAACTTATTGTAAATATAGTTCATAGATTAGCTTTCTCTATTGTAATAGCTAGACTAAGTTGATACCCATTCACATACACAGGAACTTTTAATAAAAGATTTATTATATTTTAATTAGAAATAAGTAATTAAAAAATGAAAAATCAATTGACCACTCACTATTATTGTTGGAAACAATTATAATGTCCATAAATTTAATTTATTAAAAATATGTTTATGAAAATTTCATATATAATGATTATCAACATGAGACAATATAAATTAATAATTAATTTATGTTTTGTAACAAATTGAAAATTCTATTATTTGACTAATATTCAGGTGTTTTATTAGCATTATAAAATTAAGTAATATTTTGAATTTAAAATATAATTTACTTTTCAAAATAAGAGATAAAAAGGTTTGTTATTTTGACATATTTGTATAGTCAATGCATGTTATCTATTAGTTAGAGGTAAGGCTGTATAACTGTACCTTTTCTGATCTTATATTTTAGTGAAATTTTTACTAAATGTTATTGTTGTTGTTGTTATCGTCATCAATGCATGTTAAAATACTTTACTGTATATTTTATTTATTAACTAAAATTTTGTAATTGTTACTTTCAATTTGTAAATTTGACTTAGGAAATTTGTAAAGATTTTAATAGAAATGAATATGGTAATTAGAGATTCAACTCCAAACCTTAAAAACATTTTTTAAGTTAGAAAAATAAATTTCAAAATTTTACATAATTTTACATAATTAATTTAAATTACAAAATATCAATATGTACTTAATTTAAGTTAGAAAAAATCTTTAGGTGAATTTTCTTTTTCTATTAAACTAATTTAACTTTTAAATTACCTACTTTAATTTAAAAATAACGAAACGATATTATTTTGTCTATAATCATTCGAACTTTAAATTAAATCAAATTAAAATACCTAAATTCAAATTCAATTTAAATTTTAAAATAAAAAAATCTTGATTTCAATTCAAAATTTTATTAAATTTAGATTGAACAGAAAACAATACCCAGCCTAAATGGAACTCCTCGGATCCTGGAGGAAAGTTCCGAGGCACTTGGGCCTTGGTACTAACAAAGAGTTGCATTAAAGTTGGAGCATTCATCTTCTCTTTTTCTTTTCTTTCTTTTTCTATTCTTTTTAAGTCCACTTTTCTTGGGTGTAAAAATGATTCTCCTTTTATCAGGTTTTGCAATAAAATCCTACCTTTCAGATAATTATTGGGTTCAAAAGCTGATCTTTGCTTAAGCATGCCTTTGCTTAACAGAATGAGATCAGATGTTCTGCTTTAGTTATAGTATTTATATAGATGAGATTTAATAGAACATAGTTAGAACAGAGGATTTAACGTATCACAGAACACGTTTGACATCAGGAATTAATCAAATATTACTAACACGATCATATAACTTAACTCTTAATTTTTAACTTAGACTAACCCAATTTAATACAAACTAAAAATTCTTTATTATTATCTTAAATTATTGATTTAAGTTAGATTTAATTAGTTCATGATAGATTTAAGAGTTAAATTAGATGTACATATTAATAACATTTAATCAGACTATATAATATTTGTACATGTGTATTTTATTGTTATTTTCAAATAAAAGTCAAAAAAATAATTTGGAAATCATAAAAATATTTTTGATAATTTTAAAAACTGAAATTTTTCTTAAAATTACTTAAATTACAAAAGAAAATTTATTATTCATCTAATAATATTATTTAATTATTGCACAATATTTAAATTATTAATTATAATATAATGTCATATTAGTATTATAAATTAATAAAAATAAAATATTAAATTTTTTAATATTTAAATAATCTTCTAAAGATAAGTGATATTTTCAAAATCTTGATCGGCAATCTAATTAGATATTACAGTACAAATATTCAAAATAATATATATAAATTTTTAAATATATTTTTAATATATACGATAATATATAAAATATTGAAAAATATCTCTTTTTTTCTTTTTTTCTTTTTGAAATTTCTTATTACCTTCTAGAGGTTGCAAAATCTTCTAGTTACAGTGTCTTGTCTCATATTCGTTATAGTACCAGGTTTCCACATTTTTCTCTTACAAAAGCATCGCAGAAAGAATAAAGATTCTTTTTATTTTTTTCTAAAATACCAAAGATCTGCATTTAATATTAAAATGAGGTAAATACTTCTCTAAAATTATGTAATAATAATAAAAAATTATATGTATGCGATATATTATTTGATAAATTCATGTGACTCTTAAATATAATGTTTAAAAAATCAGACTAAAAGTGAAACGGGTAATATAAGATATTTATGATTCAAAAGGTTTATTCGGTATTAGATCGTTATAAAATTAGTTAAAGATTAAATAAAATTAAATAATTTAAAAAATAACTGAAGAAGATTATCCTTATAAAAATTTTAAAGTTTAATTAAAATTTTATTTTATTTTAATTTATAAAAATTAATTAATTTACGAAAACTGACCATCATTAAGTCAAGGCTACCTACAATTAAAGAATCCCCTACGGAAGCCCCCTTCACTCTCTTTCTATAACTATAAAAAAAAATCTTTCTGTCGACAATGTTTTTTTATTTCTTTTGCCTAGCTCCTCAAAAATAATGTTCGACTCGCATGTGATAAAATAAGGATCAGATCTTCTGTACCGATTATTGTGTTCCTATCATGTTTCATTAAATGTCATCTACACATTTACGTGGTCCTCACATGAATATATATATGAGATTTAATAGAATTAGTTGAAATAGAGTAAAAAGATAAGAGGATTTGATAGGGATAAAATAAGCTAGCTTTCCTTGGTTCTACTATTATATTTGGTTAAAATTAATTAATAAACTTATCAGTTTTTAACGATAAAGATTATTAAATTAAAGTGAATTAAAAAGTGAAAAATTGAATTGAAAAGTTGACTGGTTTAAAGTTTCTACTATTAAACTAATCAAATCAGTTCAATTTTTAAAGCATTACTTAAATCTCTAATTAATAGATATGAATAAAGATGGCAATTGGGTTTGGGTTGATCGGACTTGGGCTCGGATTGCCTAGGCCTTGTCCGATCCGAGGCCCAAAAACTATGGTAAAAAATGATGTGGTTTTGTAAAAATTGATGTTATTTTCTTTTTTAATTAAATAAAGATAAAAAAACAAGTTCAAGCCTAACCTATTCAGGCTCGGACCCTACTACCTAAGACACAATCAAGTCTCGGGTCAAGTCGGGCTCCAACAAAAGATGTCAGGATAGACTCGAGCTTGAGCGAAACAACTTTCAAATTAAACTCGAAGATTGGTATTGCGATTTTTTTGGATGGAATTAAAATATATAAAATGATTAAAATAATTTTTATTTATATAAATTTTAAGTTTAAATATTTATAAAATATTATAATTTAATTCTGAACACAGTAAGATTATAATTATTTTTTATCCTTTTTACACTAATGTAAAATGATTGGTGGCTAATTAAGTGCATTTATTTCTTATTCATAGTGCCAACTAAGCAAGATTTAACATGTATAACTCATACCATAACGGGCTCTAATGATTTGATTTCAAATTTGAATTATTATTTCATTAACCAATTTCAAGTGGTCCCCACTTTTTAATACGATATTATAAAAATAAAGTCAATTTTGACTTAATGCAATGTTGTAAAAATCAGTAAGTTAAGAGATTTAAAGTTTAAAATATTTAATTAATATTAAACCATAATAAAATCAGTTAAAGATTGAATAAAAATAAAGAATTTAAAATATGATTAAAAGAGATTTTCTCACTCAAATTTTAATTAAAAAATATATTGTTAAATAAAAATTAATTAATTAAATAGGTAGGTTTCAACAATAAGAAGACACCTTTAAACCATTGATATCCAAACTAATCCCCACTCGAATCAAATAGGTCCTTTATAAGACCCGCGACCTCACTTAAACAAAAAAAGCCCCTTATCAACTCAATGGCGTCCTGAGATTTTTAAATTTGTATTATTATTATTACCAATTATATCAATGATCACGCCCCCATGTCACACGTGGAAACAAGATCGCCACGTCAGCTCCTCGAAACTCGAAATTCTATTTTTCAAAATTTCACCCGGTCACAACGGTCCGAATAATATATACAAAGTGCAATCATAGCCGTCAGATCTTACAACAGTGTACGACAGGCAAGCATGTGGGTCCGAAACAGGAGCGATTTCTCTCTCTGAAGTCTGAATTCTTTCTAAGAATGCGATGCGAATCTAAGCAGACAAGAGACCTGACACATTTTTTTAAAAATATATATAGAATTAGAAAATGCATGGTTTTGATTTTTGAATGCGATTGCGATTGCGATTGTTAGTATGTTACTATATCAGTTTCTCTTCGTCCTGTAGCGTTAAAAATTCAAACTTGGGGTTGCATGTTTTGGTTCTTCTGCTTTCTTTTTTCTGATATCGACCGTTTCTGCTTCCTCATTAGGAAACCAAACTCAGCATCTGGGTATTTCGAGTTTGTTGAGATTGTTGCTTGTTTTAGTTTAAAGGATCAGAATTGCTGATAAAGTTTGGATCTTTAGGGGAGAGTTCTTAAAACTAGCTGATTTTTTTTTGTTTGCAAGCGAGAAACAGGTGGTTAGTGTGTGAGAGGTTTGAAGATCAAGCTATGCTCGGTTGCTTTCTGGAGGAAAAAGGACAAAATTCTGGTTCCTCACGCTTAAAGGTTGGTGCTTGAAGATGTCTTTTCTTGCCTTTTGCGTTCCTTTACTGAACAAAAGGAAGCTGTTTTACTTTTTCTTTTTTTGCTCTCTTCTTTTTGTTTCCTGTTTATATATATCGTTCTTTCGGAAACTTGAAGAGATCATGACCGGGACACCGTCCGGTGGATGTCGACGGTGAAGGGTTTTGAACTCCCCGGAAGGAAAGTGAAAGGAAATTGAGGTGTATATATTTGTTTGATTGATTCACATTTATGTCTTCGTATATTTACTAAGTGGGGTTGGTCCAGTGAGTCCATCTTGAAGAATTTAATTGTACGCCATGAATATACAATGTAGATAGAGACTCGTACCTTCTCTTCAAAGGAAAGTTTTGTCCCTTGATTTGCTTTCTTTATTTCGGAGGACAAAAATGGCAACACAGCTTCTTGTCCCAAAGAAAAAATCCCAACTTGTCAATACTCAAGTAAATCTAAGACCATTCTCCACCTTCTATACTATGAAAAGTTGAATATGTAACTTAGTCAGCATCAAAAAGGGGTGGTTCTCGGGTGTTCATGAGTTCATATGGCTGTAGCCTGCCGTTCTTGGTAGGGTGGTCATCACAACACTTCAAGTATTACCAACTGCCAACGCTTTGGTCCATAAATTTTTTAGCTTTTTGCGTTTTTTCTAATGTCCCATGCAACATTTGAGATGTTAAATTTGGTTGGCATTTAATAATATAACTTGGAAAAGCCTTGAATATGATTCGTGGAGGCATACTTGTGTGCTTTTATTTAATCATTGTGGTCTTGTTCTCAGCTGGAAGGAACAAGCTCTGTGACATCATACATGGTTCTCGAAGCTCTTGATGTTAGCATAATTGTTTTGTTTGTCACTTTTAAGATCAGTTAGCGAATATCTATATTTTCTTTTTCTTCTAATAATTGAAACTGCTCCACTGTGTTTGATTTTCTAAGCAAAGTATTGATTTTCTTTCACATCACTTGTGTCTATCCCATCCCTTTGAGGTTTGATTCTGTTTGAGATTCTGTTGCTGCAGTTCTATTGATCCATATCCATATAAGGCAATCATGGTGGAAGATAAAGGAAAAGAGTTGATTATGGATATTCAATCAGTTGAAGACTGGTTGTCACATGCTCGAGAGCTCGTTCCGATGGCCCTTGACAAGGCCAGAGATGTTAAGGGGTTCCCTGGTAGATGGAAAATGATTATTTCGAAGTTGGAGCAGATCCCGTCATGCCTGTCCGACTTATCAAGCCATCCTTGCTTCTCCAAGAATGCACTTTGCAAAGAGCAATTACAGGCTGTGTCAACGACTTTGAAAGAAGTGATTGACTTGGCAGATATATGTATGGAGGGGAAGTATGAAGGGAAGCTCAGGATGCAGAGTGATCTTGATTCGTTGTCTGGGAAACTGGATTTGAATTTACGAGACTGCGGACTTCTGATTAAAAGTGGGGTACTTGGTGAGCTTACTATGCCTTTAGCCGTGGCTGGTTCATCAACTGAACCTGAAGCTGCAATTAACAGCAATATAAGAGAATTGCTTGCGCGGCTTCAGATCGGTCATTTGGAGGCCAAACACAGAGCTCTTGACAGTCTTTGTGAGATGATCAAAGAGGATGAGAAAACTGTTTTGACGGTACTGGGGCGGAGCAATATTGCTGCTTTAGTTCAGTTGCTTGCGGTAACCTCTCCTCGCATCCGGGAAAAGGCAGTTACTGTCATCTGCTTGCTTGCAGAATCTGGGAGTTTTGAGAATTGGCTTGTTTCAGAGGGTGTTTTGCCCCCTCTCATAAGGCTTCTTGAGTCAGGAAGTGCTGTGGGTAAAGAGAAGGCTATTATCTCACTTCAGAGATTATCAATGTCAGCTGAAATAGCCAGGGAAGTTGTTGGGCACGGCGGGATTCCGCCCCTGATTGAGATGTGCCGAACTGGTGATTCAGTATTACAGGCAGCATCTGCTTGTACTTTAAAGAATATATCAGCTGTTCCTGAGGTTCGACAGAACCTAGCCGAGGAAGGAATTGTGAAGGCAATGATAACTCTCCTTGATTGTGGAATTCTACTGGGATCAAAAGAATATGCAGCAGAGTGTTTGCAGAATCTCACTGCAAGCAATGACAATCTAAAGAGGACTGTCATTTCAGAAGGTGGAATCCAAAGCCTGTTGGCTTATCTCGACGGTCCATTGCCTCAAGAATCTGCTGTTGGAGCACTAAGGAATTTGGTGACCTCAGTTTCAACAGAAATGCTCGTAGCCCTTGGATTCCTCCCACGTTTAGTTCATGTTCTTAAGTCCGGATCTCCCGGTGCGCAACAAGCTGCTGCTGCTTCGATATGTCGGGTTTCCACCTCATCGGAGATGAAAAAAATGGTGGGGGACGCTGGATGCGTTTCTCTGCTCATCCAATTGCTTGAGGCCAAAGTTAACAGTGTTAGGGAGGTTGCTGCACAGGCAATATCCAGTTTGGTAACCCTTTCGCAGAATCGCAGAGAAGTTAAAAAGAACAACAAAAGCGTCCCGAATCTCGTGCAGTTGCTCGACCCTAGTCCTCAGAACACTGCAAAGAAATATGCAGTGTCATGCCTGGTATCCCTCTCCACGGGTAAGAAATCTAAGAAGCTGATGATTTCATATGGAGCAATTGGGTATCTCAAGAAGCTGTCTGAGATGGACATTCCAGGTGCTAAGAAACTGCTTGAGCGATTAGAAAGAGGGAAGTTAAGAAGTATGTTCAGCAGAAAATAAACCAAACACCAGAATTTTCAGTTCTGTACAATGTACTCTCTTGTTCTGAATGAAACATATCATATTTATTTGCTTTGATCAATCCAAGTTATCAGAAAACTTCAATGCCTTATCGTCCGGGTCCTTGCAAAAAGAAAACTCCTAGAGTTCTATGTATCTGCCAAACTTTCATGGAGTAACCAATCTCAGCTAATGAGGAGTTCAAGGCAACACCACACACCATTTTTCGTCATCAACAACAAATGATTCCACTTTTTGACTGCTAATACTGCGAACAGAACGTGCCCAAATTGCCAGTACCTGACGTTCCTATCCATGGATTAACAAGTGCGTTTGGTGTTACCTACCTTACCAGTTCCATCTCTGAAAATGAGAAATGGAGACTTGGAAAAGTGGGAATACCTAAGACAAGGATGGATGGATTAGGGAGA
>JAOQMS010000009.1:26584079-26616377 GCA_027563885.1 Erythroxylum longipes | reverse complement strand
TTTGATTTAATAATTAAAAAATATATAATAAATAGTAAATTTTAAATAGTAATTTTTAAATTATTTAATTTAAAAAATAAAATATTTTTATTAATAATTGATTAATAAATATTATATAAAAGATTAAAATAAATTTAAATAAAATAATTAATTTTAATTTATTTAATGTATAATTGTTATTTGTAATAAAATATTTATTTTATTTTAAAAATAAATTTTAAAAATCACAATAAAAACTTAAC
Organism: Erythroxylum longipes; assembly: GCA_027563885.1. NCBI lineage: Eukaryota > Viridiplantae > Streptophyta > Magnoliopsida > Malpighiales > Erythroxylaceae > Erythroxylum > Erythroxylum longipes. Next base: position 26,616,135 of record JAOQMS010000009.1, on the reverse strand, counting down.
TAAATTAAAAATTAAAAATTTTCGGTACTGACTGGTATATGGCTGATATTATAAATATCGACCAATACCAGACGAAACAGGTTGGTACTGACCAGTATTTACACTCGGTACATAAGTACCCCTATTTCGCACCGCTCTCCGGCCTATACAGAATGGTATTCAAAATCATGTTTCAAACTTATTAATTTCAAGTAGAGTCGAAGAAGGCCAAGTAAACTTTACCAAATCTAGTCAAAATAATGTTATTTTATTTGAATCGATCTAGGTTAATGTTTTTAAGCCTAAATTTGGTTCGATCTAATTAGGACTTTATTTGAGTTTGAACTAAGACCAAAGTGACATCATTTTTAATATAATTGGTCAAAACATCGACGTTAAATTTGAACTCAAATTGATTTGAACCATTCAGAGGAACTAAGTTGAGCCTCTCAAACCCGATCATGATCTTACGTATAGTTAACTTGAACTAGTCAAGCTGATTTGGAAGCCTTAATTCGTATTCCTATCTTATAAATTTAAAAGTAATCGGTAAAGTTATTTTTTATAATCGAAAGTTTATGAGTTTGAATAATGGAATAATCTTTTTATAAAATGTAAAAGAAAGAGAGAGAATTGAGTACAAACTTAAGATCAAAACAAGTTCATGATCAGACAATATTCATCCACAGCACTAGTCCATATTTATGGTTCTCTCCCTACTCACTCTCATCTAGAGACAATATTACCGTCGGCCAAGACATGAAACCTGGCTCTGATACCAATTGGGGACCCTGAAGGGTATACAAGAAAAGTACGACAACCTACTAACTCAAACAACACCTTTGAGAAGACCATCGACTAACCAAAGTCGAATTGTAGGCTACTGCAGTGTCTGGTAAATTACTATGGATCAATCATGGGAACCGTGTGACTATCAGTAAGTTCCAGATATGATAGCTGAGATAACAAAGCCCTCTTCTCCACGGGCACACAACTCTCAGCTTTCCTCTTAGGAACCTTACACTCTCACAACACCAACCCCTTTGAAACAATGGTCGCAACAATACTTACACTCTTTCTCCGGAAACTCTAATCTCATAGCGGAATTGTTCGATGCAGTCTTAAATTGTCTTAGACTTTCTGATACACAAGATCCTCAAAAGAGGAGAGTGTAGGGCATACTTATCTCTGTATAATGACAGATAGTAATATTACTCAAGACTTAAGTTTTTAGGAGAGGGAGAACTTAGAGAGAAGGAAACACACTCAAACTCATATTCATTACAAACTTCTTATAATGAAACTTGTTCTAAGTCTTCTTCTAAGTCCGACTACAAATGAAGAGAAGCCTTGTTTTTATAGACGAAGCAAGGGTAGATAAAAGCAAGGGTAGAATGGTAAATCACTCTCAAGATACACTCATTACATCTTTTTAAAAAGAAAGTTACTTTAAAGTACAATCATCACACCTTTAACAAAGCTACTTTAAAAAAGCAAACAACTTTTTAAAAAGCAAACAAAATGATGATAAGAAGGAATTTTGCATAGTAGTTTGTGAGCCACAAAGATTCTTTTTCATCAAAAGACTCAAAGGTAAAATCCTAAAAAGATGAGTCACACTTTAAAGTGTTAAAGTGAGGCCATAATCACCATCAGAATCTTCTATCAAGGCCATGTCATTGTCAATTTGTTCAAGAAGATGGCCGATATGATTTGGATTCCATGTAGACAGTCCTAGGCTGAGAACAAAAGTGGACTCTTGGATAGGGCTAGATGGTATACTTGAAACTGTAGATCGTCGATATGTAGGACAAGGAACTTCATCGGCATGAATGTTGATAACATTAAAGGGAGTTACCGATGTCCATTGGTCAAATGATGGAGTAAGAATTGGTGCAAGAAGAGCAGTATATCTAAAATATGGACCAAGTGATGTACAAATATTGGATGAAGGCAAACTTGCAGATTGATTGAATTGTTCTAAGAAAGAATGTAAGTCTGCCATCAACTGTGTGCATTCAGTAGACCAATCAAGGGTGGTTCACCAATGTTGGATATGATCAAGTGTACACAAATGTCAGAAGTTCTCATACAGTAGGGACAGTGTACTTTATGATCATTTAAATCAGTGTCCCACAAGCGATGAAAAGTTAAGAGTTGTGACATATCCACACGCAATTTGGATAATGGTTGAAACCATTTTAAAAAGTTCATAAAAGAGAATTTGCATTTGTAGGATAAGATAGGTGGCGACAAACATGAAGGGGTGACAGAGAGATAGAACAAGCATATAAGGCAGATAAAGCCCAAAGATGCCATAAGATAGTATAGTGAAGAGTATCGTAAAGATATTACGTTAGTTTGTAAGGAGAAAAAACATCAAAATAACCAAGAGTGGGTAGAATATCAAATTTGAGAAGTGCAAGATGAAGATAATAAAACAGACTTTGATGGAGAAGGGGGAAGAGGTCTGCAACAGTGGTTGGAGGAGTAGAAAACAAAGGGGAAAATCTTTTTTATATTTTGCAAACTTGCAAAACTTTATTAGCCAAGAAAGAGGAATAAAATGATTCAGAGTAGATGAAGAGATTATGAATATACCTTGCTGAAGAAGAAGAGGGTATTTATAAGGAGGAAAAAGTATAAAAGCATCTGGCGGCCAAGGTGGATTCTATCTGAGCAGATTGGATAAAGATGAAGTATAAGCTACCATGTAGGGTAACAGCTTTTATGCAATATATGGACCAGGCTGATAGAATCCATCTACTAATATCTTTTGACCGTGCTTTTGCTCTGAATATTTGTTTACATAGAAAGCCTGGCAAGCTCAATCCAACTTTTTGGGCTCAATGAGTCCTTGCTTCAGAAGGATAACACACTCATCTTATGCGAGCTTAAAATCATCAGGGTTCATCCCTGGATGTTTGGTTTTTGTAGGATTGATATCCTCATTATTTTTAAAAGGTAGATTTATGAAAAGTCATCATTTTTCCAAAAAGGATATGGGTAAGTAAACTGTGCATGTGATTCAAGACAATATTCCAACAATTTATCTCTCACTGCAGTATATGGTGTACGAACTTGAGAAAGTTCAAACACATTTTTTATTTCAGTGTATGGACTGAAAAATGATCGATACTTGAGGCCTGTAGATAGGATCTGTAAAGGTGGGGCTTTGCTGTAGACATCCATACTAATGAGAATATCTGGGCCAGGTAGATTACTTCCAAGTACTTTTGTCCAAACTGTACACTATGGAAAGAATCGTATTATGATCTTTATCTTTGTGATAAGCCCGATCTTGAATGAATTGCCATCTGCAGCTGTAAAATATTCATCGTGTGAGGTCCAAGCCTCAGAGGGCAAAATGTTGGGCTTCATGATCGTACAGCTAGATCTAGTATCCATAAACCCAATAGCTTTGATGAGTCAATCATATTTGTCCTATTTGAAGAGTTGGATCTAGACATATAGTCATTGAACTACAGTACGATCTATTTTTAGACAGGCCTGCTGTAGCATATATAAATAATCTTCTTAAAAGGATTCATCTTTAGAGGTTGTAATAGAAACAACAAACTTTGTATCTTCATCTTTATTAGATTGTTCCTCAATAAGATCTTCAAAGTTATTTGAAGAATGAATAGGCAAAATTGATTACATACGCTTCAATAACTTGACATCTTTCTTGCTTTTATGAGGACAAGTTCATGCAAAGTGTCCTGGTTTTCCACAAAGGAAACAACATTCAAGTTTCTGAGAAGGATGGGACTTCTTTTTGAAGAATCTAACAAACTTTCTTTTTGTTCCATCTTTTCTCACATAAGTTTTACGTAATGGCTTGTAGCTTTCTATTTGTATGCGGAACTTTCGTCAATGATGGGCATCTGTGATATGAGCTTTCTTCTTGTTGCTACAATCACATTTCTTCTGATCTTTGCACTTAATCTGAAGATAAGGCTTCTTGCAAACTTGTTTGAGAAGTGGACCACCTTTAATGATATTCTTGAATAAAGCATGTTGATCACGCAGCTTATCAAGAGAAGCTAAAGTAAACTGGTAGATTTCTCCAAGAGATATATTAGCCATATCTCTTTGTAAATAAACTATGGTCATTTGTAGCTCTGGTTGCGGTTGATCTGGAAGGGATGAAATAAAATTATAAAAAAGATTAATATCATTCTATCCATTCAAAAGATAATTCCTTTCCGTCATACGTTGGTAATGCTTCTGTAGATCATGCTTGTCAAGTGAACAACATTTCATTGCAACATACTCCTAACAAATCTACTTGTCTATAAGCTGGAAGTCACCAATGAATTCTTTATGAATTATTCCAAGAAGAGCTCCGACTGTAGTGACTTGGATATACTGGAGTCAACGATAATCGTCAATACTTTTCCATCGTTCTCGCCAAGTACCAGTGAAACGAGTAGTAAACTCAGACAAAAATCCTGCAAAGGATTATTCAGTCGAGTCATTTGAAGATCCATCCGGGCATCAAATTCATGCAAGCGATCTCTCCATTTCTTTGAGGGAAGATCGTCAAAAGTAAACCAAGGTCCTGAAGTAGGTTTGGCCTATACAACTAGTTGAGCTGGTTCAGGTCTGAAAGGTTCAGTACCTATAGATTCTGCTTCACTTATCTCTGGTTCAACTTCAGTAGATTCAGGCATAGTCATCAGAACTTGAGCTAATTCTGATGGATCAGCTAGTTGGGTGAAGAATCAGAAGACGGTTCAGAGATTTGTTCAGATGATGACTTAGAAACTGTTGTAGAGACTTCAGTTGTTGGGACAGAGGCTTCAGAACAATTAGAAGCTTGTTCTAATTGACTAGAGGAATCTTCTGTAACAAGTGTAGGTGCAAGAGTTGCTATGAACTCTGTTGAAGGTGCTTTATCCTTCCTAGTAGAGGTGAAAGGTTGAGACTTTTGTGGAGATGTTGGAGGTGTATGTATCTATAACGGTTTACTCCACTGATTAACTGGTTTCGGTTTAGTATATGTAGGTGATGACTCAGGAACTTGTTCAGGCTTTGGCTTTTTAGGTTTTGCTTAAGCTGCTACCTAAGGATGGATATGCTGTCTGATCAAAGGATAGTTGAACTTGAAAACCTTTGAATAGCCAGCTTCTTCTAGATACGTCTGATACAGAGGAGGAGTGTATACTGGTTGTGTATTTGGAAATACTTGAGAAGATGAGCCATATACAGTCTTAGATTATGCAGATTGCATATCAGCTTCCATGCATTACACAATTCCTTGTATCTTCCTGAGTTCTCTCATTTTGACGTCGAAGTCATGTCTAAAATACTATGTAGTAATGTAATGTCGAAGATCAGTATCAAGTTGTTGGATCTGAGCTTTGTATAAGCCATACAGGTTTTGGATCTACTTAGAGAAGGAGTCAACTTTATATTGAGTCGCATGAGTAAGTTGACTGATTCCATCAAGCTTGGAATCAATTCTTCGAAGAACTTTGTTCTGTGCTACTGCATTTGATGTCTGCTAGTTAAGAACTTCATCAGAAGGATTTGAAACAAGTGTTTCTTGTGAAGTGATTCGTGTGGCTCGAATATAAGGGCTAGAGATAATACTATGTGTTTCATTTGTACTCCTGTGTAGTGAAGGAAAATCTTCCTCATATGTTGTACCATCATACATGGTATAGGAGTAAGAGCAATAACACGAACTGCTTGCTTAGTCTGGCAAGTAGACGATTTGAGCATCTCACGAAGAGATCTTGGTCTAAATCTTTCTATGGGTAAACTAATAGATTTGCTGGAATCATCTGGATCTGAATGATTCTTATATGGATGATACTACTGCGAAGGCATACATCTAGTTTTAGACTTTTTCTTCTTCCCTCGTCTTCTAGCATATTTCTCATCATCATCATCACTATCTGACTCAGGGTTGAGACAGACTTCATAATCAAGTTCGCACATAAATGGGTCAACATCTCACACAAAATGTCCAAGATGATAACTAACATAAACTGGATCTCCGTTAGATTTGAAATAATAAATAGGAGGACCAGATTTACCTTTCGTATGTGAAAATACGGGTTGAATCAGCAAGATAGCCCCTGATGTAGGCAGATCTTTAGTGGGCTTTGCGTAGATGGACTTTACTATTCTATCCTTTATTGTATGAAAATAGTGTCAATGAGGCTCATGGAATACCTTCTGGTAATTGATGATCCATTCAGTAGGCATTAACTTTTCAAGTTCCACTGTTGGTAATTGCTTCAGGATTTAGATAATAGTAGTCTAATCATTTGAACGATCAGCAACCATGTAAAGAGCATCCGAAGTTGAATTGGAAAAGTTGAGATCTAAAGCATGATTCTGCAGACGATAGATCATCTGGTGATGTAAAGTAGCCATGATCGCTATAGGATCTTGATCTGCTCTAGTGATCTGGATCTAAACTTACAGTCATTCAGACAAAGTGAGATCATCCAATCTTATGTTGAAATCAGGTGTTATTGTCAAAATGACACTTTCATTGTTGAGAGTAGTCACTAAGGTATTAATCAAGACCTTTTGATACGTTGTGTAGGTAATGTTTAGAAGAGATATCTTGACTGTAGAAGGTATTCTCTTTCTTCCATGAAGTGTGAGAACAAGGTGTATAACTCTGACATATACATGTGTATGATTGTGTTCTCTCCAAAGAGAGATCAACTCTTTTGATTTTTTAAGCTTTACATATTGTTCTGCTGTAATAGATCTAAGACCACACTGTTCTAATATGAAACTCTAGATGATTTCCTTGTCTTTATGTCTGGACGTAGACAAGATGCTACATATATTTCTTATCTAAGAACGATCACGAGAATTTATACTATACTGACTCAACAAAGGTAAACTCACATACACGATTTTCTACGAGAACATGAATAATTTCTACTAAATTTTCTATACAATTAAATAAAACTCGCTTTACACTAGAAAGTAAACTAGAGTTAAACGAAATACAAGATAAAGGAACAGAATCATCGGGTAGTGTTTCCATACTTATGGTTCTCAGTCACTCTCATCCGAAGAGCAAAGACCAAACAAATCCCTCGGAAGCACATCTGTTAATGTAATGTCTTGTTGGTGTTAAAAGACTTTTCTTTTCTTTAAAGATTTTATACTTTGAATGATATCTTTATATTGCTACAAATAAATGGAGCCGTCCATTTCTGAGCAATCTTGGGATGCGTCAAAATCCAATTATAGTGTATATATGCATATATATAATAGTGCAGCAAAGTCGTTGGATTATACATATTCAAGAATCTAAAGGTGTGGATCAGGAGATGAGGTTGAGATCCTGGTCCTTATCATCAATAATCGACAATCAAGAAGGAGATTACTTGTAAGATATATATGCTAAGAAGGAAAATGGAAGGAAACGAGTTGGGTTTTTTGTTTGCATGTTCCGGGAGAGAGAGGACCAAACAAGCCCTTGTCAGGGTCTATCATTTAAGCTAACAGAAGAAGAAGCAGAAGAAGGACGTTGTTTCGAGACCCTAATTGCTGTTTGATTTCCTGATTTCCGTTTTTGAGGTTTACCAAGAATAAGCTTTCTTTTTCTTGTTTCATTCTTTTTGAAAAGATTCAAATTAGGTGTATTTTGTTCTCTGTGTTGTTTCATTTATTGAAGTTGAGGACTGTTGCAAATTCTGCAGGTATTGCTTCAGGTAAAAGATGAGTACTTTAGATGTAACTAGAGCAGAACTTGCTCTTGTAGTTTTGTATCTGAACAAGGCTGAAGCCAGAGACAAGATATGCAGGGCCATTCAATATGGTTCTAAATTTCTGAGTGATGGACAACCTGGTATTGCCCAAAACGTTGACAAATCGACAACCTTGGCTAGGAAAGTTTTCCGTCTTTTTAAGGTTACCTTGATTCCATTTTTTATGCCTTGCCTTAACAGATTTGTATCCTTCTATTCACTGGACACAACAGTTCTGCTTTTGGTTTCCAATGTAAAGACAGCGTCGTCAGCTTGTGGATTTGGGTATCTGTTTTGTTGACAGATACTTAGAATGCAAGTTGTTGATGAGGTTTACAATTCCAGTGTTCTGCCCCCTGGTTTTTCATATATACTTTGAAGGAAATAGGTTTAAATCTCATACTGAGTGGTGTTTCTTTTTTCTACTGGACCGGTCACTCGCAGTTTGTCAATGACTTGCATGGTCTAATTAGTCCGGTGCCCCAAGGAACTCCTCTACCACTTATTCTGTTGGGGAAGGTTTGGAACTGCATATGAAATGTTAATTCTGCTAATTGTTCTTCTCTTTCCTGATGAACTTATCCGTCTGATGGTTCCTTTCAGTCAAAAAATGCTTTACTGTCAACCTTCTTATTCCTTGATCAAATCGTTTGGCTTGCTAGAACCGGCATCTACAAGGTATGGGAAGCTCTTCTCTGTTCTGCAGTTTGTGTCATACAGATTCGGATGTTGGTGAAAAGTTGAGCCAATTAGATATTTAAAAGTTCTTTTCTTTATACAGAACAAAGAACGAACTGAACTGCTTGGTCGCATATCGCTTTACTGTTGGTTGGGATCGTCAGTATGCGCCACATTGGTTGAGGTACATAGTAATGTATTGTTGGTTTAGAAATCTTATGATCTTTGATATATGTAATTCTCTGGAGGAGGACAAGTGATTTTTCCATGGTAGGTGGGGGAACTCGGGAGGCTTTCTGCATCAATCAAGAAGTTAGAGAAGGAACTTGAGAACAGTGACAAACATCATGTACGTATACCTCATAGCATCTTTGGTGAGTGGACTATTATGATTACTCCCATTTCACATGTTACTTTATCAACTGACTGCAGAATGAGCATTACCGAGATAAACTGCAAAATTCGAATGAGAGGTCATTAGCTCTTGTCAAGGCGGCCATGGATATCGTGGTTGCGGTGGGGCTACTTCAATTGACACCTAAGAAAGTTACTCCTCGTGTAACAGGAGCCTTTGGATTTGTCACCTCACTAATTTCTTGTTATCAGGCATATCTTCCCTGCTTTATAGAATCCTTATTCTGATCCCTTGCATACTCATCATTTTTCACTAATGGTTAATAAAATGAAGAGAAACTAAACTAATAATGAACATGTAACAAGTGTGAGGACTTTTGCTTTGCTCATGGACATCTATGCACCTTGAAGCTTGTTTATTTATAGATTTCTGCTCATTGTTCTGCAGTTGCTTCCATCCCGGCCAAAGTCCAAGACAGCATGAAGACGAAACAGATATACTCAAAAAGTTCATATGTCATTTAAATAATTGTTGTAAAACTCGTGAGATAAGTAGTTGCTTGTGTAAGGTTTTCAGCCACTGTTCATTATGCTCTCCTCTGGAATAGTAATGAATTAATACAAGTACTGATATTATTCTAAGTTCCAAGTTCAAAATTGAAGCAGTCCTTCAGATTCTGCATAGCTTTTGGATGTATATTTGACTGTCCCTGTTTATGGATTGTTTATTCTATGCATATCAATCTCTTGTTGAATCATATCGACATTTCCTTCAACTTTCATGGTGGAAGAGACAAGGGCATATGAATATTTGGTTGAGACAGCAATCATGAGAATAAAGGCTATCCATTAGAATTGGCAAAATGCCTTGCAAAGGTTCCAGTTTCACTCAATAGTTACACTCTCATCAACAGAAGCCATTACAATTTTTTGACTTGTTATTCTTTCAGAAAGCAGAAGAGCAGAATTGATAGTGACTTCAGTCAGCAAAATCAAATTCATCGTCCTCATCTGACTCGTCGTTCTCTCCATCCCAATCATATTCCTCAACCATAACCACTTGACCTCGAAGCATGTTCACAATCTGCTCCAAGTTCCCTGCTAGCCTTGGCAGGGACGCATTCCGTAATCTACATGGTTCCTCTTCAGGTAAGCTTGGTCCTGGATGGGTATAAGCCTGCGCTTTTAGCACAAATTTTCCGGATGGTTCAACTATTTCTGCACTAAAAGCAGGCCATAATGGCCGGCCAACGGCTTGCACGTGGCAGATGCTGTGATATCACAATCAAGACGTTAACACCAGAAGCTATACACAACAATGACAAGAACAGTTCTGCATTAGATGAAAACCTGCACCATTTGGTACAGTAAGAGTTTTTATCAAGAGTAAATTTGGAAAATGAGAAAAAACACAGGCCTAGTTTTTCATCCATCAACCACATCTGACTGCATCTTCATAATTTGGTTTTTTGTTGAAAAGGCCTGTTATATTGTCCAGATGATAGTTGCAGTAAGTGTCGAATTAAACAAAAGAATAGAGTGAAGAACTAACCATATGTAGAACAAGCCATCTATATCTTGTCTTTGAACCCTACCCAATAGCTCAACCTGCAAAATTCCACCAATGCAAAGAACTGGCTCTGGAAGTTCAAACCTCTGCAACCGATTCTCCTGTTCAAGAAGAAGAGATATGATAATCAGCACTTCTCTTGAGAAACAATGGAAAAAATATATGTGCTCCAAGACATAATAGACAACAACCAGATAAGAATGTAGCTGAGAATGCATGCAGATATGCAAATTATAATCAGAGTTAGCAGTTGATAGCCTCCTGTGACGGTATGGCACAATTTATACCAAAAATTTTGAAAAACAAAACACGTTGAGTTAACCTGAGCCATTGGAAACTCTGGAGAAGTGTAAGTCCACACGAACTTGTCATCAGGACAACAATCTGGTCGCTCACCTACGGGATCCTGCACTGGAACTTTGGCATGACCCATCCTAAAGCGCACAGCTTTAGCAGAATATATAGGATAACCCAACTGAAAATAAGCTGCAATCAAAAAAGAAACAAAAAAATATGCTGCGTCAATAAAGGACAAGTGAAAAGAACTCGGGAGATCAAAAAGACCACATGTCAAAAAGAACAAAGATTGATTCAAAACAGCCCATGAACCCAAAAACTTTGAAGACTAACCTCGAAAAGGATGTACACCGATCTCAGTGATCACACAAATATCAGAATCCAACTTATATATGAGTGTCTCGGGCACTGCAGGGTTACTTTGCCCTTTACTAGACCAGTACGAAGCTCTCCTTGCAACAATGTCCCTAGGTTCAAGAGTATTACGAATGCTCTCAAGTGGATAATTGTCAGTGCTGGAAGCACTTATTGCATCTGAAACGCACTCTGTAAGAGGAAACGATGAGAAACCTCGTGCAAGAAAGCTATAAGCTCTGTGTTCCCTCTCCAGGTTTTCCCATTCCATAAACTTGCTGCTACATCCAACTTCCAAAGATTTATTCCGACCACAGTTAGGCTCGGTGACACACACAACTCTGTCAAGGCAAGGGAACATTCTCAAGCATAGCTCCTTAGAAAGCCCATTTGCAACCACTGAACAGGACAAAGAATCCAATCAATCAAGCTCGCTGAATTGAATAGCCAAATACAGCTCTGAATTTACATTGTCAAATGATCTAGAGGCAAAAGAAATTAACAACTCACCAAAATGTCGCCAAGAACGAGAGACCGAACTGAGCCGGACAAGATCAGCTGGGTCTTCCAAACGAGTGAGGATCTTTAACGACACATCATGGTCGAGGTAGTTCAGAAAGTCGACGGAGGTCTCCATTTGAAGGAACAGACCAACACAGTTATCAAATTTCACTCTTTGTGAAGCCCGAAACCTAACTAGAATGTAAAAGCACTGTCAAGAACACAGATTACAAATCAGAACTCCAAAAGATTGAATTTTTCAAGAAAGAAAATCACCGCAGAACCGATTCCGCAGTTGAGAAAAAGACCAGCCAACCAAAGAACCGTTGGGTTCAAAAAAGGAGGAGAATTTTCCCAGAAGTAAGACAGTAGCGAATTGCTTACCTTCTTGAACCACCGAAAGAGTGTCCAATTGCCCACAAAACTCCAAACCCTAGAGAGACAAAGATGAATCACATACCTATCCATACACATCAATAGAGAGAGAAAATTGAAACAGAAGAAGTTAAGATGATCACCAGAGCGGAGACAAGGAGAGAGAGAGAGAGATAATGATGGCATCATTCAACTCACCACCCATAATCCTATTTGTACATTGGCCCCCTCAATTATTATTGTGTTTTTTTTATAAAAAAATTATTTTAATTTTTTAATATTATGACTTGATGTCCATTTTTTAATTTTACTATTTAAATTTAATTTAAAAATAAGTCCTGTTAAATTTAAATACTTAAAAATTCAATTTAATTATAATTGAAATAATATTATTTAAAAATATAGTCAAAATATGCACATTTTATAATTAAATTAATTATGATTCCTTAACTAAGTAGACTCAAAACAATTTATCTTTTTATTATATTTAGTGTAGGACATGCAAAGTAACAAGAAACGTAGGTTTTCGTGAAAGTCTTCTGTATCTCTCTAATGATTGAGTTTTTATCCAATATTTTATTAGAAAGACTCATCCTCTATGGGTATAATTATTTATTATTTCTATATTTAATGTTTTATAAATTGGCAGGATAAAATATTTAAGATTTAAAAGATCAATTTATTTATTGATATATTATATAATTTATGAAATTATATATATATAATATATATATAACTCTCTTAATTCAAGTGTTAAAATTCAATCCTTATTAAATTAAAATTTATTAATTTATTAAATAATTTATTCAAAACACTTGTATTAAAATAATTAAGTTCTAACGCTCAGAATTCCCTTCATATCAATAATTAAAAAATCTAACTAATTTAACCTATTTAATTATAAAAATTTGAAATGACTAATTTTTTAATTTAGTTTATTTTAATAACATTTTAAAATCGGACCGGATTGATTGATTCGACCAAATTAACCTTGAACTGACATGATTTTCAGTTCGATTTTTATTATTAACCGTCATGAATGAAAATCGATCAGTTAATTATGAATCGTGAAGAATTGTAAATACGATTCTTCTTCTTCATGATAGGACACCGATAGACCCATACGGTGAAATATTCCCTCATATGCAAAATCTCATATGAGAGCCTAGCGCAATCCTTACTGCTAGGGCCAGGGCCTGAGGCAACAAGCCAAAGTCTGATGAAACCAGATGTAGCGCGTTCTAAGCCTAAGCCCAAGCTTAACTCATTACTTCTTGAATTTAAAAAAAAAATTAAAAATGCAAAAATGATTTCATTTTGTTTATAAGAGTCAGTCTTAGGTCGAGCCAAGCCCAGGCAGTCCCAGCCTGAGCCCAAGTCTTGCTCAAGACCCATTTTTTTCAAAAATCGGGTCAGAGGACAGATGCAAGCCGAGCCCAAACCCAGTTGCAGTTTGATGACAACTTGGAATATATTTTAGGTAAAATTTAAAATTTAGAAAGGTAAAACTTAATATAATCATATTCAATTTAAATTGAATTTAATAACAAAGAAATTGTACATCATCTTCGCACTCAATCCGAAATCCCGCAATAAAGCGGAATTTGAGGAGGTCTGATAGTACACAGCCTTATCCTTACAGAATAGAGAGGTTATTTTCAATAGACTCACATATAAATGTGACAATAAAAAAAATGATGCAGGTTAAAAGAGTTGATATGTAAAACTGTTATGCTAAAAAAGTATGTAAATAAAATTAAAATAATTGAATAAATAAATAGAATAAAAGAAAATATTGATTGTACATAATTGTAATAATTAAAATTTATAATTAATTGTAATTATAATCATATAATATATAATCTTTATTAAATAGAGTGATTGATAAATATAATGAAATCAAACCTACTTAACCCTACTGAGCCAAAACAAAAATACCTACTTAACACTCAATTAACCAAAATAAGTCAACAGGTTTAGAGCCATGAAACTATGATCAGAGACCAGGAACAAACATTGCACAGCCAAAGAAAAATAACAAAAATGCTTGATAATTGACATACTCTTTCAATTTCAGGAAGAAGTTCCACGAGTATGGTCCAAAAAATTACGCTCGGGTCGGGTCTAAGTCGTGCCCGAAACTCAATTAATCTTGAGGCTCGTAGTTAGAGTTTGATTAGATACGAACAACCCGAAGCCCCATTAGTTAGGATTAAATCTCACTATTTTTAAAATTTTTAGAATTTGAAAACAACATAATTTTATTCAAAATGATGTTATTTTTATTTAAAAATTTAAGATTTTAGATCAAGTCAAATAATTCGATCCCAACCTTGGCCTAAAACTTGAAAAAAAAAAAAGCTCGAATTCGATACAAAATCTGTTTAATTTAAATCAAATTTATTAATTTCGAACTAAATCAGACAGCCAAATTCGAGCCATAATGTCACACAAGATTGAAGCTTCAAGCCAAGAATCGGAATCCAAACGGAAGATTCTAGAATTGAGGGGGTGACATGAGATGTATTTATCGGAACCTTATCCAGAACATAGTTGTCCAAAAGGGTCACAAGTACAAGGTTATTTAGATTCATCAGTGTCAGACTCTGTTGCCACCTGTCAGACACCAACTAGCGTTGATGCTTGAAAGGAAGCTTTTCATCGGAACGAGGAGCCACTTTGGGCTGAAGCTCCAGTCTTCAGTCCAAGGCCCAGAACAGAATCCGAAATCTTTTTATATATATTTTTTAATTTAAATCGGTTTTAATATTTTCTGTCATCCTTAATTTAATTTCTATTTTAATCAAAATCAAAATAAATTAAGAATAAGAAAACAAAATAATTATAACTGATTGCGTTATAATTATATATATTAGGATATGAAATAACTTATAAAATACTTAAATTAAATGAGTCAATTAATCAAATTAAGTAATAATTATGATTATATTATTGTTACATAACTTATAAATTATAAGGGAATTACAATATATAATAATTTATAAATTATATAAGTTAAACCAATCGTAATATTAATCCAACTAATAATACTTAATATAAATTCCATTGAGGCGCGAGATATGAGGAATTATAATATTAATCAAAAGATTAACTCGATTAATCAGAGACAAAATGAATCTCAATTCACACCTAAAAGGGCATAATTGCTACTTTTCAATAGGGTTGATAATAAACCTAAATCTGACCTAAAGTATTATGATTAGCCTTCAATTTAATCAGAGATTGGAAGTTAAATTGGCTTAGATCAAATATGATTAGGTAGGTTTTAAATTAAAAAAGTTAAAAATGATATTATTTTTATTGAAAATTTCAAATTTTAAATTGAGCAACTCAAGTTCGAGCGTGACCTAAAATCTTAATTTTTTTAAAGCTTGAATTTAGCTTGAAGTCCAAGGAACGAAAGCAAATTGACTCATTGACTTTAGGTTTGGCTAGACCAAGCAATTGGAGATGGCAATTAAGCCCGACCCGATCAATTGTTGAGTGGCCCTTAATTCAAACTCGGGCTATCCAAGCCTAACTCAACCTAAGGCCTAATAATTGTTGTGAAAATTACATAGTTTTTTTTATTAAATTAAAAAAATTGTCAAGTCAAGTTGCTTTGCCCAATTAGGCCTCGGGTTAGATCCAAACCCTAGTAAAAGCTATTGGGCTAAGTAGGATTAATCTTTGTTATTTCTACTTTCCATTTTATTGGACCGAAACTGACTCATTGTTACCCCTGTGAGCAATCCTTATTATTCCTACTTTTCATTGAAATTGAAGTTTCTGTATTAACTAACTAAAAGTTAATTCTCACATGTGACTGGAGCCACTAGAACAAAGTCAAGATCTAGACGTGGTCCTATTTCACCGGACCCACTGCAACCAAGTTATGGTTCGTTTGTCCTTTATCAACCAAAACCCGCTGTTTAAAGGAAAGTATATTTAAGCTTTCTAATATTGCTTCAGCGTGTTAAAGTCAATATTCCTCTAAGTTGTTATGTTGGTCCACGCAATGTTCCTTTTTTGATATAAAGAATATGTAATTATTTGTACGGATCATTTAGAAACAATCTCTCTGTTAATTAAAAGTAACATTTATATTATTAAAATGTTAAAATTTCGTATCTTAGCGAGATTTTTATTAAGTATTGTTATTATTGTTAATATAAAAATTTTGTAATTATTATTTTTAATTTATATTAAATTATTTTTCTTAAATACACCAGTAATTTATGTATGTTTAATACATGAGTTCAAGTCTAAGATAAGGACGCGAGTAGAGGGTGTGTGTATGTTTGGTTGGGATAAGATCTTTTATATTAGTTATGATATTTTTATTATATTTTATTAAATTTCATTTATATAATTACGTAAATTTTATATAAACATTATATTGATAAAATTTAATAAAATAAATTGGAACAGAATAAATGAAAAAGAAATTTTGACGTCACGCGTTGTTCATTTAGCATAGGAACTGTGAATAATGGTAATAGTACAACTGGTTTTATCAGTTGTTGTCCTGAAACCTTAGTCTCGGTGCCATCAAACTCTAGATCCTACCTCGGACAGTTACGCGACGGACTACGTACGCACCTGCCGTCGTCCTTGCCTTCTTGTGTCTCAAATCAAATTGCTTTAAACGTAAAACCTACGTTTCAGCCACAATTAATCACAATCACTAACTAACAAAAACCGAACTCTTCAATAAAATCTTTAATTTGAAAGAAGAAATTAGCATCTTTAACAATAATTAAAAATATTTAACCGATTCGGTTGGTTCAATTATAAAAAATCTTTTTTTATGTTTTATTTTATAATTACGTTAGACTTACACTGTTACACACAGAGATGGAGGTTTCTGACTAGGATTTCCTACAACTGAAAACAACAAAAGAATAAAAGTTCCTCTAAATGTCTGCTTCCTCTGTTCCTGCAGTGCATGGACTTTAACATCACCTTAATTTAGGACAGAAAGACAGCCTGTGTTCGGCTTCTTTCTGATCCAAGGAACCGACGAACTCACGCGCCTCCTTCCATATTATGGCTCCAAAATCGGTCGTTCGATATTCTGCGTCTAGAGTGTGGATTCTCTGTTTTGGTGTCTTATTTTGTACTTTAAATTTCAGCCATTTATTTATATAAGTTTATATGACTCTCACGTAAATAAATGCGAGATCCTTATAAATAAATGGCTAATATTTATGGGACAAAATAAGACACCATAAAAATTGGACAAAAAATCATGTCTCCTGTGCCTACCCTATTCTATAAGCATCGAAACATAAAGTAATAGGAACATGTGATCTATTCCCTCCAAAAACTACTTTCCTATACGGAAGACATGTGGCTCTAGGCCTGTCCAACAGGCTAGGCCCAATCTTCTTGTTTGATTAAAAAAAAAATCGTGTCTTGAGCTATGCTCGAGGTTAGACATGTCATTTTTTTTAACATAAAAAATCAGATTGGATTAACTTGAGTCAGAGTCAAATTTAGATTCAAGCTCATAACGAAAGCTGTCGGGTGAGATTCCTGAGCTCGATTAAGTCCGTTGTCATCCCTACTTTCCTCACACGTGAAAATGACCATTTTTATTCAACCTGCCTTTACCCATCTCGAAATCTATAGATATTATTTGAGTTAATAGACTTTTAGATTGAATTTAAGTTCGGATTGCCAACTCATTCCGACCCGAAATTTGAATAATATTATATAGTTTTGAGTAATATTATATCGTTTTGAATTTTAAATTAAATAAATTAATCATAAGTTCGGGTTGCCAACTCGGTTTGTCCCAAAACTTGACTATAAACATTGTTTTAACTAATACTATGTCGTTTTTGAAATTTCAAACTAATTTAGTCAATCCAATCAAACTTCAACCTATCTGGACATAAAAATTCAAGCCAACGTGAAACTTACTCACACACAAGAGGGACTTCGAGAATGAAGGTGGACAAACCACTTTCACCACCCACTTTGTTGTTAAAGTAGCTAAATAAGATCCTATCTTCATCCGGGATGATATTGATTGATGGTAATTCTTTGGTATTGGATATCCGTAATTTATAGCATAAAGCTTGGGATATTTAAGTTCAGCATGTATATCGGGAAGGGAATAAAAGTGCTGATAGGTTGGCCAATCTAACTTTACTATCACGTTCTGAATTTCATGTGCTTCAGTATCTTTCGACAGAGTATATTGAGACTGTCTAATAGAATATGTAGAGGGTTTTATATCACAGAATTATGCAATAGTTTTGTGTTAATCTACTCAAGTAGCTAAATAACTACCTGTTTGATTTGAGGGGTAATTACAATTTTCTAATAGTTTTTTTAATATACTAATGATTGATATTTTTTTGTTTTTTAATATAAATTAAGAATTAGTTGATAAAAAAGCATAATTGCTCTTTCAAAAATTACCTCTCTGGTGGGTGAGCGTATTAGGTATTTACCTAAACCAATATGACCTTGAGCGAATCTCGCGTTAGCCCTAAGACGTTAGTCTCTAACTAGAAAAGTACAAACTTGAGCGACTTTATCACTTGATTGTTATTGTTATTGTTGTTTATTCGTTGTTATTATATATATATATATAAGGAACAGTATCTACTTGAGACGCGATCGCTCGTGTAAATGTGTAGATAAGATAGATTAGAACAGTATTGAAATAATAAAAATAGAACAAGTGATCTGGGGTGATATCTACCCACCGTATTAGTAGATATGAGATAGATAACCATTTGTTGCAGTAACTCAAAAGTTGTTGACTTGTTCTTTAATAATAATGACTCATGCCTTTATAACTTCATCTAACTATTCCCTTATCTCCTTATGCATTTTGTCTTTATAGGTTATGTATTTGAATTATATTATATGCTTAATTCCAATACATTTGCTTTTTATTAGAAACGGTAGAGTAAATCCGACCCGACCTGAACTAATTAAGTCGATTAAGAAAAAATATTATTTTAAAATTCGTTATATTAAATTTTAGATACGATTCAATCATAACCAAATTAAAAAAAATCGAATTGACTCTAAGTGATTTGAATATGTTCTTTTAATATTTGATTTTGAGGTTTAATCGAATGATTAGTCACACTAATATCCAATAAACCGAAGATTACCTAATCTCCAACGTATTAATCAATTGATAGAGGCAGGAAGCTTGTGTGTTACAATCAAACTGTACCCTTTTATAGGTAAAAGATATTCTTCTATCTCCATCAAATGAAGATTGTGTACAAAATCGTGTAATTATATAAGAATCATACACAATTCAGGAAGCCCTATGTACCTTCCTATTTTATACTAATTTTGTTGATTAGGGAGAGTTAGTTATCAATGTTTTAAAAACTAAACCGTTTCAGTCGGTCTAACAGTAAAACTTAGTTTTTAACTTTTCGAGTTAATTTAGTTTAATAACCTTTATTGTTAAAGATCGATCCGTTAATTAATTAATTAATCTTTTTTTGAATACTAATTAGTATGTCAGAAATAAAATAAATTGATTAATTTTTATTTAACAATTTTTTAAAATTAAAAATTAAAAATTTTAACATGTAAGAATAGTAGTCTTCAATTATTTTTTAATTTTTTCAATTTTAACTATTTTATGACAGTCTAATATCAGTTGAATTTCTTAAACGTTAAAACTCTCGTCTTACAAGTTTAACATCCGGTCCAATATTAAAAACATTGTTTGTTACTACAATTTTGTTTTATGATTGAGTGGGAATATTTTTAATAAAGAACCAATCATGTCATATATAAAAGCATTTACACTAAAATGGGGAAATCAAAATAGTAACAAGAGCTTAAAATAGGTAAAAGAGTAGACAATCCCAAACTCCCGAATAGCTACGCAAACAACTAACAAGGTCGTCCTAATTCAGACAAACCTGTGAAAGATCCTGACGCCTTTAACAACTTCACGAGAACAGCGCGTAGGCGCGTGTGTAAACTTAACCCCCATTGACCAACTCCCATGTAACACACTCAAAACTCAATGCCTTGAAAAGTTCACTCGTCACCCTCAAGTTTACTCCTCCAGTCCTCTCTTCCCTATAAACACTGAATTTTGTCTCTTTTTCGTATAGTTTGGAGCTCTCTCGTCGATTTCAATGGCGGTTTCGCTCTCTAATATCTCCTCCAAGACCAAAAAAGCCAGTCTTTACAAGGTCACGCTCGTTACAATTCTCTGCGCAGTCTTTTACTTGGTAGGCTTTTATCAGAACTTTCGTGGCAATGTTCCCACCGCCGCCTCCACCGCCAATATCATTTCCTGCCGGCAACATATCCTCAACACAACCACCCTCGACTTCGCTGCACATCATTATGACCCAGACCCTCCAACCACGGCGGCGCGTGCCATCAACCTGCCACCATGCGATCCCAAGTTCATCGAGTACACCCCATGCGAGGACGTCCAAAGGTCCCTCAAATTCGACAGAAACAGGTTGATATACCGAGAGAGACACTGCCCTGGAACAAACGAGCTCCTGAAGTGTCGCATCCCGGCTCCGTTCGGCTACAAGACCCCGTTCCGGTGGCCGGAGAGCAGGGAATTCGCCTGGTTCGCCAACGTGCCGCATAAGGAGTTGACGGTCGAGAAAAAAAACCAGAATTGGGTCCGGTTCGAGGGTGATCGGTTCAGGTTTCCCGGAGGTGGCACCATGTTTCCTCGTGGAGCTGATGCTTACATTGACGATATCGGAAAACTGATCAATCTCAAAGACGGGTCTATAAGGACCGCCATCGATACTGGCTGCGGGGTACGTAAAGCTTTCTCTCCATGTCTGCTCCTAACTTTCCATTTTTAGAAGCTCCGGACCGTCCGGTCGAACCAGATGGTCATGTAACGCTTAAGATAGGGTAGTTTTTAGGTTTCTATTTAATTAATATAAGATTTGGTTTATATTAAGAAATTAATTATGGCATTAATATATTTGATTTTCAGGTCCTACCCTTTTGTTGTTATATGAAATTAAGTCCATTAAAACTTAACAAGATCAATGAAATAATTATTTTAGGAGATTTGAACATTTTTAAACAACAACAACAACAACAACATCTAGTAAAAGTTTCACTGAAACGTTGAGATGTTCAGTAATATGCAACCTTACTCCTACTAAGAAGAGGCGATGTTGTTCCCGAGTTGAACATTTTTAAATTATAAATATAAATTAGGTTAAAAGTAGGTTAAATTGGGTATTTTCTGATATTGAAAATTGCAATAATTGGGAAGAGCATTAAATTTTCAGAGCCAAATAGGAAAATTTGGCAGTATTTTCCTGAGATGTGTGAACCCTGTATTTGGGGTTAAGTAAACTGATCATGTGGGTAGGTTGCCTACTGTTAGAAAAAATTGAAAGCTACAAGTTATGGAACTTTTGACAAATAGGCATAGTAATTATTAAATACCTTTATTTTTATAGGAATATTGATTTTAAAATTACTTAATTATTTATTATTGTATTAAATACTACTATTATTAAGATTTTGTTTTATGGTTATTATTATTAATATGTCTAAATTATATATTTAATAATAATAACAACCAATAATATAATTAGGTTTATTAAAATAATATTTTAAAATTTTAAATTTACAGTCAATTTTGTATTATTTAGTTTTGGATTGTAGTAGAATACCTTTCAAGATGGGCCATGTCTATACCTTAAATTATTTATTTTATAAAAAATTTGTTAATTAGAGTTAAAATTTAGGTTAATATGTCTTAATCACTTCTCTAATACCCTTCAAGTGTAGTCAAATACCTAATGACTGAGATTAGCTAAATCAACATTAAGATAATAATTATAGTTGAAACCCACAACTTCATCTTAATGAGTACCTTTTTTGCTAATTCCACTATCTATGTCAACTTTCTTTTAGTAATATAATTAATTATATTTCAAAGATAACAAATTAAACTGTACTTAATTCTAATTTTTTAAATTACGTGCTAAAATTTAAAATTTTTAATTTAGTAATTAATTTTTAAAAGTTATATAAATTAAATTAAAAGTTTGTTTTTACCGATACAGTGTGTCTGTTAATTTTTAATTGAGTATCTATCTATTAATCGACGAAATTTGAATGATTAATCTTTAAATTAAAAATTTTAAAAAGTTGGTACTAAATTAAATTTTTTTAAAATATTAGATATTTTTTAATTTGTTATTTCTAATAATAATATTGAAAGTTTTACTTATTAAATAATAATTTCTTTTTAATTTTTTTTAAAGGTGGCTAGTTGGGGGGCTTACCTTCTGTCGAGGAACGTTTTGGCGGTGTCGTTTGCTCCAAGAGACACTCATGAAGCTCAAGTACAGTTTGCTCTTGAACGTGGAGTTCCTGCACTCATTGGAGTTATTGCATCGATTAGGCTACCTTACCCTTCAAGATCCTTTGATATGGCACATTGCTCTCGTTGTCTCATTCCTTGGGGCCAATATGGTAGGTCAAGTCCTTCCTTTTTTTAGTTTTTCTCAATGAAAATGAGTCGGGTTGGTCTGGATTTCTTAAATCTCTAACGTGAACATAAGAAAAAAAGTTTGAGTATGAGTTTGAATTCGAGTTTGATCAATGATTGAACTCAATTTGATATAATTCAGTTCTAGTCTAATTTCAGGTTGTTCAAGCTCGAGTCCGATCAAACCCACAGCCCGAACCTACTTAGTTACATGATGATTTGAACTTTTTTGGGGTTAATAATGTGGAGGATTGTTCTTGCAGATGGACAATACTTGATTGAAGTTGATAGAATTCTACGTCCTGGAGGGTATTGGATACTGTCAGGGCCACCAATAAACTGGCAAAACCACTGGAAAGGTTGGGATAGGTCAAAAGAAGATCTTAATTCAGAGCAAACTTCAATCGAAAACGTAGCCAAAAGCCTCTGTTGGAAGAAACTGATTCAGAAGGGTGACATTGCAATTTGGCAGAAACCTACCAACCACATTCACTGCAAAGTAGTCAGGAGAGTTTACAAGCGACCTGCTTTCTGCGACGACTCACAGGACCCTGACACTGCATGGTATTTTCCAACTCACAACTTGAATGGTATCTGTCAATGTTTACTGTTTCCATATTCTTTAAGATGATTCCAAAACCAATCTGATGATAAAGACAATGGCCTATTCATCTTACTTTCTTCCTGATGAAGCCTGAATCTATTGGTTACCTGTCCCAACCACCAAATTTCTTATAAAGTTGGAGCTTTTTTCATATTCTTTATTCAGTTCCTGAGGCAAGTAGACTTTCCCATGTGCCAAACACTATTTCTAGGTACACCAAATTGGAGAACTGCTTAACGCCACTACCTGAAGTATCAAACATAAAGGAAATAGCAGGTGGGAAGCTGGAGAAATGGCCTCGGAGATTGACTGCAATTCCTCCCAGAATAAGTAGTGGAAGTCTTGAAGGTATTACAGCAGAAACTTTCCAGGAAAATACTGAGTTGTGGAAGAGAAGAGTAGCATATTACAAGACAATAGATTATCAGTTGGCAGAACATGGACGATACAGGAACTTGCTTGATATGAATGCATATCTGGGAAGCTTTGCGGCTGCTCTCGTCAATGACCCCATGTGGGTTATGAATACTGTACCTGTTGACCTAAAGATCAATACTTTAGGAGCTATCTACGAACGTGGGTTGATTGGAACATATCAGAACTGGTAAGCTTAAACCTGAAGCCTGTTTAGATCTAGTAGTAATGCATATAATTAGGTCAACCATTGGCACACAGGATTAACGAGTCAAGTCAGACCGTGTTTTCATAAAACTTAAACTCAAACCCAATTTTATTTAAAAAATTTGAAATTGACTTAAAGACTAATCGACTTCGAATAATAGGTTTGTGCAAATCTCAAATTTTCGAGTCCAATCGAGTTTTAGGTTTCGATTCGGTTGCTACATGCCAAACCTATTAGCACATGTCAAAGCAAAATTTATGGTATAAACTAACCAATTATACCTGCCTGTGGAAAACTTTAACAGGCCAATCACGCACACACTATTCCCACTAGTTTCTGATAGATATTAACTTTGTAAAAGCAGCAGGTAAACCACCATCCTGTAGGTTTCTACAGTATCTGGTACCAACATTTAAGAAATGTTTGTTTCTTACAGGACGCCCATGATCCAACCTTATTCCTGATGTTACAGGATAAATATTTTATTTGTCCCAGGCTGACTGGTACGGATTGATGATATTAAACAAATGGTTTTTTTCATGTTCAGGTGTGAAGCAATGTCAACTTACCCAAGAACTTATGACTTCATTCATGCTGATTCAATCTTCAGCCTTTATCAGGACAGGTAATTCACGAATTTGTTTATTGTGTCATTGACTAGAACGAACGTGCAGAGGCTCCTGTCAACTTTCCTGACAAGCTTTCTTGCAGATGCGAAATGGAAGATATTCTTCTGGAGATGGATAGGATCCTGAGACCAGAAGGAAGTGTAATTATCAGAGATGATGTGGATATGATCCTGAAGTTGAAGAATATTGTGGATTCCATGCAATGGGATGCTAGAATTGTGGATCATGAAAGGAGTCCTCATGAGAGGGAGAAGATTCTTCATGCAGTTAAGCAATATTGGACAGCACCAGAACCTGGCAAGAAGAAACTCAAAAGATGATCTTCATAAACATAATGTTTTCTTTTCCCTGCTCTGTTCAATTTTTCGATCAAAAAACATTTTTATTTTTAACAATCATCATTTTTTATTGGATGCCAAGAGGTATAGAATTTTTATGCATCAATGAACACCTTTAGTTTCATTATGTGATTTAAGAAATTTTAAAATTTATGAGGTCAAAAGGTCCTATGTTCGAATCTCCTTACTTACGCTCTCTCAATGGAGCCTGTCGTATAGGGCTTGCTTAGTACGGAGCACTGGTTGGCGTGATTTACAAGCTATTGCGTCAATTCAGAAATTTACCTAGTGCGCATCTAAAGGATAGCTACTACGAATTCCTCTGTTTCAAAAAAAAAAAACATCGATATCAACATTATACACGAATTAATTAAATGCCATTAATATAATAATTTAATTTATCTTTTACATCTAACTCAATCTAATTAAACCCGATATAAATTAAATATGTAAAATAAATTATTAATACACATTAAATTAAATTAAATTGATTTAATTTGAGTTAAAATTTATCCTGAATTAAAAGTTAACCATTCAACTCTTAAGTTAACTATAGTTAGTACCTTAGTTTCAAGTCAATGTAAAATTAATAGATTGAATTAAGATTAATTAAATTCTATATCAAATTCAAATTTAAGAATCGTGTCGAGATTCAAATAGTTAAATTTTAAATTTAAATAAAATTTTAAAAAAAATTCTACAAAGTAATGACGTTTTAAAAAGGTTAAAACTAATGTTTTAAGAATCGTTTCGAAAGTTAAATTAGTAAAATAAGAAGTTTAAAAAGTTTAATCAGTATTAAGCATGTTAACGGGCGACTCAGGCCCAAGCCGGGAGATGATGGTCCGTGACTTAGCAGACCGGGGTGGGCCGGCTAACAGTCCGACCTATCGGCGGCTGACTGGCTAGTAGCTCGAGTTATGGCCCATCGGACCGCCATTTATTTTTTAAAGTAAAAATTTTTAAAACGACGTCGTTTAGGAAAAAATGAGCGAGCTACAGGCTAAGCTGAACTAGTAAATCCACAGGTCGGGTTGCTGGCCAGTGGCTCGAGCTATGGCTTATCGGACCACCATTTATTTTTTAAAGTTAAAAATTTTTCAAAACGACGTCGTTTAGAAAAAAATGTGCGAGTTTCAGGCCAAGTCGAACCAGTAAATCCCATTTCTTGCTTAATGTTCATGAAGATGTATCTAGTAAATTACATCCGCGATTTGTTGTTTACATAATTATAACAAAAAATTGCAAATTAGTCCTGTCCAGTTTCACTTAAACCCAAAATTAACGAATCATGTCAGATTTGGCCCGACTCGATATCAAATTCAACCCAAAATTAATGACTCAAATCAGGTTTGATCAATTCAAGTATTCAAACTCAATCGTAACTCAGCTTAGACTAAATACATTTTTTAGGTTCGAACTCAAACTTCTGAGGATACTAACCCAATTACCAACACTAATTATAACAGCACGGTTTGTCATCAAACAATAAAATTGCATCATTAGGCATTTCATACAACCTAAAGCTAACAATTCATGCAATCCTAGTCTAACTTTTTGACCACTAAGGCATTTCAAGAGTCTTCATAGTACTAACTGCTTGATTTCAGGTTTTGAACAGAATGTAACTCCCATGTTGTCGCCTTGCAGAAAGGTAAAAATGGTGAGGGCTCATTTCACAGAGTATAATGATGCTTGGAAAATCACATAATCCAACTAGAGACAAGGAAAATCATGGTAGATGGGTTTTGAATAGTCACATTCAATCTTACAACTCTTGTTTCTCCTTAGTCATTGCACCAGCTTCAATTACTTCGAAATAACCGCAAGTGTGAAAAGCATTACCATACAGAGTTAAATCAACTCCAGAAACAAAAGTTCCTGCCTGTTGGTTAGTCCAAGTTCATTCAAACTCAATGAGCTGTCGTCAATTCCGAAAGTACATCTAGGATATGGCCTCACCTGCTCAACAACAACACAAAACAACGAGATCCAGTGCATCACATTCGTGGTACAACAGTGCACTAATTGAGAAGTATAATCACCATTCATCATAAGAGGATAGGTACTCGAGCATTGCGTTTGTAAACACCATTTTTGGCAATCAGCAAAGTACTGAATTTTTAGGTAATCACTTACAACATTGTAAGTTCCAGGCCTGACAGTTCTCTGAAGATCAATGAAGTCAAAAAGAAGCTACAAAATAAAGCAACGAAGATCAGACAAGTCTAAAGCTAAAATAGGTAGCTTCAAAACATTTTTCAACCAATTACCTGAAGCTTGTCAGACTTTACAAAGCGGCGACCACAGCGGCGGCCATCTGGGAAACGAACAAGCAGAGTTACCGCGTTTTCATCCTGTAATGGTGGTTCCACAGGCAAGGAAGCTGCTTTTACAGCCAGTAATCTCTCAAAATCCTGTCATCAATAAGAGTTAAACAGATGGCTATACATTAATTATACCAATCTCCCATACATTTTCCGCCACTTGTATGATGCATTAACCAATATTATTGAACAATAAGCTAATTACACTGACAAAATTCAAGAATTGTGGGGCGAGATAAAATCACATGAATAAAGTTTTACAGTTTTAGTTATCAAATTTTACTGATTTAACACAGTGGACTTTGATTGATGACATGTATTAAAAATTCCACTTCCTACATTCACTTATTCGATTGGCTCATATACTTTCTATAGCAACTAATTAACTACCTCTTCTTCAAGCGTATTGTTTCTGGATTCTTCTTCTTTCAAGCAAGAAATTTCAACTTTATTAGAGACATTTCTTTCCTTTTCTCTTTCAGCCAATAGCAATGCAAGATACTCATCATCCTGGAAGCAAAGTTTGAGAAGCTTTTTGTCAGAGAGAATACTATAACTGAATAGTGCAACTGAGGAGCAGGTGGTTAGAACCTGTTGCTGTCGTAGTGATTGCTGCGGAACAAGTGAAGATGATGGTGAATAGGATAAATCCTGTGAATTTCCTGCTGACTTCAATAGTCAAAATGGTGAAAATGAACAGTTAAAAAGTTATGTACCATATAAAAGAATCTAACTGAAGTTTTCCTCAGCAATTTGAGATCTATTTAAAATCTAAAAGAAGTGATATTCAAGCCATGCCTGAAATGGAATAAAGGGAAAGGCTTCAACATGAAATGACTAACAGTCTCAGAAAAAGAAAAGAGGGACTAAAGTGAAGTAAATACTTGTAATAAAAAGTAAACTAACAGGCCTGGAGTTTCCATCAAGTGGCAAATGTCGGCTACTCACAATTTCAACAAACAAAATGCCGTTGAATGCGATGACTGCCATTATTTATTGAGTGATATGCTAATGAATGTGCATCTTTTCAGCTCCAAAATAGTTCCTCGTAAATATGACAGCATTACAAACCTTCTGCTCAGCCTTATTGACTTTCTCAGCTCTTGCACTTGAACCATGAACTCTGATTTCCTTCTGGGCTTGATCACGCATTGCATCGTCTTGTTCCGCTGTCTGAATGCAGTTTTATGTTAAAGGAAGTCAAGGACCGTCGATATGAGAATATACACTAAAACTCAAATGCAGAAACCTTTAAGGACAACGATAGTGCACGAGCAAGCTCCTCATCTTCCAAGTTCGATTGCCTCTGTGGAAGCCCGACACCAGATTCATCCTGCATCCATACCCTTGGTAAGGATTAAAGCTTGAGGAAGAAGTTGGTCAAAAGAGTATCATTATCTTCCCTGTACATTCAGAAAAACTACATTATTTATTCTTAAGACCCCTGTTATCACCTGCTTTGAAGCCTCAATAGCAAGTCGAAACATTTCGTCTTCTGCATCAGATAAATGTGCACGATCATCCCTAGAGACATGCTCACGAAATTCTGTACTTCCATCCCCAACAACAGGTCTAGGTGGTATATGCTGAAAGCTCCCATCATAACGATAGTTGACACCTCCTGCATGCTGTACCGGTTCATTACTGCTAATTAAACTAGAAGTTCCAATTAGGTTGTACAGATTTCTTCTATAATTCGGATCTAGTAGTAACGAAGGCCTGAAACTTCTAAGAGCAGAAAGAATCGGTGAAATCCCACGTTGTTGAGCTTCCATTTGATTTGTCGAACTAAACAACAAACACAAACACAGAAAATTTACTTAGTGACTAACTCGTCCAAGAAATTGGTAATTTCTTTTTAAAGAATCGAATAAAGCATTTTACAAAGGCATGTCACGAGAAAGTCTTTCTCCTTCACCAAAATGCGCGTTCAGAGCTTCATCAAGATTGCCCCCATGTTCCTTCTCAAACAAAAACAACGGAAAAAAAAAGAAAATGAGAAACAACAAAACCATAGAAAGACGAACAACACCAATTACCAAACCCAACCTACTTTCATATCAACAGCGCATGGAATTAAAACCTACCGAAACTTACAACAATCAAACTCAAACCCTAAAAAGCAGCACAAAGGAAAATGCAATGCACCTCCAGCTTCCTAAGCGCGACGGCCTGAGACTCGCCGGTCACTCCCATGAAAGTCTCGATCGCTTCCCGAGTCGGTCTCGCCGCCATTGCAGAGTCAGGAAACAATTCCTTTTATCCTTTCTTTCTCGTTCGGTCGATCAGAGAAAGTATCAAACTTTCTTAAAAGCTATAAAATTTATAAACAGTTAATTTGCGCGCCTTTACTCAACTTACGTGGTTTACTGAGAACTCGCCACGTGTACTCCTGCAACTGTCTTTGTCCTTTTGCTAAACGACACGCCGTATATATGGGGCCCAATTAAACATATTGACAAATATATCCCTGTACTCCTTTAAATTTTCATCTTAGTCCAAATATGGTGTACTGATGCTACGCCACTCCTCCTCGGTGAATTAATCTCGTAATTCAGAAATCCCCAATTCAAAACCCTAATTCCCAAAATCTTCTGCTGTCAAGATGGAAGCAGACGACGACGTTTACGCCAACGGCGATGACGAGTCTAGCCGGAAGCCTGTAATTAGTGGCGAGCAGCTCGATATTGAAGCATACGCCGGACTTTACGCGGGAAGAACGAAGATTACACGGCTACTTTTCATCGCCGACCACTGCGATAACCCATCGATGCAGATGGAAGCGTTGCGTATGGCCTACGACGAGATCAAGAAAGGTGAAAACACGCAGCTTTTTCGAGAAGTTGTGCAGAAGATTGATGGGCGATTAGGGCCCAAGTACTCGATGGATAGTGAGTGGTGCGAGATGGTTGATTGCAGAGCCGAACAGAGGAAGGAGAAGCTTGAAACTGAGCTCAATGCCTACAGAGTAAAAACCCTACAATCAAAATTTAATCTTGGTTGGGTTTTGATTTGTTGTTTGAATTTGTCCTTGTTTGCTTTGATTTGTCTTGAGTGCAGACGAATTTGATTAAGGAAAGCATAAGAATGGGGTATAATGATTTTGGAGATTTTTACTATGCCCACGGTTTACTTGGGGATGCTTTTAAGAACTATGTTCGTACTCGTGATTATTGCACTACATCAAAGCATATAATCAATATGTGTACGAATGCAATTCTTGTCAGCACTGAGATGGGTCAATTTACTCATGTTACAAGCTATGTTGGCAAAGCAGAACAAACACCTGAGGCTCTGGACCCTGTCACTGTTGCAAAACTACGATGTGCTGCTGGATTAGCTCATTTGGTGTCTAAAAAGTACAAGCTTGCTGCCCGCAAGGTTCGTGACCTTATTTGCTTTTATGTTTCAATTTGTTCATTAGGCCGTTCCACCGGTTTCATGTTTTCTTTCTTCAATTTTATTTGGATAGTGTTTCTTTGGAATTACACTGGCTCAGTAGAATATTTTCTGAGAGATAGTGAAATAACGTGGTTGGACATTTGTTTGAGCTGAAGTCTGCTTAAATTACTTTAGGAATCAGCGCTAGTATTTGTTCATTCAATTGAGCATCACCCTATCTGCTTTTCCTCCGCTGTTTCTGGAAATAGATAATCTACACCAAGGGATGTAAGCCTAACTTCGTCTTTATCATATTTGTTTTCTCTTGGTGATATAACATGTTTGCATCTGTGCAGTTTCTTGAAGTGGGTCCGGAATTGGGAAATTCTTATAATGAGATTATTGCTCCTCAAGATGTTGCAATATATGGAGGACTTTGTGCACTTGCAAGTTTTGATCGCTCAGAGCTGAAGGTAATTTGATCATCAACTTCACCATCATGGTTGTAATCCTTTGATGCTAATCATATTTCTCAAAGGACTTCTCAATGCGCTCTTCTATTTTTGTTCTCAATTGTATTTACAGGCCAAAGTTATTGACAATCTCAACTTTCGTAATTTCTTGGAGTTGGTGCCTGAAGTGAGGGAACTTATTCATGACTTCTACTCAAGGTACCTTTTTATGATGTTTGATTGATCCCTTTTCTGTTGGTTATCGTTCTCTATATGTTGATCTTTGGAATATACTGTATCAACGTGGCAATAGGCATGATTTCCTATGGAGAAGTCAAATATAAAGCTAAGATGGATCTAGATATATTGTTGCAGCTTTGAATCTATGTATTGTTAGATAGTAGAAATTTTTCTTGCCTAAGTTTTTCTTGGAGGTGACCAAAAACAATTGATCAGTTATCAATATATGTCAAATATAAAATAAAACGCAAGGGTATTCTGATTTTACACTATTTATCAGGGTCATCTATAGTGAAGATATTGTTGGTAAGTGAAGGAATTCTGTTTGGGTTATCTCTTTTGCACTTTTGTTTATGTTTTGTCAAAATTATGTTGTTTCCAACTATTGGAATGTGCCAATGATAAGATTTCTGGCATTTTTGTCAACTTTGGCTTATATATTCATATTTGACCTTTCATTTCTCATGAAATTCTTTAACAGCAGTGCAAGTTTCGTCAAAATTAAATCCCTTTTTCCAAATATATTGTCTCCGATGCAGCCGCTATGCTTCTTGCCTGGATTATCTGCAAATTCTCAAAGCCAACTTGTTACTTGACATCCATTTGCATGACCATGTTGAGATGCTGTATGATCAAATCCGCAATAAAGCTCTCATTCAGTATACACACCCATTTCTATGTGTTGATTTACGGATGATGGCTAATGCTTTCAAAACAAGTGTCTCTGGACTGGAGAAAGAACTTGAAACCTTGATTACTGACAATCTAATACAGGTCAGTTTTTTCTGCCTACTTTTGTTTTCATTTTACTATATCTTGTGTGAAAGAACTTGCACGGAAGTTGGAAATCCAATCTTTTTCCCTTCCCCTTCTGTCATAGGAAAGATTCTTGAACAGAGTCTTGAGTTTAATTTATGTGCACACATGAATCATCGTCCAGCCTTTTGCTTTATGGAATTATTTCTTACAGTAACCTAGGGTTGCCAATTACTATAGCTTTTAACAAATAATGATAACACTTGCAATGCATTTGTAGGCTCGGATCGATTCACACAACAAAATTCTATATGCACGGCATGCAGATCAAAGGAATGTAACTTTTCAACGGGTTCTACAAACTGGAAGTGAATTTGAGA
>JAOQMS010000009.1:26571417-26581695 GCA_027563885.1 Erythroxylum longipes | reverse complement strand
TCACCTTAAATCCAACCAGAAAAGAAAAACAGAGCATAACTTCACTTTTACTCTTTGATCCTTGCCAGCTATCGAAATGAGAAGTTGGTAAGATCTACATAACTGGGTCTTCACCAAGAAAGGAGGTGAAAAACGAGAAACGATGGGACACGTGAATCTGCCAGCATCGAATCGCAACCCAAGGCAGTGGAAGCTTTTGGACCTTGTGTCTGCTGCATTCTTCGGACTGGTAATTCTCTTCTTCCTTATGGTCTTCACTCCGCTCGGTGACTCTCTCGCGGCCTCCGGTCGCCAAACGCTGCTTCTCTCGACGTTGGATCCACGGCAGCGACAACGCTTGGTCGAGCTGATCGAGGCTGGGCGTCATCCGCAGCCAATCGAAGCATGTGGTGCTGATTCTGTTGATCACATGCCGTGTGAAGATCCCAGACGCAACAGTCAGCTTAGCAGAGAAATGAATTTCTACAGAGAGCGTCACTGTCCGTTACCTGAAGAAACCCCTCTTTGCTTGATCCCTCCGCCCAATGGATATAGAATTCCTGTTCATTGGCCCGAAAGTTTGCATAAGGTCTGTTCTTTCTCTGTAACTGGAACTGGATTTTTTTATGTATGTCCAAAATTAAGAGGAAACTGTAGGCAATGAATTTCTTTTTGGATTTTTAACCATGATTAGCCTAGTACCTTAAGTTGTATGAAACTTCGGTATTTTGTCTGAGGATTAGGTTTCGTCCCCCGAGTCTGCAGCTTTTAGTTTGATCGCTGATCAGGTAACCTGCTTCATTGTAGTCTTTTGTTGAAATAAATTGCAAACTTCAAGTCTTAACAGCACCCCCTCTCCCCCATCTTATGCATAGCTTCATCGACTAGGTCTGTCCTGTAGGATCCCATTTCAGTGTGCCAGTAATTGATTGGTGGCGTTAGATTAAATATATGAAAAGTTAAAGGGATATCCAATCGAATGAAATCTGTTGTACACGTTCATTTATACACGCATGCTTATGTTTAATGTGGTTAATATGCAGATTTGGCATTCAAACATGCCGCATAACAAGATTGCAGACAGGAAAGGGCATCAGGGATGGATGAAAGAGGATGGAGATTACTTTATATTCCCTGGTGGTGGAACAATGTTTCCTAGTGGAGCCGTACCATACATTGAAAAACTTCGACAGTATATTCCTATTAGTGGTGGAGTCATAAGGACTGCACTTGATATGGGATGTGGGGTAGGACGGGCTTTTATACATCATATTTGAGCTTTTAAATTCTGTTAGATGTGTGAAGTTCTTTAAGTTTAATCGTCTTGCAGGTTGCTAGTTGGGGAGGGTACATGCTAAAACAAGGGATTTTAACTGTCTCTTTTGCGCCAAGAGATTCTCACAAATCACAAATACAATTTGCTTTGGAAAGAGGAATTCCAGCATTTGTTGCCATGCTTGGCACTCGCAGATTGCCATTTCCTGCATTCTCTTTCGACTTAGTGCACTGTTCCCGCTGTCTGATTCCGTTTACTGCATATAGTTAGTTCTCTGACCTGTTATCATTTATTTGTACGCTCCTGCTTCTGCTACTAGCTTTTACCAAGGAAGGAATTTGGATTTTGCAGATGCAACTTATTTCATTGAAGTGGATAGACTACTTCGTCCAGGAGGATACTTGGTCATATCTGGTCCACCTGTACAGTGGGCTAAACAAGACAAAGAATGGGCAGATCTCCAAGGTGTTGCAAGAGCATTATGTTATGAGCTGATTGCTGTGGATGGAAATACGGTCATCTGGAAAAAACCCACCGGCGATTCTTGCCTGCCTAACCAAAACGAATTTGGGCTTGCTTTGTGTGGCAAATCAGATGATCCGAGTCAGGCATGGTAATTTCTTAGCGATGGATCCTCAATTTGTGTAAACTTTTTGTAGAAACTTTGAAATACAAATTTTATTTTCCTCTTGTTTCAACTTCTCTGACATTAATTGCATTTGCTTTAGGGGCATAATTGGTAAATGCTTACAAAACTTTGGTAGAATTAGGTGAATTTGTTTCAACGCTGAATATTTTGTTTTTTTGTCTTACCCTTGGCTGTTGGGTGATGATTATTAGATGCTTTGCAGTCAGGGAAAAAGCATGAGTCTTTAAGCTAACTTAGTTGTG
Source organism: Erythroxylum longipes (assembly GCA_027563885.1). Classification (NCBI taxonomy): domain Eukaryota; kingdom Viridiplantae; phylum Streptophyta; class Magnoliopsida; order Malpighiales; family Erythroxylaceae; genus Erythroxylum; species Erythroxylum longipes. Next base: position 26,579,549 of record JAOQMS010000009.1, on the reverse strand, counting down.
TTGCAGGTACTACCAGTTAAAGAAATGTGTGACTACAGCATCTTCTGTCAAAGGAGAGTATGCTGTTAGTTCAATTCCAAAGTGGCCATTTAGGCTAAACAAAGCTCCTTCGAGAGCAACACTCATAAAAAATGGAATTGATTTGTTTGAAGCTGACACAAGACGTTGGGCAAGGCGAGTGGCTTACTATAAGAACAATTTGAATGTGAAGCTCGGAACTTCAGCCATACGCAATGTCATGGACATGAATGCATTTTTTGGCGGTTTTGCTGCAGCAATTATCTCTGACCCTGTGTGGGTGATGAATGTAGTTCCTGCTCAAAAGTTAGCCACCCTAGATGTTATTTACGACCGCGGCCTAGTTGGAGTCTACCATGATTGGTAAGTTATTTCATCCGTAATCAGGAATGCATTACAAACTGGAACTTATTGTTTGTACCTGTTATCACGTTACCTTCATATATAACTTCACCAATCCATCTGAACGTGTATGGATTCCTGCCAAAAGCAGAAGGCGGAGGGATTGTTCCCCCAATCCCCCTTACAAGTACTAATCGTTCCTACACGCGTTACTCCCTCTTTCTTGTTATCTCTGGCTTGTGATATTTCTTTTGGATCTTTGTGGTACAATATTGTGACGTGTGATTGAATTGGTGTTCGTAGGTGCGAGCCTTTCTCAACATATCCGCGTACATACGATCTTATCCATGTAACCGGGATTGAATCACTGATCAAAGGTCCCAGTGCCAGCAGGAACAGGTACTTGCTACAATTTTCTGGAGTCTAATTTTCTCATTGATGATATTTGGAGTAATGTTTTTGACCATACAAACTATTATTAGTCTTCACCATTTTTTTACTTAAATGATAATATTGCCTTTTATATTGGTTGTTGTATTTATTCTAACATTATTGCTACTGGTTGGAACTGAGCACCTGAAAAATTCTCTTTATTATTCTCTTAACTTTTTCTCGGACGGAAGATTTTTTCCAATGAAGCTAATCAAGCTGCATATTCTGAATCTGATTTCTTTTCTGCTAAAATGTCATAACAACCATTAGAAGGTTTTTCCAGTGGGGTGTTGAATGATTAGGTCCTTGATATTATCTTGCAGATGTAACCTGGTGGATTTAGTAGTCGAGATGGATCGAATATTACGTCCGGAAGGAACAGTCGTGATCCGTGATTCTCCAGAAGTCATTGACAAAGTGAGTCGTATAGCTCATGCTGTACGGTGGAAGGCCAGCTTACATGATAAAGAACCTGAATCTCATGGCAGAGAAAAGATTCTGGTTGCAACAAAAACCTTTTGGAGGCCATCTTCTGCATCATCTCACTGATACACCAACTTTTCTTCTTTCGTAATGTACATTTTTCTACCTCTCTATTTTTCTGCCATCTTCATGCATAAAATGGGTGCAGGTTCATTCTTGTCTCTCTAGTTATATTTGTAAGTGATGTAAAGACATCCTACCTTTTAGACAAAAGTACAAGTTTAGAACACACAAATTGGGAGTTTGCTTAAGTGCCTGTTTGGTTGGATATTAATTAACGGAAAGGAACGGTTTATAATGGAATAAAATGTAATATAGTGAAAAATTGTTTGGGAGGGATAGAAGGGTTTATAATGTAATGTAATGAAACGTTGTTTGGAAGATAGATGGAATGTAATGCAATGTATAATAAATGACTATTATATCCCTGATATTAAAATAGTTGTTACAAGAGGTTTAACACTATGATTTTAAAACAGAAATTATGTCCAACTAAAAAGTTACAGTTGTTCAAGTTACAACCGCGATAAATAATTTTTTTATATTTTTATTTTAAAATAATAAAAATATTAAGAAAAGTTTTATTATTTTATTATTAATTATAGACAACTTATTATTAATTATATAAAATATTATTATTAATTATTTAATTAATATTATTCTGTTATTTGTGATTTATATTTAAAATTTATTTATTTATATTTTTATTTATATAGCAATATATACAAACAATTAAAGAATAATATTTTCTATTTTCTATTTTATTAATAAAAAATTTATTACATTTTTTTAATTTTATTATTAAATATATACAATTTATTATTAATAATATAAAATATTATTATTAGGGTAAGGAGAGATAATATAAAAAATGTTATTAATTATATACAATTTTTGTGGGCCGTAATAAATGAGTATGAGAAAAAGGAGGTTAAGGTTAAAAGAAATGATTGATATTAAGAAAGATTATTGAGGGTATATTAGGTAATATGTATTTATTAGTTTACGTTTTATCCTAAACTTCTAAATCGAAGATTTTTTGTTTTCACTGTTTAGGATAGAATGAAACATAACATAAAACCTTCCATTTTCATTCCATTCTGTTTCATTCCATTATGAAATCTTCAACTAAACGATAGAAGTGTGTTACATTTCATTCCGTTTTATTACTAACCCTCTAACCAAATATAACTCAGTCATATTATTGAAGCTTATATCTTCGATAAGTTTTAGCAAAGTCATAATAATCATGATCACTTTTCTAGTTCTTCTTCAAACTTTTTTTTTCCTTTTACCGTCTCTAATTACAAACTTTTCTAATTAATCTAACATGAGTTTAGATTAATTTAGTATAATTGTTCGATGTAAATTAAGATAAAATCATAATTATAAATAGCAGTTCAACTTGCAGTTGGTCTAAACCCTAAAGTGAATAGATCAAGATTGGTTTGACCCGAGCTTGGTCTAAAGTGAATAGATCGACATTGGTTTGACCGAATTTCATATAGAATTAGGGTTTTGGTGAGAGTTTGAGTTTGAAGCTTGACCTGATCGGTCTGATGTCTTGTTCAAAATAATATGGTTTGAATGGTCTATTTGAGCTTGAGTTCAAACTCGGACTGCAAGTTCACGTTGGTCGGGCTGACGACGGGTTCGACTTATTGCTCTACTTTGCCGCGTGCAGCGGTAATCTTTTAAGGATAGGAGCGTGTGATATAACAGATGCGTGAGGCGCCGAAAAAACACCAGAGCTGAGGAGAGCTTTCACATGTAAAAGTCATATGCTCACACTTCCTCTCTCCTGCCTGTTCCCATCCCACGGGACAATGATGTAAAAATGTTAGCTTAAAGTGGACCCCTACCATTTTTTAAGGATAATGCCAAAACATAAAACAAAAATGATAATGAAAAATAGAAGATATAAGAGAAAAGTTTCCAAAATTGTAAATCTTAATAATAACCGGTTATCAAGTTATTTAATAGAAATTATCAATGTTTTAAAAACTACGTCTAAAGTTAAATAGATAAAATAAAAGTTTAAGGTTAAAAGATTCAACCGGTATTAGACCATCATAAAATTGGTTAAAGATTTAATAAAATTTATAAATTTATTGAAAAAGTTATCCTCATTTATCAAAAAATTCAAATATTAATTAAAAAATAACATTGTTAAATGAAAATTATTTAGTTTATTTTAGTTTATAAAAGCTTATTAGTTTACGAAAACTAGTTAATTAATTAATAAACTTATTAGTTTTTAACAACAATAAATCAAATTGGAAAGTTGAAAATCAAACCGAAAAGTTGACTGGTTCAAGATTTTTATTGTTAGACAGAGCAAAGAGATTGATTTTTAAAACATTGGAAATTATCACATGTATATAAGTGTAAATTTATTAAGGGATGTAGTTTCCCAAAATTTCTAATTCGGGCGCGGTTGTTCTAGCACAAATAAAAACAGAAAAATAAATGCAAAATAAACAAATTAATACATGAAATTTGTTAACGAAGTTTAGCACGCCTTGTCTACATCTGCGGTGCTCTCACCTAGCTTAATTACTTTTACCTGTGATACAACAATAGTTTACTCAAGACATTACATAACCGACTCACCCAACCCCTGATACTATTCATCATCCTCACTACCCATGAAAGTAAATCACACTCAATAATACGACTGCCTCATACTAACCTCAACATATAACTTTTTCAACAACATTTAATAATAATGATACGAAATAAACAGTTGAAGTGATTAAACAATAAAGAACGTGAATAAAAACACTTGAAACAAAAAACATACAACTTTCCTAATAATTACAGCTTCTTTAAAGAGATATAGGAAAGCTGTTCATCAAGAAACATAAACGTTTCTTAACCGAAACGTTGTAAACATCAGAGTTGCAAAATTCACGATGGTTGCTAGAATTTTTCGCACACCAACACCATTATCAACAACCACCAGAAACATACACAATCAACACTTAATCCACTCAACAAACATCACACTATCAATCAAGAATAGCAACTGCAACTTTTGGAATATTCTCGTACCAAAATTCACAATCAGTAGCTACAAAACTAACATAATGAACAATAAGACAACCACCAAAGATTCACGCACACATGAGCAAAACTCAACTACAAAAATCAACGCTTTTAACCTGCTCCATAGCCTACCTCAATAGACATTCAAAGCACGAGAAAATGCAGCTCTAAGAATTACACAAAATCAACAACTTTTCGGCCCACTATTGTCGTGCAAAGATGGATAATATACAGCATTAACGACAACATAACAAAAGAAAAATGGAGCACACACACTTCAACCTAGGTTGATTGAAACCCCAATAAAAAAAGAATTGCGCTCTCATCCAATAAGCAACATCTATAAATAAAACACTATTAAAAAATATGTACAAGTCACAAGATTCAACCTACAATAGCTTGCAACAGATAGAATTCTAGCTAACTAAACACAATGTAGAGATGATCGAAAATCACCATGCTACCATAATTAAGTTAAAATTTCAGAAAATAACCATTATCACGTCTCATCTTGATTAGAGTTTGAAACTTATCAAACTTTTCTTAGAAAAATCCCACAAAAACTTAACTTGTTAGCGAATATATAAAATCAATTAAGTTGGCTCCACACAATAGTTTAAGTTTTTGTGATCAAAAGGTCACTTAACATGATATTAGAGCCCCTGTAATCAAGTGATCGTGAGTTCAAAACTTCAAATCCTACAATCCACCTATTATTTAGCTACAAGGTAAAGTGAGCCTGTGCAAGTTTGAAGCCCAAAGAACTTTTACTTGAGAGGGTGTGTTAATGAATATATAAAATCAATTAAGTTGGCCTCACACAATAGCTTAAACTTTTGTGGTGAATCAATCACTTAACACAACTAAGTCCAATTATCAAATAATTACCAAATTAAATAATTAAGATATTATAATTTATATCTTAACAAAAAGAACATGTATGATTGTTTCATTTGATTTTAATTTTAACATTTTATTAAAATAATTAGCAAATTTTAGTAATTTTAAATTTTTAACCATAATGTACTTTTTTAAAATAATACAATCATTTTAAATATGAATAAAATTATAAATATACATTTTTAATCAAAAACAATTGTTGATATTCCAGTCTTCGTTGAAATGTGAATAACACATTTGCTTCAAAAAGTTTGCTGTTGACAAAGTAAGGCAATAAATGAGAGAGGGCCAGCGGCCAGCGGCCAGCGGTCAGAAGCTGCAATCGTAAACAGCAAGCACAAGGCCCACCAGCTGTTTGATTTTATGCGCGAGTGAGTTCAAGCACCTGAATCACGAAGAATCTCTCTTAACATGAAAAAGAAAAGGGGTTTCTTGATATTTTTACAGAAAAAGTTCAGTACTCCTTTAGATTAGATTCAAACCTAATGACAGTGAAAGGTCGTGTGAGGTTGGAGCCATGGGAACGCCAAACTCTCGCCCGCCTCTCTTTCCTCTTCCTCCCTCTTGACATGTACTTCACGAATTGGGTTCTCCGAGCTGTACACTTGGACTTTGTTTTCTTCATTAATGGAGGAGTTTCAGAAGTTTGGAAATTGATAGAATTTGGGCATGTATCACGCACACACATACACTCGTACCTTCCATTGTTCGCTGGTAGGGATGTCATGGCCGGCCACAGGCTATGGCCTGCTGGGTCATAAGCGGGTTAGCTAAGTTTGCCATTTATTTTTTTAAATAAAAAATTTTCAAAACGATCTCGTTTTGAAAATAACGGACGAGTTATAAGTCGAACCGATTTTGTCATCCTTATTCACTAGAAGTTTCAAACATTTTACATTTGCCGTTTCATGTTGGTACAAAGAGTTAGTCGATACAACTACTACTAGAGAAAATTTATCGGTATGTAGCATTTAGAAGGTTATAATAATACGTATTCTTATCCTAACTAATAAAGATTTTGTTTTCAAATTCAAATAGACTCGCATAAATAAAAAAAGAGAAATGTATATATTAAATAATAAAATAATGATAATAAATAAACATAAAAGATAACAAAAATAAATAAATACGTACAAATAAATAAAGTTAATAATTTGAATAAAAAATAAAGCAAGTAAATAGATACACGAATAAGAAAAAAGACAAGTAATAAATAAATTAAATAAACCATTAAAAAAAACATTTAAGCTAAGTAAGGTAATATTTAAACTAACTAAGTAAAAGAAAAATATTACATATTGAATATTTAAGTTAAATATAAGACATAAGACTCGAAAAAATATTTAAAAAACTTATGAGAACGAAAAATAACTTTATATGTACGAAATAATCATATAACTGAGCATATGATGATTAGGGTTTGTGAATGACGTCTGATCCAAAATCATATTAAGTTTGAATTGATCGAAATTAAGACCAAATTCGAATCTAGAAAGAGTTTATTAAACTAATTCGATAAAATAATGTAATTTTAGTTTAAATAACTAAAACGAGGTCGTTTCATTTTAATACAAGCTCAATCAAGTCAACATGTTATTTTGCCGAGGTCAACAAAACGACGTTATTTTAAAAGTTTTTTTTAAAGATAATGACAGGGCAGGGCAGGCCATGGGCAGTCCGTGCCCAGCCCGACCGACATGTCTAATTCAAACTCTTCAAGACTTGAGCTAAAGTTAAAAAAGATAAATACACATGAGTTTAATTTTAAATTAAAAAAATCAATTTTATATTTATATTCAAAAATTATTAAGCCTGATTTTGAAATAGAGCGTGATCAAATCAACTGAATTCAAATTAATTTATTAAAAAATTTAACAAGTTTGGCTGATTTAATCTAACTTTTCGGTTCAGTTATGAACTATTTAGTTTAATTTACTTTAATTAATCTTGTTTTTAAAAATTAATTAGTTTATTAATTAATCAGTCGATTTTTTTAAATTAATAAATTCATATAAACTAAAATAAACTAATTAATTTTTATTTAACAAAATTCTTTTTTTAATTAAACTTCAAATTATTTGACGATTAAGGATAATCTCTTTAAGACATATTTTAAATTTTTTTCAATCTTTAATCGATTTTATAACGTTCGAATATTAATTGAATCTTTTAAATCTTAAATCTCTTATATTTCGGTTGAATTTTCACTCTAATTTTTTAAACATTGCCTTTAACACCAAAATGTTGAGATTAATTCTTAAAAAGAGTTTTGAAAAATCAATTGTTGTTAGAATACAAAGGATATGAAGATTGACCTAGTCATCACTAACTAGTCTGGTCTGATGTCTTATGGATCGCGTCTTTTCGGGTGTAGACAGTTATTATCACATGATATCGCCTTGATTTGAGTTTCAATAGTCTTTTTTCAGCCAACTTTTTGTTTGACCAGACAAAGTTCTACCTCTTTTTGACTCCATCAATCACTTATGGGATCAAATATTCTTATCCTATTCCATTCAATTTCATCCACATGTTTACGTAGATTTCATATAAATATATAGATGAGATTTAATAAAATAGAGTTAGAATAGAGTAAATGGAACAAAGCATCTGATGGGGTCACTTTCTATTCTATTATTCAAAATAATTATTTTTTAATTTTAAATTAGCACTAAACCGAGCTTTTAAGCTATGGTCTAAGCTTTAGACTCAATTTATCTAAGATGACATCAATTTGAGAATAGTTCAAATTAGGTTACAAATGGAACAGTCAAATTTGAACTCAATCCGAAGTAGGACCTCAATCTTAATGATCTCTCGATTAGGAATGACAAAAAGTCCAACTTAAATTGACTGAAACCAATGTAGAGTAAGATGAATTTAGTGTTAGTTTGTTGACTTTACTTTGA
>JAOQMS010000009.1:26539331-26555046 GCA_027563885.1 Erythroxylum longipes | reverse complement strand
AAATAAAATTTGATTTAATAATTAAAATATATTTCAAATAAATATTAATTTTAATTAAATTTTAATTTTTAAATTATTTATTTTATTAAAATAACATAATATTAAAGTAGATATTATATAAGAGATTAAATAAATTTATTTAATTAAAAATAATTTATCGTTAAGTTTTATTTAATATATAATTGATATTAGTAAATAATTAAATATTTTTGAAAAAATAAAAATTGAAAACTAAAATAAAAAATTAGAAGTAGAACGGATTCTGACCCTGACCGTAACGGTCAAAGACTCAAAGGACGGTCAAAAGCCCACCGAATATGCCGCTGGCATCAATCTCTGTCTTCTTAAACAAATTTTAATATCCTCAGAGAACCGCACGATCACCGTAGGATCATTGAATGATTACCGATCGACGGTAGCAAATCTCCGTTTGACCGAAGTACGGAAAATAGCTTGAGGCCTTTGGAATGATTGGCCATGGCTCGATCTTTGACCAAACGAAAAATCAAAGCTCAATCAAGGGAGAAAGGGACACATGTTGGGTTCGTGTTCTTGAGAGAGAAATTCTAAATTCAGGAAAAGAAATTAGAGAGGTGTGTTTTGTTTGATCTCTTTCATTTTCTCTCTGTTGCGTTTTCTCTTTCAGATTTCCCCTCTCTCTCTTTCTCTTGAATTGTTAATCAGGGAGGAGAGAGAGAAGGTTGATTTTAATCCCTTTTTTTGAAAATTTTTTTTGGTTTTGATTTGGGATTTTAAGGGGAAGTTAGGGTTTGGTGGAAACAGGAACAATGAATGTGATGCGTCGGTTGAAGAGCATTGCGTCTGGTCGTACTTCCATATCATCTGATCCAGTAAGTTTTTTTAAAATTTTTTTTGTTTAGTTAATTAATTTCCTTCGCTTGCTAGATTTCATTTTCTTAGGGGTGTTAAGTGAAAAAAATTGATATTTTTGGAGATCGATTGATCGATCAAGTTGTCTCCACTTTGAGATTAATTTGTCTGTTGGGCTTCGTAGTTTCTATATTTGGTTAGGATATTTAAAGAATTTGGAAAATGTGGTATGTGCTCTAGATAATCAGTTAGTTGTAATTGCAGTACGTAGTTTATTTGTCAACTCCCAATTATTGGCTCTTAATTCGTTCATTACAACTGTTAGCCTGTAGTTTTAATTTTTCTAAAATTTTCAATGTTTTTAATGAAAGTGAACTTGGGAGAGAGAAGAAGAATCTTCAGTTTGTCCAAAAGATTCCAGAGGTGAATTTAGTCATGCCTGCCCAATTTCTATTGTGTATAAGATGTTTCAAGGAAGTTTCACGTACTAGATATAGTAATTTAGGAAGAAAACGACTTTTCTTTTGTTTTTTTGAAGTGCCCATGATCAAAGTAACCGTTTTCGTTCTTTCGAATGAAGTTTCAGTCAAATTTTTTCTTTGTTTGTTCGTGGATCCATTGTCAAATTATTGTTGATGTGCTGCTTGCGAACTTGATAACGATCTTGTTTTTTACAATTCTGTTGTTACACAGGGGGGAGACTCTGGGACAAAGAGAGCCAAGGTTGATAAAGAAATAGAACGGATCACGGGAGAAGCATGTGTAGTTGATCAAAATGCCATGGGTCTGGAGCAGCACATGGCTTCCACGTCACTGGTTGCTGCCGCAAGCACATCCGAACAATCTTCAGTCACCACAGTAGAGACATCAGGCTACGATCAGCTTCCGAAAGAAATGCATGAAATGAGGATCAGAGATGACAAGACCAATAATTATGACGAGAAGGTTGGTTTGCTCAACTATACATGTGAAATAACTCAACATTGCTGGATTTGGTAGGATTTTTTATTGTGGCAGGAATATGAATGAGATTGATTCTGTTTCTCTTTGTGAATTGCATCAAGTGTCTCATTATGGATTTTGTAGGATACGGAGGCTGCCATTGTGAGTGGCAGAGGAACTGAAGCTGGTCAGATCATTGCAACCACAGTAGGTGGTCGAAATGGACAGCCAAAGCAGGTATCTGGTTCAGTTTTAATATATTTAGTATGATATACATAAACTAATTAACGTATTTCTTAATGGTTGGCAAAGCTTCTATCAGTCTCATAGTTACATATTCGACATGTTCAGGGTTGTTTCAGTTTATGATCACCGTTTGACAATAATGGTTGACATTTTCCTTTTCTTTTCTCATTTGTAGACAATATCATATATGGCAGAGAGAGTGGTTGGGACAGGTTCATTTGGTGTTGTCTATCAGGTAAATACAATTAACCAAGTGTGTTGTATTCTTCTGCATTTGCCTTTTACTTCTGTACCTGTGTGGCAATGATCTCATCTCCTCTCATCTTATGTGATGCTTTTGGTTAATAGGCGAAGTGCCTGGAGACTGGTGAATCAGTTGCGATAAAGAAAGTGCTGCAGGATAAGAGATACAAGAATAGAGAACTTCAGATCATGCGCATGCTTGACCATCCTAATGTTCTTCACCTGAACCATTTTTTCTTTTCAACTACAGAAAAGGATGAACTATATCTTAACCTTGTCTTGGAATATATGGCTGAGACTGTTCATCGTGTTTCAAGGCACTATAGCAGGATGAACCACCACATGCCCATTATATATGTGCAATTGTATACATATCAAGTAAGTTTCATACATTCCATATCTTTACATTGCAACATTCTAGTGTATATATTTGCCTCTTGCCGGTTTTCCTTGCTTCTTCTGGAATCATTTTGTTCTCTTTATGTAGATTTGTCGCGCTTTGAATTACTTGCATAATGTTGTTGGTGTGTGCCATCGAGACATTAAGCCACAGAATTTACTGGTGAGTTTTCTTTCCTTGTTACTCTCATCACTTGGATGATGATTTGAAAAGTCTTCATATTCATGGATTTAGTATTTTGTTTTCCTGCTTTATGTATTTGAGATTACTATTCCATGCCATTTCTGTTATGATTAAGAAATTAGCAGATAAATATCGATTTATTTACATGTTTCACTGGGGATTGGGCGCACTAGATGTGAAAATGATAGCCATCAGTTGTGAAAAGAGACTAAAACAAGACTAAAACAACTCTTCTTTACCTGGAAATCTGGTGCCATTGACTGGTGCAGTTTCTAGTGTAAAGTTTTGTGATTGCTGAGACAGCAACATGTCCTCTTGTAGTTTCATGTCCACAATAAAAAATGATTTCATGAAGCTTTGATGCATTCTGCAGGTCAATCCTCAAACTCATCAGCTAAAGATATGTGATTTTGGGAGTGCAAAGATGCTGGTATGGTTATTTCCTTTTTTCTTCAAAAAGTGTTAATGTTTTGCCTACATAAAGAGAAACTAATTTATGTTTATTTATCTATTTTAGGTGCCAGGAGAACCCAACATTTCTTATATATGTTCACGTTATTATAGGGCACCTGAACTTATATTTGGGGCTACAGAATATACTACTGCCATTGATATGTGGTCTGCTGGCTGTGTTCTTTCTGAATTGCTTCTTGGTCAGGTTGGTGTATATTTGGGTTGTAGTGATCATTTACGGCTAGTTTCATCCTATACTTTCTTGGAGGTTTATGTTCACAACTGAAACTTCTAAAACTCCCCCTTCATTGAGTGTAGGAAGTGTGTGCTACTCAAGTTTCAATATGTTCATTGCAATATGTGCATACATTTACCTAGCTTTCAGTATTTCTCAATATGAAGTGAGAAGATAAACTTCCGTGATCATGCATTCAGTGGTTTCTCATGTACTATCTTCTGAATTAAAAGTTGATAAATTATTGCTAACTACTTTGTTATCTTTTTGATCAAGTTATTAATTGGTATGTGCATATATTATATGTGAGCATTTTATATTTGATTTCCTTTAAGAACATGGTATTTATATGCCCACATCCAACATCTGCTGTTTTTTATACTTTTTCAGCCCTTGTTTCCCGGGGAAAGTGGAGTTGACCAGTTGGTGGAAATCATTAAGGTTTACTATTCTCATGTGGTTTAAATTGTTTTCTCTTTATCTTATATTTGGCCAAGTTCGCAATAATTCATCTCATTTTGTGCCTGAAATCAGGTTCTGGGCACTCCAACACGAGAAGAGATCAGATGCATGAATCCAAATTACTCTGAATTCAAGTTCCCCCAGATTAAAGCCCATCCCTGGCACAAGGTCTATTGATTATATCAAAATCTAGACATCAGTTTTATAGATTTTCTCTTGCAGGATCTAATTTTTGTAAAACCTTCAGATATTTCACAAACGAATGCCCGCCGAAGCAGTGGATCTTGTATCGAGACTCCTCCAGTATTCTCCAAATTTACGATGCACTGCTGTAAGAAATAATTAGTTTTACAGACGAATAATTAATCTTCACTTGTACAGTTTGTATTCGTCATTAATTGGGGATTCTAATAAGCTAACTTGTTTCCTTATTTTAGTTGGAAGCCTGTGCTCACCCTTTCTTCGATGATTTGAGGGACCCGAGTGCATGTTTGCCTAACGGACGAGCACTACCTCCTCTATTCAATTTTACTGCTCAAGGTAAAACCTTTGCCTCCTCTTCTCTTCCATTTCACCAGGGACAGGTTTTTCTCATCATTCCTCATGCCCAATATAACCTGCAGAATTGGCCGGTGCATCCACCGAATTGCGTCAACGGCTCATTCCGGAGCACGCAAGAAAAGAAAACTGATGATGAACATCTTGGTAATCAAATGCAAACTCAATTTTTGGATGGATAGTCACCCATGCCAAACCAATCCCCATTTTCTAGTGTCCTCAGCCAACCCTCTTTCGAGCTTTACCAGTTATCGAAAAGAAAACAGGCCTTAGACAGATTAACGGTTGATTGATAGACTGTTGAATGACTGATGAAGCTGCATCTGAAATTATTCCGGTGAATCGTGAATGGGATTAGCTGGTAGCTAGGGTTGTGTTGTAATGACTTTCTAAAAGAATCGAGTTGTAATCATCTTGTCACATGTACTAAATGTTTGAGCATTTAGTTTTAATTAGATTGTTTCATTTGCCATATGTTTCCTGCTCATCTGAGTTGTATTGTATATGCCCTTTTAAACTCTGGAATCTCATGATTGCAAACAGAGTTTGTTGTGTAGTATCTATCATGGTAACGGGTCGGGTTTGACCCGAACACTATGTGGCCCGACCTTGACTAAAAAAGGTAAAATTTCTGGCTTAAATGCACGATTTTTGTCAAACATATTTTTGACAAATAAATTAAAATAATTAAAATAAATTATTAATTTGAGTCGATTTAATTAGATCGGTTCAAACTTAAGAATGCATTTGATTATTTTAGATATAATGTCCATATTGCATAGATCATGAGGTGAATTTTAATTTGCTTTTATAAAAAATTGAGAATCACAATTTTTTTGTGTTTTTAATTAAAAATATAAAAATAATATTATTTTGTTTACAAGTCGAGGAGGTGCTTAAGGCTAAATTGAACTTAAATAGCCCAAATCCAAGTCCAGCATGGGCCGATGGTCGATTGTTTTCAAAAATTCGGCATTGTTATCTATCGTCTTTATCTTAGGGTGTCAATGGCTCGGGTCCAAACCCAAGCCTGACATAGGTCGATGTTCGATTGTTTTCAAATATTCAGCATTGTTATCTCTAGTCTTTATCTTAGGGGTGTTAATGGGTCAGATTTAGACCCGGGTTAATACTGGCCCGGGCCGGCCCTGCCCGACAGTGGGCTATGGTGGCTTGTAGCCCGACGGGCCAGGATAGGTTCATCCTTGGCCCGATGAGCTGGGCTAACTTGGCCTACTATATATTTTTTAAAAGAAAAACGTTAAAAACGAAGTTATTTTTAAAGTAAAATTTGGATTACAAACTAGGCAAACCTCGACCAATGATCTGGTCAATTCAAGCCAAAATTAGATCAGGTCGGGCTAAATTTGACACCTTGATTTATCTCTTGTAAATAAATAATCTTAATAAAAGCTGATTGGAAGGATATGACTTACAGTTGTCAACCCAAGGAGCTTCCTGACGTAAGCATCAAACTCTAACTCTCCGACTCATCGTATCATAATATTAAATTATCCAAACACAATCGACACAATCATTACTATTTAATATTTATTGGATTTGCTACGCAAATTCAGGCAGACCAAATGCACCCGCCCAACTCTCCGTCCGACGATACGACGCCGCTCCTCTCCCGGTCACTATCCGACTACCTCCGCCGTGGCCGGAGCCTCCTCCGCCGGCCACCGCAGCCCCTCCTCGGCGCGGCGGTTGGGTTCAGCCGCCGCATGCTGCTGCTTCGGGAGCCCTCCGTGCGGGTGCGCGAGAACGCGGCGGAGCAGTTTGAGGAGCGACAGGTGGGTTGGGCTTACTCGACGCCCATGGTCGCTCTGGATGTGGTGTGGAATTTGTCGTTCGTGGTGACTGGGGTCGCTGTGTTAGGGTTCAGCGTGAAGGAGAGGCCTGCGGTGCCTCTGAGGTTGTGGATAATTGGGTATATTTTTCAGTGCTTTGTTCATATAGTTGTGGTTGTGTATGAGTTCGGAAGGAGACGTGAAGATAGGAGCGTGAGCGTGAGTGAGAGTGGCAATTTAATGGATTATGGAACTTGGCAACGTGGGTCTGACGAAGGGACTAGGTCGAGGTAATAACGGTTCTTTCTTTTGTTGTTTTCTTGTTCTTTTTCATGTTGTTAACCAAGTGTTTGTCTAAATGTCTAGATGGGACAAAAATGTTATTTCCTTGAGCATAAGATGAGACAGAAAGGAGAACTTGAATGTTTTTGCTGATGGAAATGTAGGGTTTATCTTGTTTTTGTTTCGAATTTCTTGGTTTTGGATCTTCGTTTATGTGCTGCTCTCGTAGTTGGCTAAAGATCAAGCTATGAGGTCGATTTTATATCGAGTGTCATTCATGATCATGCACTGCCTTCCTGTAAATTTGAAACCATTTTAGAGGATATATGGGAAAATCTCCCTTTTCTTTTCTTTTGCAGTGTTGCTAAGAACCTGGAATATGCAAATACGATGTTTTCCTTTATCTGGTGGATTATTGGGTGCTACTGGGTTGCTTTTATTAGTTACCGAGACCTGAAACATGAATCACCTCAGCTTTACTGGTTTGTTTGATTTTGCTCTTTAGCAATGTAGTTTTGCTTAAAACAGACCTTCTTTTACATGATTATTAATTTTCTAATTGGTCTCTTTTTCAGGCTTTGTATATCATTTCTTGCTATTGAAGTTTTCTTCATAGGAATCTGTGTGGCTGTTGCATGTCTGATTGGTCTTGCTATTTGCTGCTGCCTTCCGTGTATACTTGGAATCTTATATGCCATGACTGATCAGGTAATTACCTTCCTTAGGCTCGGTTTTGATGCATTTCGGTGGATTACTGTCTCCTGCCATTTACAACTGGAGGATTTGCTATCATATATGAATGAACTCTCTCTCAGATTAAGCATTAGTTGCAAGTCCAGTTCGGCCATGAAACAGAGGCTGTAATATGCAATTGTTAAAAGTACACAAATCTTGCAGGCTTAAGAACTTGGAATCAATATGATGGACAAAATAAGGAGTGTACTCTTGGATGTGAGTTTACAGATTCATAAGCAGAATAAACATGGTGAAGAGTCTTTGCTTAAAGCATGCTAGCTATATTACTCTCTTTCTTGTGCTTATTTGTATATCTTCAGCATGGATATACCTTTTTGAACTTTATTTGAGTTTCACCATTAAATTGGTTCCAGGAGGGAGCAACAAAAGAAGAGATTGAGCGATTGCCAAACTACATCTTCCGCAGGATAGGGGACATTGAAAAGGTTAATGATGACATTCAAGAATCTTTCGAAGGGATTATGACCCAGTGCAGTGCTGCAACACCTGCCAAACGTGTTCTTTCCAATAAGGATGCTGTAAGTTACTAAGTGGCAGAAACTTTGTATCGTATAATAGTGATTTCCCATCTGGGCTCATCTAAACATGGGTTAAGGAACAAATTGATGATTAGTTATTTGGAGACACCATGACTTGAAGCCATAAGGAGACACAGAATCTTTTACCTTTTGCATTCATTAATAGATACTAAAGCAAGCTTTACCCAGTTGGCAATTCTCTGTCACTTCTCCGACTTTCTAGTTATGTGATAAAATCTAGCGCATGCCCAATTCGTCTACCTCGAAATTGTTATTTTCTCTTCTTCGCTTATCCAACCGCCTCTGATTCGAACCTTCTTTGTACTTTACAGGAATGCTGCATTTGCATCTCGGCCTACGAAGATGGTGCTGAATTGCGTGAGCTTCCATGTGGCCATTACTTCCACTCCATGTGCATAGACAGATGGCTGTACATCAACGCGATCTGTCCATTATGCAAGCTCAACATTCTCAAGACTGGAAGCCAAAGCGGCAATGCATGAATGTCAAACTAATCAGGTTTTCCAATGGAGTGGGAAGACTGAACTGAGGAACACACTTCCCATTTGAGGCCGTAAGCTTCATCTTCAACATCTTCTTAACAAGGACGACCTGAGGATATTTCCTCCAGAGTTGTTTGCTTTTGTCTTGTTATTAATGTACATATTCCTTCTGATATATATAATCTTTAGATTTAGAACAAACTAATTGCATTAGGTGTTTGAGGTTTGTTACTTGTTGGCCTAGCATTGCGTTGCAGTTTAGCCTGTTCATGATATCTGTGAGAGATCATTTCATTTTCTCATGTCCTGTAGCTAAGTTTTATTCTCTCTTTTCTTATGGTATTTATGAGCAAAAGTAGGAAAAGAAAGAGCTCAGATGCGCATTTTTCATTAGCTTTTCAGATGAACGTGATGAGCCCTACCCATTACTGAAGCACTGTATTTCCTCATTACTCTGTTCTATGACTTGAACTCTGTTTCTAGACTTACCTCCTTGTAGGCTTGTCCAGCCCGAATTGATCAGGCTCTTAAGTTTGTCTCAAAAGTTTGTACTTCAAATTGGGCCCAAGTTGCTTGACCCGATTTTGAAGCCAAGTTCTTAAATAAAAATGATGTTAGTTTCAACTCCATCACAAGCTTTTCGTCCCAAGACCACCTTCCATCTTTGTGGAGAAAGAGTTGAGTGGATCGGTTTTGACGATGACAAAAACGTTCTTTTACAGGATATGACCATGACTTAAAAGTGTTTGGTAATACCTTCCGTACATTGCCAAGACCTTAAACCTAAGTTATGCAATGCATTACTATGTAGAATTATTACTTCTGAAGGTCCAAGGAGAGTGAGAGGCTAAAGGGATACTGCAAAAAGATGTTAGAATGAAGGAATTTTCAGAGAAAGGAGAAAGAACAGGAGAGGTTGTGTTCTTATGGGTCAGTGCGTGAAACAGTAACAAAGAGATGACTATGAAAAACAAGTGGTTTGTATAAGAATTACAAAGAAGAAAGGAATCCTGATTAATGTGAAAAACCTATTTCAAGTTGAAATTGGAGTAACCTTTGGTTAAGGATTAGGTCGGATTTGAGTTTGGGTTCGGATTATCCAATTTGACTTGACGTGAAATTTTTTAATCCTGAATAATGTGAAAAACCTATTTCAAGTTGAAATTGGAGTAACCTTTGGTTAAGGATTGGGTATGAGTTTGGGTTCGGATTATCCAATTTGACTTGACGTGAAATTTTGAGTTGATTGATTTTCAAGTTAAGTTTGAGTATTATTAAAGTATTGAAATTATTTATTTTTATCATAAATACTCTCATTTATACCTTTTATGTGAGACAATTAATATAAAAATTATTGAAATTATTTATTTTTATCATAAATACTCTCATTTATACCTTTTATGTGAGACAATTAATATAAAAATTCCCAATTAATATTGTACATATAAATTATAAATAAAAATGACCCTATTTGACAATCAGTAGATTGCATTAACTATTAGCCGATACTATCAGAGGTTAGCTAACAGCAGATTAACATAGCTGATTTGATCAGCAAATGCATCAATTATTTATTTAAAGATGTCTGATAAAATTAACTGTTTAGTATTAGCTGTTTATGTATAAAATGACTTACGAGGGTACGACTTAAAAAAATTTATAAGGACACAAGTATTAACTATTTATATCTTAGTATTTCTTTGAATATTCTTATAAGAATTTAGATATAACAAAAGAAGTCAACAACATCATTTTATCCAATATCTTCCATCGAGTCTTAAAAACACCGAAAGTCCTCTCAATACAACTTCTCAATGATAAATGAGTTAAATTTAAACTTCTCAAAATCTTATTGGATTTGCGTTACAAAGGGCCAACTAAAGAAATTAAGAGATCAGTAAAATGCTACTAAAAATAAACTTTGAGAATGAGATCAGTAGGATTACACCAGGAGTTTTTCTTCAAGGGCAGTACCAACGAGTTTGATATGAAATTGGGTCTACAAAAATGATATCGATTTAATTTTTAATTTAAGGGAACATAATTTTTTGTTATTTTAATTTTAATTTTTCAAATTTTAAAAATTGAAAAAATATTTTTAACATTAAATTAAAATAAAATTATTTTGAGAAAACTGTTTATATTAATCTCTTAAAATTTAAACTGAGATAGAAATAATTAATTTAAATTTGGCTTCATAATTTTAGATTAAATTAAATTGTATTAAACATAATATACAAGAGATAATAATATTATATACTAAATATTGATATAAAAAGGGGACCTAAATATCGGGTCCATAAAAAAGTAATTAATGTAATATAATTAGAGGTAACAAATTTAAAATTATTTAATTTTATGAAAATTTTAATTTAATTTAAATATTTTAAATTTTAAATTTTAGTTAAATGAGTAACTTTTTAAATTTTGTAAAAATTAAGTCAAATTTATCTCTATCTCTATCCCTGTCTTCTTTATCTTTATCTTTATTTCAATATTTCTATCCATTTCTATTTCTTTTAGTTATTTATAATAAAGTTTAAGTATAATTATTTTTTAGTTCCTTAATTTTTTAATCGCTAGAGAAAAATGTTTCTTGTAGTAGCGTTTTCGAAATTAGCGGATTAAGTTTAATCCACCAACCAAAAAATTTAAACTGGTCCTAGCCTGGTCCTGTCCGGGCCCATCTTAACTAGGGGCACGGTAAGACAATATTAAATGTTAAAATCTTGTATAGTCTGTTTATTACTCTCTTACGTGACCCATTCTCAATTTTCATTTTATACATTTATTACTCTTGTCGTGGGCCCACTCTCAAATCTGACGCCGATTTATAGATTTTCATCCTAAGTTATTAACTCTCATTCCAACGTTCCGATTAAGCCTCATTTAGTGGTTCACAGAGAGAAGTGGATAATTCATTACATCTAGGGATGACAAAATAAGTCCGATCTAATTCGACCGGGCTAAAAAGTCCGATCTAACTCGACTTGCTTTTAGCCTGGTTAGTAAGTCCGATCTAATTCAACTTGCTTTTAGCCTGGGCTAACCGGGCTGCGACAAGTTACAAGCTGATCATGGTTAGCTTGGGTAGGCCATGGGCTCATGACTAGCTCATTATTTTTAAAACGACGTAGTTTTAAAAATTTTTTGCTTAAAAAAATAAATGACGGGTTGACCTTTTTTAAAACGACATTGTTTTAAAAATTTTTCGCTTAAAAAAATAAATAACGGGTTGACCTTGTTGGGCCATAGCTCTAGCCATAAGTCACTATGGCCCGAGGTCGGGCTGAGCCAGGCTAGAGGTGATCTGAGCTCGACCCTACCTATTGACATCCCTAATTGTAACACTTGTGGTTCACCTATTTGTAACCCTTTTCTTTTATTATTATAAATTCCTAATTTTATTTTATTCTTAAAAAGTGTTATTTATTTGTATATTATTATTTAAGTGTCAAAAAAATTATTCTTTTTATTTTATTTATATTTATTTAAACTAACATAATATTAAATTTACTTAAACTTTTAATAAAATATAATAACATTATCTGATAATTAAATAATACCATAAATAGTTTATATGATATACTATATTTACCATCATGTTAATTCCCACAAAAGAAAATTTTTTATTATTTAATGTCACAAGAAATGTTGAATAGTTTAGCTATTTTATGTATCAGAGAAGGATATGTTGGACAATATTCATCATCATCATCATCACACCCAGTCTGAAGTGCCGCAATTAAGTGGGGCCTGAGGAGGTCTGATAGTACGCAGCCTTACCCCTACACAGTAGAGAAATTGTTTTCGTTAGACCCACAATGCAGATGAGATAATAAAAGAGTGATGCGGGTTAAAGAGTAAATAGGTAAAACTTGCGCGCTAAAAGATTATAAAAAATAGCAGTACACTTAATACATAAATAAATATAAATAAATAACTAAAGGATATAACTGATATGGTGTTCTGATTTGTTAAAAAAAAAGAAGCTCTGTTAGTACCCGATAAGCTGTCAAGTCCGGCTCGTCTTGTCTCTATTCAAGCTAGGAGTCCTTGCTCAGAAACTCTGAGGGTATGACAATCCGACAGTTGCTGACGACCTCGCGAGATCTTTCCCCATATACCTATCCTAAAAAGCCAAGTTTTAGGCTCGAAATTCTTGTATAAGCCTTTAAAAAAATGTTGGTCTCCTACACGGTACAAACGTAGCACGAGCGGGAAGGTAGACTCTCTTGATAACTTACTCAACTATTTTGGTGAATGTTAAAGACTAATCCTTTACCCTTATCCGATCACGCCAGTCTTTCCTATTTCTAGCCACTACCTCGTAAGGGCCAAGTCTGACATATCTTTCCTAATCACTTCCTTCCACTTCTTATATGGCCTCCCTTTTCGCCTCTTGTAGTCATTAAGGGTTATTTTCTCACAGCGTCGTACTGGAGCATCAGAGGGCCTCCTGCACACATGTCCAAACCACCTAAGCCAGGTCTCTCTTAACTTGTCGACAATACTAGCCACTTGTAATCTGTCTCTCACCATACGATTCCGAACCTTCTCTCTTTTGGTAATGTCACACATCCACTGAAGCATACTCATTTCTACTACCAACAATTGTCTTGTATGTCTACTTTTGACGGGCCAACACTCTGCCCCATATAACATAGTTGGCCAAATCATCATTTTATAAAATTTCCCTTTGAGTTTTAAAGGAATCTTCCGATCACATAAGACCCTCGATGCGCTTCGTCATTTGACCCACCCAGATCGAATACGATGCACTATATCGGCATCTATATTACCATCTCTTTGGATGATGGGCCCGAGATATTTAAAACTCGAATTTTGTGGTATGACGTCAATTCCAATTGCTACCGCCTCCTTATGTACCATCTGACTTCTTGAAAAGTTACATTCTAAATACTCCGTCTTAGTCCTGCTTATTCTAAAACCTTTCGATTCTAACGTGGCTCTCCAACATTCTAACTTGAAATTGACCCCCTCTTTGGTCTCATCTATTAAGACAATATCGTCAGCAAATAATATACACTAAGGTACCTCTCCTTGAATATGTTTGGTGAGTTCATCTAACACTAATGTGAACAAAAAAGGGCTTAAAGCGGAGCCTTACTGTACCCCAACACCAATAGAAAACACTTCCGTGTCACCTCCTATCGTCCTTATACTAGTCAATGCTCCTTCATATATATCTTTAATTACTCTAATATAAGTCCCAGGAATGCCCTTTGCCTCTAAACACCTCCATAAGAGTTCCCTAGGAACCTTGTCATACGCCTTCTCCAGATCAATAAAAACTATATGCAAATCTTGTTTTCGTTCCCCATAGCATTCCATTAGTCTACGGAGTAGATGTATTGCTTCTGTCGTGGACCTACCTGGCATAAATCTAAATTGGTTGGCCGATATAGAAACAACTCTCTGGATTCTCTTTTCTATTACCTTCTCCCACAGCTTCTTGGTATGACTTAGTAATTTGATGCCTCTATAGTTATGATAGTGTTGGATGTCTCCTTTGGCCTTGTATAAGGGGATCAACTTACTCAATCTCCATTCATCTGGCATTTTGGTTGACTCGAGGATCACATTAAAGAGGTGAGCTAACCAGTCAATACCAACCACTCCTATCCACTTCCATACCTCTATAGGAATCTCATCCGGCCCTACGGCTCTTCCACACCCCATCCCCCTCAAAACCTTTGTAATTTCTCCCCTCGTGACCCTTGCACATGAGGGCGTATTAAGAAAATGCTCCGACATGAAGGGTTCGCCTAACGCTATGTTGACCACTATGGCTTCGTTATACAGGCCATAAAAGTATCTCTGTCATCTCCTCTTGATGGCTTGGGCCTCCGTGAGTATCAGTCCTGTTTCATCTCATATACAACAGACTTGGTTGAAATCCTGTGTCTTACATGCCCTATTCCATGCTAGCTTGAAAATTTTTTATGCTCCCTTAAACGTATCCAACTCCCTGTACATAGTCTCGTAGGCTTTTCCTTTAGCCACTGAAATAGTCCTCTTTACCTTCTGCTTTGCCAGTCTATGCCTTACTCTATTAGTCGCCCGTCCTGCCTCTGTTGTACTAGCTAAAAGATCATTAAAAGCACTCTTTTTTGCCTTTACTGTCCCCTGGACCTCGTCCGACCACCACCAAGATTCCATCCGCCTGCCCCCCTGCCCTCTAGAAACTCCTAGGAGTTTTGAGGCGGTTTCTCTTACTACAAGCGCTACTCCCTCCCACATCTAATTAGCATCCCCTCTCATAGACCATGTTGTATTATACTGAATTTGAGTCTTGAATTGTTCCACCGTGACCCTTTTTAGCCTCCACCATCTAATTTTACGACACAACTTAGTAGATTGTTGTGACCTCCGTCCCTAAATATCTAGATCCAAAACTAACAATTTATACTGGGTTGATAGGCATGCGGTCGGAAGCACTTTGCAGTCCTTGCACCATGATCTGACTTTTTTCCTAACAAGGAGATAGCCAATTTGTGTCTTGGTCATGCTACTCTGAAACGTCACCAAGTGCGCTTCGTTTTTCTTAAATAAGGAATTTGCTATTACTAACTCATATGCTAAGGCCATGTCCAACAAAACAGTCCCACTATCATTTCGAGTGCCATGTCCAAAGCCCCCGTGCATCTCTATATATCCATCTGAAATAGCCCCTATATGCCCATTGAAATCACCTCCTAGGATAAGCTGCTCAGTATTTGAGATTTGTAGAAGCACCCCATTCAGCGCCTCCTAGAATAGACGTTTTTGTTGTACTTCTAAACCAACTTGCGGTGCATAAGCACACACTATATTGAGAACTACCGTGCTAAAAATAATTTTTACCACCATAATCCTAACATTTACCCTGGTGACCCCCACTGCTTGGTTTATAAGTTCCTTGACCACTAAGATACCTACCTCATTCTGCTTCCGCGTACTTCCTGAGTACCATAATTTGAATCCCCCTAGCTCCTTGGCTTTAACTCCTGACTACTTAGTCTCCTGAATGCAGGCTATTTGTATCTTGTATTTGTCTAAAAGCTGTACTAATTCTAAGGACTTTCCCGTGAGGGTCCCAATGTTCCAAGAGCCTATTCTTATTAAGTCATCTCCTTTTTTATTCTTGCAAGCTGCACACACCGGACCGCTTGCACTGATTCCATCCACGTGATTTAAAGGCATCCCTCCTACCGCGTGGCTCACACGGTTTGTAACACCCCATGTTAGAGGTTAGAAAATTTAGGAATTTACAGTACATCATATGCTTTGCATAATTGAGTATTCGC
>JAOQMS010000009.1:26515545-26530130 GCA_027563885.1 Erythroxylum longipes | reverse complement strand
ATGGCGAATAAGATATTCACCAAATGTGTTGGCTCTTCTGATTAGTTATTTGGTCAGAAATGGACAGTTTGGTTATACTTCAATGAACCTTTCATTTTGGTTCTGATTTTTTTATTTTCCAAAAATTGTTTTTTTAATAAATATTTTAAAAATAAAATTAAACCAATAAAATAAAAGTTTAATATAAACATGGCAATCAGATTCGAGTATGATTCAATTTGGTTTGGTCCGATCTGAAAATACAAGTCAAGTTTGAGTTAATTGAGTGTTGCTTCGATCAGGGCTTATTTGAGGCTCGACGGATACAAAAAAAACGACATTATTTTACGAAAAACAAGGTTGAGATGTTTTTTATAAAACAATATCATTTCTATTTTTAATTTTAAAAAATTGGATAGATCGGGCAGAGCAGACTTGAGTTATACTAAACTCAATCAGGTCTTGAACAAGACTCAGATCGAGTTTGGGCTTAAGAGGGCATGATCCAGCTTTAGAACATTATAAAATCGATTAAAAATTACATAAAATTGAAAATTTTGAAATATAATCGAAAGAAATTATTTCTATTTATGAAATTTTAACATTAAAAAATTATTAAATAAAAATTAAATAATCAATTTTGATCTATAAACTGATTAATTTGTGTAATAATAAGAATAATTAAAGTAAGTTAAATTGAAAAAGAATTAACCGGTATAAAGTTTTCATGATCTGATGCATTTTTAATATTTTTTTATAAGAGACTCAATTCAAAGAACCTACAGTAGGGCTTCGGGTATGACTCTAAATCCAATTAACTTAGACCGAACTCGTTATCTTCGGATCAGGCCGAACTGGGTCGGACTGTTTCAACAATCTTATCTCTCTCACCTTGCAGGGTTCCAACATCCATATATGAATGCACATAAAGTACGATGCAGGCAACTTAGCAATCTAGCAAAAGAGATTAACTTTGTATTAGAAGTAAATGTGAGAAGTCTGAGTTCCAGCATCAGTTAAGTTCACAGATTGCTTAGTAGTGTGTCAATTGAGGTAAAGGAACAAGCAGTTGCAGCTCTGTACTGAATGCCTCGAATCAGTTTGTGGTCTGAACTTGCATCTTTTCAAGTTTATCCTTTCCCTTGAACCTTCTTCTGAAGTACTGGTGAATGACTTTGCCTTTGCCAGTACCCTCCAGATTGGTTGCCGGTTTTTCTTCAAGCCCGTTCCGAGCAGGCTCACCAACTGATGCTGAAACTTCTCCGGCAGAGCACCCTTCTGCAGAATCAGTCACTCCCAAAAGAATGGTCATTTCCTCTTCAGGGCTTTTCTCAACAGCAGCAGGTTCTAGGAGGGATGAAGACTTGATTAACAACTGAGCTAAAAATAGTTTCTGAAGTTGATTAAATTCTCTGCAATAATGAATAGTTAATCTTAATGCTATGCTACTCCAGATTCCTTGAATTGGAAAACGAGTACATCAGCTTCTTTGATGTCGTCTGAAATGCCATTTTGTTCGTGCGTGCAAAATAATTTAAAGTGATGCAAGCAATCACTTGCAGGATAAAGAATCCAATGCTGAGACAGAAGACACAGTGGAAGTAGAATAAACTAGAGTTTACCCTGACAAACAGCGGATGAATGTTCACCGACAAGAGGAAGTTGACCTTTAAATCTGCCAGATTTTCTCTTAAAGTCGTCAGCATTGAAGTCCTGTTAGAGAATGGTAAAGCAAATGAAGAACATAACAGGAATTCGATCACTGTTATCCAATATGGCCTCCTTATGATTTGTCATTACTGGCCTATATAAAATTCTCAATAGGACAAGCTATATTTGAAAGAAAATTTCAGGGTTGTATCTCCACTATTCACTTGTGTGATGTGGGCAGTCCCTCTCGAGAATCCATACATCCTTTATCATCGTATGGCGGCTACCTTTTGAGCACAGGTTTAGGTTCGACCTCAATGGTAAAGGAAAATGGAGCACTTAATAATGCAATATTCCAAGAGAACAAGTCATATGTTTGAAAGATCGCCATCATCTTGGACAAACTGTCACTAGTTAAAATGTGTCCCAGCCCCAAATGAAGAAATTGGACCAACATAGATAATTCACCATATGCCCTCCAACACTAACCATTGTTGATCAAAAGTACAAGGAGAAAAGCATATTATCTTCTGAACTAAAGGCAGTAACAAAGAATTGCACATAAGTCCAAAATCCACAGTCATAGGATTGTCAAGCATTGGTTATCAAGTAAACACGAATTCTGGAGTGTATTCAAAGCAAGTGCAAACAAAAACGAAAGGAGTCTATGTCCTTGGATCCTACGACAAGATTCACATTAGCCCGTGGCATAAAAAGTTCAGATCACCTGTGCGTAAATGGACACCTCAGCTGCCTTGGCATACTTCACATAACGTGCAAGGCCTTCATACGAATAAAAAAGTTGTCCCGTCGCCCGGCATATGTAGCAGCACTACAAGGACCAAATGTAAGAAGAAACCAATCAAACTTCATATTCTAGCATGGTAAGTTCATAGTGGTATACTGTGGCTTTATAGCTCTTCAAGCCAACATCATAGACCAAAAAATCAGCAGAATGGCATAAAATTCAGTTAAAACATCTGACAGAAAATGATAACGAATGAGCAAGAGCCAAATGGAACGGATACAAATAACCTCACAGGTCACAGCCATGATAAAGACCAGCAATATTGAATATGTCAGACTGTTTAGGAAAGTTATTTACTTGGTGCATCAAATAACTGAATTTTGGCTTAAGATGCAATTACTTATACCTATCATAGGACAAGGGATCTCAACTCTGGAGTTACAATGCCCAAATAATAAAGGGATATTACAGCATAAAAGTTCCTTTGATAATGAATTTTCACTCAAGCAACTTCAATAGTGTCTCAATTTGGAGAATGAAAAGCAATTTATTCTGCAAAGCGATTATATCACACGAGTTTGCCACCCTAAACAAGAAAGCGCATCTATCTAATGTAATCAATTCATGCATCTCAAGTTATGCTCATTACAGCAGGCTGAATTGAGGCAGTAGGGATTAGTATATTGCAAATGTGGTTCATAAGGATGAGATCTAGCATAGCAGGTAACAAATTTAAAAGAGACAAAAGCAAGAAAGCATATAATCTTAAATCATCCTTTTTAACGAAGGACGGGAAGTTTTAAATAAATGCAATCCAAGAAAATGGAAGTCAATTCATAGCAACCCACAACCATAGGTTATCAGCTAAACAAATGCATGAAGTATTAAATTACCGACGTCTTCCCATCCTTCTGCTCACTGCGTACCAGTTCCCAATGCTCAGGGATAGGTTTTGAAGCTTCTGTTTTCACCATTTTCAAACAACAAATCAATGCTTTTGTTTATCGAAAAACTAACGGAAAAATCTATCGCCTTCTCTACAGTTCTCCGGTAGCCCTAGGTCTAAGATGAAAACAAGGCACCGGCAAAATCCTAAATCTAAGACAGAAATTACCTTTGAAGGCATATGTTCACGTTTTTTTTGTTTTTTTCTGAAAAATCTGGAGAAGCCTCAAAAGGAAAGCTAATAAAGCTGGTTCATTTAATTTTCATAAGAAAAAAGGCATATTGCTTCTTAAGGAGGCCTAATACTAAAACACCAGATGGCACCACTCTGCAATTCCAGAAATTTTCCTGGCCGCTGCTATATTGAGAGCAGGGTACATCAGTCAAACACACACAATTCCTCAAGAATGAAACACCAAGACCCCAACTAGTTAACCTTCAGCACAGCAAAGGCTGAGGGATAAATTAAATCAATTCGGATACCAAAAAGGCATATCTTCACAAATAATAAATACTATAAAAGAAAAATCGACTACATATGACCCCTTTGCAAGCAGGTTGAAATAGAAGATCCAATTCTCAACAGTTGTTCATATAAAACATCCAATTTAGCTGATGCTTAATTGACCAATCAGTTCACTATCTGAACTTTCTAAACGCCTTGTTCCATAATGATTCTTTCGGACTAATTTAGCAACTTCTATTTTACGCCAAGAAAAGTGTAGTATTTGCATAGTCACAGCATATACACGTGTGAATCAACTGAAATGGTAGGATTTTCATACAAAGCAGAACCTTTTGGGACTTGACTGAAGGAACTTATATCACTCAATCAACAATGGTAAATACACAAGGAAATGATAAATGCTTACCTTAAAGTCCCACATCTAAAACTCAAAACGGCGCCACCCCTACCAAGGATGGTGGACATTAATCATAATCATTACCATGCAAGCTTAAATCTCCGCGAACTCAGCATTTGGGTCTCTGATCTTGAGATATCAGATTTGAATTTTTAATTCACAAAACAAGGAGATAAATAAAAAACCAAACAGATAAAGGAATATCTGCTTCGTTTCAGGCTCTGCCCTTCCCATCTGTTAGCAATCCCGACAGTGTAAGCTCCCATCTGGAACACAGAAAGAATCAAAAAGAAAAAGGAAAAAAAAAAGAAAGGAAAGAACTAATCAGAATCTTCGGCTAAAGCTAATCAAAGTTTCGATCTTTCCACTCATTTCAGCTAAAGCTGATTAAAGTTTCAATCTTTTCTTTCATTTTTCAGATATCTAAACAGAAAACCACAAACAAATTGAGGCGAGTACAAAAACCTTAGAGGGACAGTGATGAACAACGTCCAACTGAACCACAAGCAAGCTGCGTCTCCTCGCTCAGTTTCTGGAGACAATTGCACCAAAAACTATAATAAATCAAGCAGTTGTTTTACTCACTCTCACTGGACCGGACTTGCTTTACTTCTTAATTAATCCCAAATTATAACTTAACAACAATCCTAATCTACTTTCTGTTGGGTAAAAAGAACAATAATTCCTTATAGTTAAAAAATTAAAATCTTTTTTTTATAGAAATTTCAATTTTTACAAAAATTTTCTTTTACTTCAATAAAAAAATTAATGACGAGATAATAGCAATATTAATAAAATATATCATATTGCTTATATTTGGTGTTATTTTTAACCAAAAATTAAAATAAAACTTTTATTTGCAAATTTTTAAAAATTAAGAAAAATTTCTAAATTACATGTCCGCTTACCGTTTTAAGAAAATCTTTATTTAGTTTTGATTTAACACCAAGGTTAAAAATCACCTTTTCCACCGTTGAATCAAGCTTACCTCATTTGAACCAGGTTAACAAGGTTCGTTCGGTCTAAGTTGAAGTTAACGAACCAGGTTCAAATCGACCAAGCTTAAGGCTAGATTTAAACTTTTTCTTTTTGAAAATTTCGACTTCAAGCTTAGATTAGCCGTGCTTGGTCAAAAAAAGATGTCATTTTAATTTTTTAAAATTAAAAATATATTTAATCAGGCTTAATTCACGTCTAATTGAACCTAATTAGACTTTAGACAGCCCAAGCTCGATTGTACTTGAGCTCAAGAAGGAATCCTTGGGCCCGATCGAGCTTTCAGACCAAGCCCATCGCCACCTTTAGTGAGGGTTAAATCACCATATACATATTTTTTTGAGAAATTAAATCACCATATATTGTTGTTTCTTTACAAAGCATTCCCATTTTGAAAGAGAATCAATATGATAAATTCAATTATGACCTTTCAGGCATAGCCAGCCCAAGCTCCTTGCATTGTTCTTCATCCACATGAAGGCTTCCTGGTATAGCACCAAAAGCTCGTCTGGAGACATCAAACCCTGAAGCGACTTGATGAATATATGCTGATGCATCGTCCCATTTCTTCTGCATATTAAAAGATTTTGAAGCAAATTGCTTTGTTGGATTTTTTGCTGGTTTTGGTTCAAATGCTTGGTCCAACTCAGTAACCCTCAGAAAGCGCTCTGTGGCTGCCTCCCACGACAGCTCATGCCTCTGTTGATCAGTCAGCTCAGCAGGTTCTTCAGACAATGCCCTCATTGTGGCCTCGACGAATCCGTCATTGTTGTCATATGTTCTGCAATTTGGGAACTGCTTGAAGAAGTCATTTGAAGGGTGGTTGGCACAGACTACTATCTTTCCCATGGCCAGTGCTTCTGCTGTGGTTGTGCACACCACGTCTGTGGTGCTTGGATTAAGGAACACTTTGTAACTGGTGAAGGACAAAACAAAGGACATGTGATAAAAGATTTCAGACACAAAGATTCAGTAACAGGATTCAGCATTTTCATTTATTACAGATGCAATGATGATGAAAACCCTTGTAAGTTGTAATTCAACTATACTTACAAAGCTACTTATGCTGCCAAACTGTTGTTTGAATGATCAAACCTCATTTTGCAGATTCCTAACTTTCATTTTTTACAACAATAAAAAGAATCGAAATTAACATAAGGCAATTGACTGAAACTCATATTTGTAATTAAGCACATCAATAAGCAGTTCTCATGACAAATTATTGCTATATATATGGAAGCAAATAATGCTAATTACAAAAAAACGTTGGACATAGAGCAGAAACATACTCGTGGAACACGGGATCGGCATGATCACGCCCAGGGTGTACTCGAACTGTTAGTTCCAACTTTTTAGCTGCTACCTGAATTTGATCAGAGTCTTCCCCACTGCCATATAAATCTAGCTCAAGTCCAGCTAGCTTCTTTTGGTGATTATGAAGAAGCTTAAGCAGCTCCTTGTACCCTTTGTTCCAGACCATTTTTCCAATGTAGTAAGCACCTTTTGTAAAGGCCGTCTCCCCACTTTGCTGTTGCTCTATCTTTTTCCTGCCAATATCTAGGAACTTAGGATTCACTCCATGGACGTTGCAGATGATGGATTTAGCATACTCTTGAGTGGCAGCAGATAATCTGATTACCTGCCGTTACATCAGAAGCAAATTCTAGTGACAAGCAAAGATCAAAAGGTGATGCATAGAAGTTATCACTATGTCCAACAGAATGTATCTTCTATCATGCAGAGCATGAAAAAAGGGGAAAGTATAAACTCTGAATTAAAATTTCTAATAGGGGGTAAACCATCTGAAGCTATTACACGAATATGAAGGGTGAAAAAGAGGATGTCGACACGGCAGTTTTCACCATCATAGTTTTCCCTCCACAACTAAGTAGATTGCTACTATTCTATTTGTTAAACTCACACAGTGCTACTAACCTAAGAAGTGAAAATGCTCAAATTCTTAGCCATTGACAGGAAAAGAGAAACATACCTTGTGGCAATAGATGCCAACTACCCAAGTGTTAATATATTTAAGTGCAAATGCTTTTATCCGTCCATTATTCTCTCTCTTAACATATTCCAAATAATTGGTGTGTATAATTCCAATTACAAGTTGGAATTTACTTTTCCATCTCTTCCCATGATGAAACCATGTAAGGTGTTCAGGCTCCTCGAGGACGGCAATGTCTGCTTCTTCATCAGGAATGATTTCAGAGATATCACCAACAGGGAGAATACTTCTCATAGCAACAGAAAACTGCACCATGAACAATTTGCAGAATGACCATCAAATGATTACTATACTCGTTGGTTGATACACTTGTGTAAGATTACCTTTCCAGGGTAAAAACGTATACTGAAATCAGATGAAAATGAAATCCTGTCCTGAAGCCACTGGCGGACATATGCTTCGTGCTCGGATGGAGAACCGAATGTAAAGCTACTGGTATACACTAGCTTTTGATGTTCTAAAGACAACCAAGGAATCACCAAAGTGACCTTTCTACATCCATCCTTGGCTAGATATGCAGCTCGAAACAAAGGGTTTACAGCAGTTCCAGTCATCCATGGAAGGCTTGCAGTAGTAAAAATTGCAATATGCTGCTTTTTATCCATTCAATCTAAGACCATCAACCTACTTATATTCTCAATTTCTTCACAACACTTCTGTTACATTGATCAGAAGCCCGATTTTCTCTGCATTAGAGAAACCCAAAACCATAACATTAAAAGAATTTCTCGTTCAACCATTAAACTAATCAACATCAAATTTTTACCGAGAACCAAGTAATCAATAGACCAAACGAGAACAAAAAGATGGTCAAATTAAAAAAGGTAACAACATCAAACAAACACACAGATAAAAACACAGACTGGCTTAAAGAAAACCAAGAGTCGGCTCTCTTCAGACGTATTCCTATAGCAGTTCAATACCCTTACACGTTCGAATTTAATAATCCAAAAAACAAAAAAAAATTGAAAACAGATTAATATCAAACTAAACCGGAAGAAGAAGAAGAAGAACACGCACCACACTTCCTATCGATTTCGTGTGAGATTCTGACAGATTGATATACAGAGAGCAAGAGAAACCAAGAAGAAGGAAGAAGAAGAAGACGAAAATTGGTTACGTTTGAGTAACGGGAGAGGGAATATACTATTGTGTATCAGTTGACCGTTTGGTTACGCGGCCTTACTTGATTGGGTGATTTCACGTGTCTATTTTTATCCAATTAGGAATGCCAGCATGGGATCATTTCCTCTCGGGCTTGCCAGCTATAGATGTGGGGCCATTTAGCTGTTCTTTTCTGTGAACGGCCAGGATTTAATTTCTCCGGTGGGCCCCACATGCGGGAACACAAAATGGAACTGTCCGCATCCTGTAGACTGGAAAGCTTCTTGCTTCCGTTGAATGTTTGGTGTCATCTGCTTTTGAAAACATTTGAGAACGTCAGAGACATTGGACTGGTAGCTTCTCAAAACCCTAAAACTTTAGAGCTTCGAAGAACGAAGTAAACGATTCTATCTTAATTGAATTGAAGATTCGAACGAAGCGTGAGGTAATCAAACCATGCTTTTCTCTGTTTCCGTTTTACGGCAATAACAGAATCGCCATGGCGTTCTTTTTTCTTTTTTTGGGGTTGTTAGTTCATAAAATTCAATCGAGTGTACTTAACTAGAGAAAATTAGGTTATAAGTCTGAATGGGTTCCTGATTGTGTTATGGCTATTTATTTTTGTGTAATTGAGGATCTGATGTTAAATTTCTAGGGTTTGTGAGTTTGGGCATTGGTCATATTTCGTTTAGGTTTTCAATTTTTGGTTTGTGTTGAGATTGAGGATGTTTTTCCTCATGAATGGGAAGGATAGTTGAAATGAGGCGAATTAAAAACAATGTCAAATAGCAGAGAATGATTATTCTTCTTTCTGTTTTCACTTTCCTTTTCTGGTTAGTTGTTCAAGTGTTGTAGGAAATTATCTCTGTGACCCTTCCATTGTTGGTAGGCTTATGATTTTGATCAATCTTTTCTCCATATTATTGAGGAAATCAATAAGGGAAGGGAAATACCAAAAGCAACTGTGTCATGGACTGTGTTGATTAGAATATCATAGGCATCTGAATTTCATTCTTGAATGGAAGAATATCTTCTGAAGTTAGGAGCTTGGCGAGTTTATGTGTATGTAGTGGCAGGGGGACATCATTTATTTCAGCAGAGCCTTATATTAAGTTTCCGAACTAGAGCCTTAAGCTGGTGACACTCAAATCCTGTGAAGATTATGATATCATGTGCTTGCATTAATTTCAGCCAATGATTATTAATTAGTTTCCAATGAAGGAATAATCTCTTATTTGATTTTATCTAACCCCTTGTGTGCAGATTTGTTGTGGATGTTTTTCATGGTAAGTTTCCTCCCTTAAGTTGAGAAATGTTGATGGGACATACAGATGGTCTATCAGAACCTGCATCGTCAAAGGATCACCTGCTTGCTGATCCTGAAAATGGGTTGGATGATGATAGTGAAGTTAGTTTGGAAGAGATATTGTATTCAGCCTCCTTCGAAGAACTTGCCGAAAATAATGTGAAGTATGACACGGTTATTTGGTTCTCCATATCACTTTTGCTGGTTTTAGCATGGGGAGTTGGTGTTGTCATGTTGCTTTATTTACCAATTAGAAGATATGTGCTTCAAAAGGATATTGCCTCACGCAAGCTATATGTGACGCCTAATGAAATAGTCTACAAGGTATGGACGCATGTATATCAATATGCATGTGTTGTGTGGAAGTTGAATGCTTTACTGTGTTAACAATGTGAAAGAACTAGAAGGATAGATATTATCGATCATTATTATTGTGATTGTATTGATATTCATTCACAGAACTATATATGCAAACTAAGTTCCATTGCCATTAACTTTTCTGGATCCCTTTCTCCAGGTTTCAAGGCCTTCATTCATACCCTTTTATGGCACAGTCACAATTGAGAGGCGGATTCCTCTTTCCTTGGTGATTGACCTCATTATAGAACAAGGTAATGATGCCACCTCTACATGTATGCTGCATGATTATGTGACTCTTGAGTTATCCTGCATATAATAGGGGGGTTTTCTCAATATACTTTTATAGCTAGGGGGAACACTAAGCTGTAATTTGGTTGCAGGTCACTATTAAGTTTCCTTGTCCCTTATTTGGTTCAGTATCAAATTGAAGGGGCTTTAGAATGGGGAAGTTACTATCCATTTCATTATGTACTAGATTGCAGATGTGTGGTTTCTAGACCTCAGTTCTTGTAATTGTTTGCCAAACTTAATATTTCATCTGGGTGATTGATGAGTGTGTTAACTACTCATTGGAGAATAGTCAGAGGCCTTCAAATTGAGAAAGACCTTCATGTAGCTCAGCTATGCTCTACTGTACACTTTACTTTCCACTGTGATTATAGGCCATGCCTGATGAAGTTTTGTTTTGTTCTTATGTTTGCTAGGCTGCTTGCAATCCAAGTATGGACTTAACACTTTCAGAATTGAAAGCATAGCACATGGAAAAGCTGCACCTGTAGATGAACTACGAGTTCAAGGTATTACTAATCCTGCACATCTGAGGAAGGTAATGCTAACTTCATTTCCTATTTGATTTTCTTGTCATATTTTTAGTTCTCTCGGCCTTCCATGACCAGACAAAAACAATGTTGTTTATTTTTTGTGTTCATTGATATGGTCTGCTTGTGCATGACTGTTGTTGGAAATTTGTTGTTGGCATGCCTTCCAGGTCATAATAGCCGAAGCTTCAAAGAATATACTTGATACAGGGAAAGGTTGGAAACTTGCTAAAACCTACAATACTGAAGGGGGAACTATGTCAAGGATGACATCATTGTCAGAGGGGC
Organism: Erythroxylum longipes; assembly: GCA_027563885.1. Taxonomy (NCBI): domain Eukaryota; kingdom Viridiplantae; phylum Streptophyta; class Magnoliopsida; order Malpighiales; family Erythroxylaceae; genus Erythroxylum; species Erythroxylum longipes. The sequence continues at coordinate 26,519,062 of JAOQMS010000009.1, read as the reverse complement.
CAGTTGTTTTCAAATCACCAAGCAAAAGCTGGAAGGTAAGTTACAATGATTCGGTGTGGAACAACTTACTTTTGTACCAATTTCAATACAGGCCGGCATGTTACGGAATACAAAAAAATACAGAAAACACTGCTTGCAACTCTTGCTCCCAATTACATGTAAACAATTAGTTGTGTTGCTTCCTGTTCTGCTGTGCTTATTAGGCCTTATTGCCTATTGTATGCAGATGACAGGTTCACCTCGTTATTCTTCTCTGGAGCACAGAGGGATTTCAGCTAATGAGGCCATACTAAGCAAACTGGAAGAAGTCAGTAGATCAGTGAAGGTATGGGAACTTGTAAATTTCCTCATGGCTTGTCTGTGACGGAGAAGGTACCTTCCATCTCCTCTAATGGAAGTTTTTCTTTCTTAACCAGAGAATTGAACTGCTTATTGACCAGCCACAGCCACAGCCACAGCCACAGCTATAGCTAGATCACAGCCGAAACTAAAAGCTCGCTGGAAATGCTCTTTCTGAAAGGAATCCAAAGAGAAAACTATGGTCATTTTCTGTTTCATGGAAAGACTTTTCTTCTGTATATATCTTAGGTTCAATTCATATTTTTGACATTCAATTCATATTTTGATGCTTAAAAATCCAAACCCTTGTTTTTTTTTGGGTCTATTATTTGTTTACGATTTTAGCTCCTAAAAGGAAAAAAAAATAAATCCTTAACAATAATACAAGGGTTTAAAACAAATTTTTTGTCTATTATTTGCTTACAATTGTGCTCCTAGGACTTAAAAGAGCAATAATTAAAAAGTTTATTTTTTTAATTTGATTTTTATTATTTAAATTATCAATTAAATTTATTTTAATAATTTTTGTTATTAATTTTTACAAATAATAGTTGTACATTTTAATATTTTTTACATTTAATTCATATTTTAAAGATTATAAATCCAAATCCTTGTAATTACATTTATTTATTATTTGTTTACAATTTAGCTCCTACTACAAGAACTAAAAGGAAAAAAAAAATCCTTGAACAGGTTCGGTTGAATAAAACTTGTTTGAGAAAACAAATAATTAATAATTTACTAAAAAATGAGAAAAATAAATTTAATTTTCAATAATCAATTCAGCTAATATTTAAGTTATATCATATTATATTTTCAAGTTTAAAATATAAAAATTAGTATTAAACTTTAATATCTTAATATATATATATATATCTTAATTTCTAAATATGTATTAAAAAATAAACAGTAAATAGAAAGATTAAACATCGAACAGAACAAATGGTAGAGATCAGACAATGGTAAAGAGTTATCGGTCACGGTCAAATCGGAAACACGGACCAAAGATTTCTCATCACATCTCCCCCATTACAAAGACGACGACTTGCTCCATCTAACAAACAGAAACACGCACTGATTCGAAATCAAAGAGGATTGATGAAAAAGAAACCAACTTTGAAAGGAAAGGAGGAGGAACAACAATGGATGGAACTATCATCAGAGACTTAAATACTGGTAATCAAGAGAAATCAATCCATCATCTTGTTGCAGTTTTCTTCTCATCACTTGATTTCACTTTGTCCCTACCTCCTTTACTTTGCATGATCAGAAACACAATAAATAACAGACACAAAATTAACCCAAAAACCAAAAGACCAAAACCCTACTTTTAGAGAGAGAGGGAAAGAGGCTCAAAGAGTAAAGTGAAGGCCTTTGAGTTGATGACGAAAGGAAGGAGCTGTATATATAGTTGCAGAAACCCTAAACTCTAATAGTTATTGCTTACGTGACACTATAATGTCCGTTGGATTGCGTTCCTTTGTTTTTCATATCTACGGTGACCCTCTTTTCTGCAATTCCTTGATTGTTATAACGCCGTCATGAGGGTTTTCTTAGGTTTAGTTTTGGAACATATGCGTATTATTCAACTTCTAGATACTATTATTTTTGTACGGATGATAAATGATTTAAAATTAATAATAAATCCCTTATTTGATTATAATACTAAAAAATGTATATTTCAATATTAAATTATGATTATCATTTAATTAACATTAACGTTTCGCCCATGTGAATGGTCGAGTTAGTGGATCGAGGAGTATGAGATTAAAAGGTCATGTTTTTATATTTCTTTACTTACACTCTTTCGATCGAGTCTATCATACAAAATTTGCCTAGGATGGAATACTTGATTGACGTAATTTGCAGACTATTGTGTCAATTTAAAAATTTACCCAGTATACATCCAAAGAATAGCGGTTGCGGATTCCTACGTTCTTAAAAAAACCATTAACGTTTCATTCATTAATTTTTTTTATTTTATGATATCATTTCAATGAAATTTTAAATATCTTACGAAATGATTTATATACTATTATTTTTAAATAATTACGATTTAAATGATTTAAATTCTCTTCTCAAAACGATATCTGTCTATCTCTTTATTAACGCTTTAAAAATTGAACTAAAAGTTAAACCGATAAAACAAGAAGATTAAGTATTAAAATATTTAATTGTATTAGATCGATTTAAAACTAACTAAAAGCTAAATAAAATTAAAGAATTTGAAATATGATTGAAATATATTTTTAAATTAAAATTTATTTGATAATTTTAATATATAGGAATTTATTAATTTAAAATTTTTGCCGATTAATTAATAAACTAATCAATTTTTAACAATAAAATTAAAAATTAAAAAAATTAAAAATTGAACCGAAATATTGAAAAATTCAAGATGTTCACAATTGTTGGTCGAATTAATTAGGTTTTTTAATAGTTGATCGTTTGTACAACATTGTAATACAAAGTGGTGTCAAAAATAATGAAAAAAAAGAGAGTAAAATTACCTTTATAGGATAGCAATTTATCTCTAATTGGAATAAAACTCTGAAGCTGATATAAAATTTTATTTAGCTTGTCTCTATCATTGAAAGCCTAACAGAAGACAAAATAGAAGAAATTGAAAGCCTAACCGAAGAATGTAGAGCTAGCAGAGTTCAAGGATGATAACAAACTGGAATCGAAAGGTTGGTCTAATTGTTCTTCAGCCTATATAATGTTGAAAGCAGCCATGGATGCTTACAAGAAGGAAGTTGAGAAGCAAGCATCCTGGATTCTGCATCTATCCTGGCTACCTCCAAACTGGTACACAGGCTTCATGTCTGTTGATGCAGCTGCTGCAAATCCTGTAACTTGGCAGGAGGACCCTCAGGCCTCTTTTCTTACTGTAGTTTCTGAACCAAGATTGCTCATGACCAAGGATTAGATACTACACTTGTTCAATACAGAATAACTTGGATGTGCTCCAGGTCAAAGAAAAGTATGAAACTTCTTGTTTTGTATCATTTTCTGTAAAAGATTTGAAATTTTTCCTCAGATTCCTTAATTTGTTGAAAGGGAACCAACCTGCGAGTGTTGCTTATTCTTTTGATCTTCTCGCAGAAAGTAGTACATTGACGCAATAGGTCAAGAGAGCAGAACAAAAGCATGAGCTAACCCATGAAGGAAAAAAAGA
>JAOQMS010000009.1:26470949-26497992 GCA_027563885.1 Erythroxylum longipes | reverse complement strand
TAGCTAAACAATTTTAAACACTCCTAACCCGTTCCAAATTACTATCTTACCCTTCCCATCGGTGATGGGATGTTACATAGGACATGCACAAGAATCTACTCGATGAGTGATGACAATAATGCACTCAAAACTAGCTGATCCTGTTGATACCAGATGGTATAAACAGGATTTGGCACTTGAAGTGTTTCACCGTTTGAGGTTTCAGCAACCATCATTGAAGGAGTCTTGATAGAACCATCAATATAGCCCAGAAGGTGTTGGCTTTGAAAATAAGGGATAATATAGGCTTTCCATAGCAAATAATTATCTCTAGTGAGTTTAACATTGATAACGTGGCTAAACTGTGGTGTAGGAAGAAGGCCAGCAAAGGAGGAGATGGAAGAAGAGAGGGTTAAGCTAATGGCAGCAGAGGTGAAAGATGAGTTAGTGGAAGACATTGTTATTGATCACCAAAGGCTCTGATACCATAAAAGAAGGAGAGTTTCTGGAGATGGTTTGTTTAGGCTTTGTAAGGACACTGTTGGTCTAACAATGAATTTATAAAACAGAAATACAACAGAAAAGATTACATCTAACAAAAAAGATTACATCTAACAAAAGAGGGTATAAATTACAACAACATAAGAGATAAAAATTAACAAACTAAATAACGATAAGACTAACTCTAACACTGTTAACTGGTTGGAAACATTTTTGCATACCTGATTTCATCTCTTTGTCTCAATCTGTTGCAGGAAGCAAGGATTAAGGTGAGTTCACTTCCTGATTCTTAGGGCTCTACTGTAGGTGTAGATTCATGTTATAGGTAAGATTTTCTCAGTTTTTCATATTTATTTCCTCTCATATATGACCACAGATAGCAGTTTTCATGGTGTGCAAGAGTGGAGAAATTGAACTAGGTTGGTCCAAAGTTCCTGGAGTAAGAACTCTTCTTTTGTATGAGATGTTTCTTTTATCTTTATAGATTCATAGAGAGGTCCTCCCCGTACTTTAAATTTGTATTTTATTTGCAGATTAAAATGAAAAATGAGATGAGAAATTGGTTCTCAAAGGACTTCTGTCTAAAATATCCGTTGAGAGAACTTTCCAAAACAATTGATCCAAGTAGACATTCTTCATCTTCATCTTCATTGAGATCACTATCCACGGGTAGCCCAGATACTTCTTTTTTATTCAACGTTCCAGGTACATCCCAAATACATGAAACTTTGCGAGAGGGACCATCACCATTGCAGCCACTACCAAGCACAAGTACTTTTCCTCTTCAAAGAGCATTGCACTCTTTGCAGCCATTGCTAAACCCAACTTATCAACTCCAACAAACTATCCAATCCTTACAAGCAATTTCAAACATAAGATGATGCTCTCATCCCCGTACTTGATCACCAAAATAATGTCAAGGTAATTGATTATTGTGCAAACAACAGAGAAAGTCCCTACTATAGTGGTCTCATTGACCCAACTCTACTATATATATATATCACATTCACTCCCTCATTGTACCTCTTAAACTCACCAAACTAGGCTTGTTTGTAGGGTTGTGAATTCAACTATATAAAAAGGTGCAGAGAGAGAAAGAGATAGAGAGTTGTGAATTTTTGGGAGAGGCTTAGATTTGAATGCTTGGGTATGTGTGTGGTTAACGAGCTTTGATGAGGAGCCTGGTCGGTTTTTTGATTACCTGTCAAGAAAGTAAAGGAAAAAAAGGAAGTCAAAGTGAGCAAAGATGGTAACTTTGTAGATGTGCCACGTAATATACCTCATTCAAACTTTACGGCGTGTGTATTACACTGTCAAATTTTCATCTAAAATAGCCTAATATCAAGCAAAATTAATAATATTTAGATCTTAATTGAACAAGTTAAAATGTTTGGCCCTAAAATGATCAAATGCGAAAACATTTGGCCCAAAATTGGACATTTAGCCCTTTTTTGGCCCATCTCTATATAGCAATCTTAACTTTTTGGAGCAAACAAGAAAACTAATGTCACTCTTATGCGAGTATCTTTCTATATTCTTCGGAACATATCACGAATTCTGCAGTCTTTAAACATGATTCAGAGAAATGTTCTTGAACTTGAATGGTACTACTACTAGTCTTGCTCTTCGTGCAGCACAGAAACGTTGTTTCTACATGTTCATTGGAAGCCCTTCGATGAAGAAGATAATATCTGCACCTTTCTCTGTAGTAGAAAACTTCAACAAGGTATGATCATCTGATGCAATTATGGACACTTCCTCTGACAATTCTATTGCCTCGTAGAATGAAGATGCATAGCCTAGATAGATTGTCAGTACTTTTCCTATTTCCACACTGGAAGATAGATATTGATCTTCCTACCAGATAAAATAGAACCATAAGTTGACGATCAAAACATATAAACTATATCTGCAGGAATGAATGTACACATACCTCCTGAGCGAGATCAAATTCTTTATCTCCAACGTTAAACCTCACGAAGTCAGGAAAAATTTCAATCCAAAGCAAGTCCCGAACCCCTACAAGAACATATATATGTTGTGTCTAAAAGATATGATAATGGAGTTTAGATTCAGAGAAGGTAAGGAAAAAGAAAGATACCTTCATCAACTTCTGTCACGTCAAAGAAATCCAGAATATATTGAAAACAGAATGATTTCATCGTGAGAGTTGAGCCAGAAGATTCATCAACTTGTGGAGGATCTTCAGACTCTCTGATTGCATCGAAATCAATGATTCTGACATGGGGAGAGTCTGAGAAAATATCAATATGTATATCATTACTTCCTGAAAATATACAAATGAAACTATCCTGAAAGATTAGAAGAACTTCTGAAATGAACAAGAACACCATTCTTTTTCTTTTTTCTGTTTAAATGATTTCAAGATTTCAAATGCCAAAAGAATTGGAAGGCGTGAATCCGAACATACACCCAGGTATGAACAAGAAACGGACTTTATCTTCTGGGTCATCAGGACAAGCAAACACTGAAAGGCTTTCTACAGCGGATGATCCCAGTTCGAAAATGCTGATAAACTCATGCAATTCCAGGAAGATTCTTCTGTACCCATCTTCATTCCATTCAAAGTTATCGAACTTGGAGGGTCCTTTCAGGCATAGAGCAAGTGCCATTAACTTTCCAGGTTGGTTCACCATGAGCACTACAGTAGCCCCATGTCCTGACAGGAAAATTTCGATTCCAAACTCTTTGCCAGAGTCTATAGTCATTGAGATGTTTCTGACCAATGTCACGGAGTTCTTCAGAAGAGTGCAACTTTCCATATCCATCGCAAACATGGTTGAGAGTTCCGAGAACCAGAGGGAGTGATGTGATGAGAGTGAGTGAAGAACTAAAGTTGGCGGGTATAAGGACAGTTTTCAATACAGTTAAAGAGTATAACTATAGATATACTAATTCACGATCTTTCATATTCAGTTTTGATTAAACTAATAACTAATCTTTAAAATGAAACTAAATTAAAAATTTATTTGGAATTTTAATTATTAATAATCTTCTTATGGATACCTATTCGAGCTTATCATCTCAATCCAATAATACTGATAAAAATGTTAAATATATGGCGTCTATATTTACTTATTTTATTATTTTGGCATAATTTTATAAATTGGACTTATCAAATTTTTTATTATTTTGATTTCAAATGAACTAGTTAGATAATATTCTAGATTGTGTAGAACTCTATCTTGCATAGATGTGAAGTTGACCTACGGCTGTGAAATGAGGGTGTGCGTATGAGTGCCTCAATGAAGTGTGTATTTTGTTGTTAGTTTCTATTTTGATTTTAAATGTTGGAATAACGCACGGCTGAAGATCCGTGAATGAGATTTTAGTGTTGAAAGGGTCACGTTTCTGCAGTAATTATTTTGGAAATTACTTGGACTGAACTTTCATCTATTGGAGGGGTTTTTGACGGGAAGGATTTGGCACTACGTATATGTTATGTTTGGTGTTACTTATTAACTGAATAGCCGTAGTTTGACTCTGGAGCTGGCGTAGATTGTTTTAACTGGTCGAAAATTATTCAGATATATTTTCGAGAAGCTGATAATAAGAAAGGCTTTTTTATCTCAAATGTATTATTGTTTTTCTTTTCTTAGTTAATTAGTCACTTCGAGTTATTTTTATTGCTTGTCTTTTATTAAGTGTAGCAGAGAAAAATTTTCTGACGAGGTTGTTACGAGTCGGTCGTATTATTGGGTGTGAAAAACTTTTACGAGAAGTGAGGTTGAGAGATAATGTTAAGGGGTGAGTGGTGTCGGCTCAGTAAAGTCTTGAGTAAATCTATTGTATTTCGGTGAAAGTATAAATCTAGGTAAGGGCTCCACAAACGTAGGTAAGGAGTGTCAAACTGCGTTACTAAATTTCTGATGTCATCTGTTATTTTTCTTTTGATTGATTTTTGTTTTTATTTGTGCCAGAGACAATCACGTAAAATCAGACAGTTTGCGAAACTATGCCCCTATAGTTTTCCAAAAATTTTTCTCTCACTCTATTGGTACGCTTAACAATTTTGGCCCAACCCGACTTGACATCGGGCTTGACGAGCAAGACAATGTCATTTTAAAATTTTAAAAAATAATAAATCGGCCTAACCTATTGTCATTCCTATTTATTGGTAACATTTTTAATTTTGATCAAGTTAAGATAACTTTAAATTTAAGAGAATTATATACTTAAAATAATTGATTATTATTTTCTGATATAAAATTGTGATAATTACCTTTTATTTCTTGCAGCAGCAGCAGATTATTATTTATAATATTCATAAACAAAGTAAATTTTAAAATAAATATGTAAATTAATGTTATCCTTACAAAATTCAAATATCTGAAAATTTTAAATTCTACAAATAATAATTTTAAAATTACTATATGCTAAAAAATATAGTAGTTAGGAGTTTTTTCATTATCAAATATTTGGAAGAAGTATAAATTTCATGTGAGAATATTTTTATAACTTCGTTACTAAAGTTGTTCAAGAACTTAACAGTTCTTTAGGTTCGTGGTAAATCTAATTAAATATATTTTAATTCGTTTAGTTTTAAGCTAATTTCAAGTTCAAACTCGAGCTCATGTTGGAACGGATTTGGATTTTTTTTAGAATAGAGAAATTTGCAGCTGTTATCTTTAAATGCGCACTGAGTAAACCTCCGAATCGACGTAATAGCATACAAATTAGGTCAACCGGGTATTCTGCACTAGATAAGCCTTGTACAACAGGCTAAATCGAAAAAGTGTAGATAGAGGGAGACCTTTTAAGCCTATGCCTCTTACTTCACCAACTCGACCACTCCTAAGGGGGCAACGGATTTGAATGCTTAAACATAAACTTGAACCCAAGTTTATCGATCATCGAAAAAAGAATTTCATAAATCAACAATATTGTTTCTAACTATCTTATCAGAACTTTATTTGTTACCCTGAAAACTGAAGTCACTAATCTGATACCAGTACTGCTAAAAAGTACGAGTAAAGTCAGTCTCATAGAATTAGTAAAGCCATTTGAAAGCCTAAGATTAAGAAAATAGGATCTCTAGATCTTTTGAAGTTGTGAATATTCAACAAACTACAGTTAGATAATGACAACCCAACTGTCTTCAGCTATGAAGGAGCTAGCAAGACAAAGATTGATTTTTGTTTCCTTTTTAATTCAGATATCAATGGAGAAAATAGCAGAAGAATTTAGCAAAACCAGTATAATCCAATATGTTTGTATCAACCCATTTGTATGAATAGCATATAGTATAAGATAATCCAAAAAACAATATATTCTGAATAATCGGACAGACAGACTTTGAACATGGTGATAGGATCAATGACCTTAAATTTGAGAATTAGCAAAAAATGAAGAAGAAAAAAACAGAAACTCATGGGGATGTGTTTTCTATTTCCAGTTTAAGAATCCTCTTGTGTTTTTTCTTCATCATCAACAGGAGCTGCTTCATCTGAGCCACCCTCAGCCGGTTCAGGGGGTGGTGTGGAGGAAGTTCGCTTGTGAGAGGCGGCCTCAAGAACATGATTGTAGTTTCCTTTCTCCATGAAGAGCTGAGCAAAGTGATGCTTGCAGTAGAGGACACCATTAAGTGCAGCGTATGATGAGTGTGTGAGCGGACACCCTCCATGAGCACATCTAAAGCATGTCTTATGGTAACATTCTCCTTCCATTGTCACCTAAAGATTTTCTCTTCAAACATCAGATCAACAACCATTCCTGATCACAGCTTCGCGTGAAAAAAAGGAACAGATTTGTGCTCATACTAACCTTTTCCAGTGGATACACTGTTTTGCCACAAGCTGAACATTTGTCTTGGGTTCCAGAGAACATGGAAGACAGTTTGCTGGGGGTCCTAGACTGTACAGGTATGACAAAACTTTTTAGTTCCGTTGATAAGATTAAAAAGATCAGCAAAACTCAGATAGTTATGGATGCCCCCCCGAAAACCCATCAGAATCCATAAGAATTTCTGACAGAAAACAGATCAGGTTTTTCAGGGAGCATATGTAAATGGAGGGCTATTACTATACCAGCTCTTGTGTCTTATCAGCTTTGCCTGCAGGATCAAGAAGCAGAGTTTTAGTAAATAGGTAAAGTCTGTGATTATCTCGGTAATTCACAACGAAGATAATACCTGTCTGGAAATTCTTGCTGAAATTGCCAGATTCCTTAAAAAGTTGCTCAAAATGAGTCTTGCAGTAGAGGACACCATCCATGGAGGAGTAGTTACTCATCTGCCATTTCCATTACATTATGAAACAAAAACAAGATTGAGAACCAGAAGTTCTTTCCAGCATTTGCACAAACAACGTACCAACAACACGAACCAAAAACTCACCACTAGAGTGCCTTTGCAGTGGCTGCATTTGAAGCATGATTTATGATAAGGCACACCTTCAAGGGACAACATATCAACAACATAAACAGTCTTATCACAGGCCTTGCACTTGTCCAGAGTTCCAGTGAATGACATGGTGTTTGGATTTCCTTGGAAAATGTGGAATCAATGAAATGAACCTAATCTCTGCTCAGGTTGTCTTAAGGATGATGAACAAAAAGTTACCACATAAAACATTAAAGAAAACACACACAGACAGAGATGATTTCTTGGTCACCCTCAATCCTGAAACATCAAATCAAAACAAAGATCTTTCATCTCTTAAAACAAAAACTGATTTTATATGAGAATTATAAGAGAATCATTTACCTTTACATGCAATGGCTTAGATTGCATTGTACCCTGTTGGTGTGCACCTTGGACACGTGATTGGAGATCCCAATATTATGATGTAAAATTGGAATGTTAAATCCCTAAATGTGGATGTTTATCCGACTGAACTGGAGCAAATGAAGCTTGGATGCTTTGACTTTTTCTCGGGTGTTATGATTAAGTGTCAAATTTAAGCATTGCTTAAGATATAAATCAAGCCAAACTTTTATTTATTTAGCAAAAAATGTTAATTTTTAGGTGGGGTACCAAACTTATGGTGTGATTGTTAAACTCATATGATGAGGTTGAACCTGATTAGGTGTGCTTTTGGTATAGATAGTAAATCAGTCTGGCCCGCCCAATTTGTTTAGGATTTAAGCTCGGAAAGGTCGATCCAACGAATCCGAACAATTTGAACAGCAAAATAATATTTTTTACTACATACTACTGGGCCTCTTTAGATCCCTTATCAGTAGGATTTTTATTAGGTTGTTATTGTTGTGATTATTGTACTAGGTGGATTTATTTTTAAAGGATAATAAAATTATCTTATTAAAATTAGAGTTTTTATATAAATGAAATATTCTTTAGGACATGAGTGTCTTAAACTGATGTCTATAATTCAAAATGGATGTTAAAATACCATAATTGATCTAATTGGTTGTTCTATTGTTTAGTTTATCCAATAATTTGTTATGCACATTTTACATACACACACATGTATATATAAATAATTTAGGGACGATAAATGTAGCCCAACCTAACTCGGGTTGACCAAGCCTTGGAAAAATACAAAACAACGTCGTTTTTTTCAAATAATAAAATTTGATCAGGCCGGCCAGATCCATTGTCATCCCTACTATAATATATGCTTTATATATTAGGAAGCCTTATCACAAAACAACCTACTATTATTACTCTATTATAAAAAAATTCTTTAAAAAATTGAAACATTACATGGGTCTTAATTATTTATGTAAGCATTGGTAAGGTTAAATTTTGTTAGAATATAAAGAAATTATATTACATCACTTCAATGTTCTATATATCATATTAAAAAGATTGTGTGTTGTCTTCAAAATTTTTAAGATTTATTAAATATTAAAGACCCAAATTAATGATGTTCTAAATTATTTTTGTTGATGTTTAAAATGATTAAGTGAATTTATAAAATAAGTTATACCAATTAAATTTCTGAAATTAACTCGAAACAACTTCAAGTTACGTTATAAAATGACATTTTTGACCTTTTATGTACTTAATTAAATCGTTTTTTTCCGTTTCGAGTTCGAATACATTACAAAACTCACTTAACTTAATTTTGAACAATAAATTTATTTAGTTTTAATTAAAATTTAGTCACCTTAAAATTTAAACATTGAGGAAGTGCCTTAAAACAACTGGTAAAAGTTCCTTTTTTGTGACTTTATAAAAATCACATAAACAATTTTTTTGTAAAAATACAAGAAAAAAGTTGTATATATAAATGACTCTCTCTAAACTCTCACAAAATGAGGAGCTTTATGCATAGATATGTTGATTTTTGACTTTTTAAAATTTTGACATTGACTTTATTCAGTTAAGTCTATTATCTAAATTGCTAACCCTATTATTTAATTTAAAAAAAGTTTAATAAGTTAAATACTTCAAAAGTATTTTTAAATTTAAATAATATTATTTTAAAATTTTAAATTAAAATAATAAACCGAATTTTAAAACTAAACCTGAACAAAAATTTAATTAAAATTTGACTTATTGACTTCGTACTGAATTGCAGTGGGTCCCAAGTTATCCTTTGGTGCTGATTTGTCAGTCTTCTAGATTGTGCCATGCCGATCCTATCCTCGCCCCAAGCACGTGGAATACACGGTCCAATCAGATGCCGCCACTACTTTCCCACTACTTGGCGCAAAACTGTAAGGCAGAGACATCGGTAATCCTCAGGACGTCTGCTCCAGTATGCTGGGAGCTGATTCTAATTCTATAAATGTTCCTAGGGACATAAAACCTAGGCCCTCGATTTTAGAAGCAACCCTGTTCATATGCTAATCCGACGACTGAGAGCTCCTCGCTCTACATTGATGAATTGCCGGCCAGAAGCTCTGAGAAGTGATAATACGAAGGAGCTTAAGAAATTTGCTTGCTTAGTAAATTGTTCTTAATGGCCACTTTATCTTTATTAGCTCGGAATTGTGGAATAGCAACGGGAGGTGAAGATCGAGGCTTTATTGAATATGGTGCTAGTTCACGTTCCGGGAATGATTTCTTGTTCTCCTGCTGTTTGTTGAAAAGGGTCTGCGAGTATCAATCCAAGTATGTCAGAGGTGTGAGAAGAGGTTTTTTTGTGGTTGCGAGAGCGAAGAAATGGAAAAAGCATGATTACCCCTGGCCAGATGATCTTGATCCAACTATTACCAGTGGACATTTGCGTTATCTCTCTCATTTCAAGCCTCTGACAGAGAAACCAAAACCAGTGACACTTCCTTTCGAGAAGCCCTTGATTGATTTGGAGAAGAAACTTATTGAGGTGAGATGGTGGTTTATTGTTTGAAATGCAAGATGTGAATTTCTTGTAGTGTTTGTTGTAGGTTCGCAGAATGGCTGATGAGACTGGCCTGGACTTCCGCGATCAGATTGGAGCTTTAGAAAATAAGTATCAACAGGTAATGTTCTTACAGGGATGTTCAGTTTATTAATATTTGCGCATGTTAGATGGTTTCATTGTCTGCTTTTTTCAGGCCCTGAAGGATTTATACACACATTTGACACCCATTCAAAGACTAGCAATTGCTAGACATCCCAACAGGCCAACTGTTCTTGATCATGTATTTAATATCACTGATAAGGTAGACAATAAATTTTTAACCAAAATTTTATATTATTTGGTTTTCCTCTAGGAGATTCAGAACCAAAATTTTATATTATTTGGTTTTCCTCTAGGAGATTCAGTTTGTGATCTTCATTCCTTTTCCTTGAACTGTTTAGTGGGTGGAACTACATGGAGATCGTGCTGGCTATGATGATCCAGCTATTGTTACTGGCATAGGAACCTTAAATGGTAAAAGCTATATGTTTATAGGTCATCAGAAGGGCAGGAACACGAAGGAAAATATTGCTCGAAACTTTGCAATGCCGACTCCTCACGGGTATGCTTTAGACTGCTGCAGTGGATTGATGATAGGGAGGTTCAAAACTGTTCTGATACCCTTGTCTGAAAACAGCTACAGGAAGGCCTTGAGGATGATGAAATATGCTGATCACCATGGTTTTCCGATCGTGACGTTTGTAGACACTCCTGGAGCCTTTGCTGATCTTAAATCTGAAGAACTTGGTCAGGTGTGTTTACCTTTCCATTATCATTACCGTGTAGGAATAACATAGGTAAGTTATCTTGTTCTTTTTTTTTTTTTTTGCAGGGTGAAGCAATAGCACATAATCTGCGGGCTATGTTCGGCTTTAAAGTGCCGATTGTAACTGTTGTAACAGGGGAAGGTGGTTCTGGTGGAGCTCTTGCCATAGCTTGCTGCAATAAACTGTTCATGCTTGAGAATTCTGCATTCTATGTAGCAAGGTGTTAATACTTATCACTCGGATTTAGTAGTTCTGTTATCTGAAGCAAGCATTTTAAATTGCTTGGAAACTGAGTTCCAAACCATCAGAAAACTTGTGACAAAATTCTGCAATCGCCTGCATTGGAGCTTCACCACTTCTTCCATCAGGATTAGCTACTTTTATGGTTTTTCGATAGTTTCCCGTATATTATTGATTAGATTATGTAAGGAATTTATATTTTTTATGTGGCCTTCTTAATTCTTCAGTCCTGAAGCATGTGCTGCAATATTGTGGAAGTCTTCTCAAGCAGCTCCGAAGGTAGTTCGTTTTTTGGCTGGTTTTATTCCGGCGATTTGTTTGCTTTTCTTATATAATGAGATAGTACCCTCCTTTCTGTAGGCTGCTGAGAAGTTAAGGATAACAGCTCAAGAACATTACAGGCTCAAAATAGCTGATGGCGTAATTCCTGTATGCAATCTGTTCCTTTTGTTCAGGAATTTTGCTCTGCAATTTTCTTCAGTTCAGCAGTATCATCACTGATGTTGTCATTGCCTTCAGGAGCCCCTTGGAGGTGCACATGCAGATCCTGCATGGACTTCCCAACAAATTAAGCTTGTGATAATCCAAGCTATGGAGGTAATTCATATTCATTCCCAAAGAAGCATGATTTCTTAGACATCTCTCACAACAATGCTAAAATCGTTAGGAACTAGCAAGCATGGATAAGGAAGAGTTGCTACGCCACCGGATGCTCAAGTTCCGACAAATAGGTGGCTTCCAAGAAGGTGTGCCTGTGGAGCCTGAAATAAAGCACAAAATGAAACCGTCTGATGTCAATAAACCAAATGCAAGTGACATAGAAATAGAGATCGAAAACTTCAAGAAAAAGGTCCTGGAATTCCAAAAACCACTTCCTGAACCAGTTTCTGCTCAAGCACTGGAAAAGCTGAAGCAGGACTTCGACCGTGAGATTACTAATGCATTCATTTCGATGGGGTTGCAAGAGAAGATTGAATCGATCAAGTTGGAGTTACATAAATCTCCTAATAATCAGCCCCTCAGTCGTAGCTTAAAGGAGAAGGTAGACAACATAATGTCAGAATTTAAGTACAACTTGTCAAGACCAGGGGCTTATCTTGGGTTAAAGCAAAAGCTTGAAAAGCTAAACAAGGTAGCAAGGATTGTTGAACTGAAAGAGAAAAGTGAGAAGTTGAAAGCAGAGATAAACCAGAAGATTACTGATGAATTGAAAGCAAAAATGGAACTTTTGAAGGTTGCAGAAGAGAAGCTGTCAAAAGGTGATCCACTAGACAAAGATTTGTCTGAGGAAGTAGAGAAAGCTAGGACAGATCTGGTAGCTGCTCTTAAATCAGCTGGCTTGGAGATTGTTGGAGTTAGCGGGAGAAATGAAGCAACAACTCCACTACCTTCTGGTCTCCCTGAAAAGCTGCTGGAGGTCAAGAAACACATAACTGAAGAGATTGAAAGAGTGGTAGACGCAGCAGGACTGAGAAGTAAAATTCAGGAGTTGAAGGCGGAGATGTCAAAAGGGTCGAGTTCAGGAAAACTGGAAGCTGAGATCAAAGAGCAGGTTCTTGCTGAATTGGAAGCCACGAAACTGCAGGAGGAGTTTGAGAATCTTACAAAAGAATTAAGAACTTCCTCTGAACTAAACCAAGGTGAAGTTGGTGCTGAAAACGTCAGATTATGGAAAGAATGTTAAAACTTGTTACAGATAGATTTGGTTACTGTTTTGCTTTTTGACATGATTGAGGAGATAGCTGATTTGTTCTTAAGCCGTGTTGCTTCTTTGAGGACACTTAAGCTTCCATTAAATTTATTTCACATACGAACAATATGTTTTGTATATTGATCGTTCTGTATGCTTAAGAATATGAGGTAGTGTATATAACTGTATATTGATGAATAATTATTTTGAGAGTTTATCAAGTGTGATTAGACTTAGGTCGAATATTTCGAATTTAATTTAGGGTTAATTATTAAAAAAAGTTCAAATTTTTGTCAATTTTTTAATTATAACTCGAACTTAAAAAATAGTAATAAAATACTCAAAATTTTGATTCTTTTGAATTCTATCCTGAAATTTAAGGAGTAAAAAAATATTTAAACTTTCAATTTTTTTCAATTTTAATCTAACGTTAGTGTTTTTGTTAAGTTTGCTAAACGTGATTTACCATATATTTTAGATACCTTAATTATTAATATACATCAGTTGAAATTAACATAACAAATGAAGATTAATGAAACGACTCGTTATTTAAAAATGAACTACATCAAATTACGCGACCTTGATAACTTTATGCTTTGATTTTAATTTTTCTCTTCGTTTTTAGTTTATTCTCTCGATCCCTTCGCTTTTCAATTTTCAGATTATGCAGCCTCGACGCCTTCACACTAAGAGCATATGGAGAACGAACTAAAAATGAAGAACTTATTGAAGCAGTACGCTGTAATGTAAGAGTAATTTAAAGTGTCAGAAGAACAAATAGAAAACAAAAGAATGAGGACATCGAGAGAACAAAAAATAATATCAGGCTAGAATTGAATAAAATTGAAAATTTGAACATTTTATTGTCACTTTTTGAAGTTTGAGTTATGAAAAAATTGAAAATTTGAGCATTTTATTATTATTTTTTAAATTTTGAGCTGTAATTAAAAAATTTACGAAAGTTTTAACTTTTTAAATAATTAATCCTTTAATTCATTTCAAGTTAGAACTGCTTATTTTAGATTCAAAGGAGTTGTGGTTAATCCAAGTCTAGTTTGATCAGTTGCTATCTCTATTTTAGAATTCAACTGACAATCTAGATAATCAATTTCAAATCTAAATCCAACTAACTTAGATCTAGTGCGTTGACTTAGAATAGGAAGTTAGTGCTTTGTGTTAGTTCCTAAGTTGTTTTTAGGAGACAAATTTCTTGATTATTTGATTTAATATAACTTATTATCATGTTCAATATGTAACGTAATGGGTACTGCATTACATATTTTTATATTTTTATTTATTCGTATTTATTTACATTTTGTATTGTTATTATTTTATATTATATGTAGGTTTATAAAAAACAACTTTTTTATTAAGTAGGATAAGATTGTATATAACTGAATCTCCTTAAACCTCGTGTTTTAATGAGACTCTCGTTGAAAGTATACATTTTATTTAGTTTTATATTTAAAATCTATATAAACTTTTTAACAAATTTTATAAAGTTGAAAATTAAGAAAATGAAAGGGGGGAAAGTTGGTGGCCAATATTTGGAATGACAAAAAATGCTCATCTCAGCGTGGCCCAACTCAGCTCTATTTGAAGTCAACGAATAGGTTTGAGTATCAAATTTCGAGTGAACCAATTTTTTTCTCTAAATATTGGGCTTTAGATTGAGCTCTAACTCTAACTGTCCGATTTAAGCTGATCAAAAAATTAAAAAATTTAAAAATGGTAAAAAGATATAAGGCTTCCTTGTAATTTAAAATTTTTAGAAAAGTACTATGATCTTTAGAAATCTTTAAAAAATTTCTTAAAGTTTTCAATTTTTCTAAAAAATCCCTTTTCCTAGATTTTAGTCAAACATAGATATAAAATACATATGATATAAACATCCACCATAGACTGATTATATGTTACTAATATAATAATTAAAATTAAAATTTAAACCCAAAGAGAATTAATTAAATTTGACTAAAATTAACAATTTAAAAAATTATAATAAATTATTTATTTGGGGTAAATTAATGAGTTTAATTTAAATTTAAGAAGTGAGTTAATTGTTATCTAAATAATACTTTTATTACTATGCGTATATTTCATTATTATTATTTATTTGAAATATAAGAGAATTAATTTTGAAAAACTGAAAAGTAAAAAGAGTTTTTCGAAAAATTTTAAACATTAATGAATTTTTTATTTTTAAAAACTATATAAGAGATTTATGTCTTTTATTTAAAAAATATATAATCTAGCTTAATTGGAGCTCGATAAAACTACGCATGAAATTCTCTGTTTCGTGTTCTAACTTTGTGTTGCTGCATTTTATGTATTTATTTATGTGAAATTTACGTAAATATATGGACGAGATTTAGTAAAATATGAAATTGGTCTCTAAATTTAGAATCTCAAACTTGGTCGGACCTCAAGCCGGGCTGACTCGAACGTAAAATTTTGGGCCATTTTTGAAAATATGAAGAACAAAACATTAAAGGAAAAACAGGTGATTAGGTTTAGATTAGATTAGATTAGATGCCCTAGAAGCAACAGAGCGGTTTCTTCCAGTTCTTCGTCAAATTTTTGGGCGTTTTCTTTCTCATCCCAAAATCAGGCCATGTCCGTGACTGCTACTTCTTCTGCGACTACGACGACTATTCTCTACGCCTTGTAGTTCCAATTCGAAATCCTGATTCCTTCACTTTCACTCATTTTCCTCTCAGATCCGCAAGCATTGGGGTTCCCAATTTACCTTATTGACCGTTTATCTCTTTCGTTTCTGTGGTGGTTCTGTTAATTGCAAGAAACCCTAATTTCTTTCTTCCTTTAACTTCCGGCTCTGTACTGTACAAATTTCTCGGTTTGAAAAACTCCCAACTTTGATTTGCTAACTGTTGTTTAAAAGCACCTTTTTTTTCATATTTTGCCTTGAAAGTTTTCGGCTTTAATCCCATTAACCCTAGGTAGTTTTCTGTACAAACTTTTGCCTTTGTGTCGGATAGTTGTTTAGGGTTAGTGCTAGTTTTAGGGTTTTTGTTGTGATGAACAACAATAACAATAGAAGGAGGTATACGCCTGGAATTGGCGTCGGAAGAGGCGGAGGAGTAAACGCGAACCCTAGTTTTCAATCGAGGGTTCCACAGCAGCAGCAATATGTCCAAAGAAATTATATGCTGAATCAACAAGAGTTTCAGCAACAACAGCAACAGCAACAACAGCAGCAGCAGTGGCTTAGGAGGAATCAGTTGCCTCCTGATTCTGCCGTCGATGAGGTCGAGAAAACCGTTCAGTCCGAGGCCGTTGACTCGAGGTTGTATATATGCTTTTGTTTTTTCAACGACCCACAAGATTGGATTTTGTGTGCTTTTTTTTAATCCCAAGTTGTTGCAAGTCCTTAATATTTTTGTACTCTTTAATTTGTAGGCTGAACTGATTTTATGTTCTTTATTTGATTTTTCTAATTAGTTCTCAAGATTGGAAGGCAAGACTAAGGATACCCCCACCTGATACACGCTACAAAACTGAGGTTTGTTTCGTTTTCCATTTACTTGCTTACAAGGATTGATGATGCATCTTTATAGGTTTAGCTGCTGATGCAATTGCTTCAGAAGTTTTTGAAGGGTTTCTTTTATTTTTAGTCATATCTTGAGAAGTCCTGTTTCCTTGAAGAGTTGCTACCTGTTGTGCTTAGTTGGACAGTTTGATTTTTTGATGGTCAGTCTGTATTTCAATTTCCCGAAATTTTGGAGTGCTGATACTTTGTGAAACAACATGTGGGATAAAGTGTCATTATTCTTCTTGAAGGGGATATGGCACATCAAGATAATCAAGAGATATGCCTAGGTGATCCTTGGTGCTAAGTTGAGGCACCAGCGAGGGACAATGCCTTTCAGGCTTCAGCACCCTAGTCTTGTTTCCTTTTGATCAAGACATTGTGTGGCAAGTATGCCGCGTAATGTCTTCCTTTTTTCATTTAGATTCAATGGTCTTCGTTGAAGCAACATCTTCCAACTTCATTATGTTCTTAGTTAAGCATTCAAACTGACTAAAGTAGCGTGGGTGGTAACATGTGCAAGTTTTGTAATAAAATAGACCAGGATACTTGTTATATGCCCTTGATTGTCGATGTTTTTCTAAATTCTTATCCAAGCACTTTTTTTTCTTTTTTTCAATTTTCATCTGTCAGGATGTCACAGCTACAAAAGGAAATGAATTTGAAGACTATTTTCTGAAACGAGAGTTGCTCATGGGAATATATGAGAAGGGTTTTGAAAGACCATCTCCAATTCAAGAAGAAAGCATACCAATCGCACTTACTGGTAGTGATATTCTTGCCAGAGCAAAAAATGGGACTGGGAAAACTGCTGCCTTTTGCATTCCCGCATTGGAGAAGATTGACCAAGATAATAATGTTATTCAAGGTTGGATTGTGTTCTCCTTGCTTTGGAATTTGGCTTGTTTAATATCTGTAGTACGTTAGATAATATTGGATACTCTGATGCTTTTGTCATATCATTCAATTGGTATGTCGCTCCTTGATTAGTTAATTGTTCCTGTAATGGGGAGATAGATGTGCTGACTTGTTCTGCTTCCCCGGAATGGGGTTCATTGTGGCAGGCTCGAACAGTTTCATAAAGATTTAGCCTTTAGCATCAGTCATGAGTATGTAACATAGAAAGATATAGGTGTCCTGTGGTTCTGATGCCAAGTTTTTGAGTGATCTTGCTTCCTGCCTCCCTCCTTTTTGCAGTCCTATGCCTTTATGGAATATTATATCAAGTATATTTGTAAATAGTTCAAATATAGATTGATGGAACACCTGATTTGCACCAACTTTACTAGTTATGGCTTATTTTCCATCAAGTATAGACAGTGAATATCAGATTGGCTTTTTTTATTTCTAATTTTGTATTCTTGCTCTTTGACATTATGTATGTGTCTTATACAGTTGTTATACTTGTACCAACTCGAGAGTTGGCTCTTCAGACATCACAAGTTTGTAAGGAGCTTGGGAAACATTTAAAGATTCAAGTGATGGTCACAACAGGTGGTACAAGTCTAAAGGATGACATCATGCGCTTATACCAACCTGTTCATTTACTTGTTGGGACTCCTGGAAGAATATTGGATCTTGCAAAAAAGGGCATTTGTGTTTTGAAAGACTGTTCAATGCTTGTCATGGATGAGGTACAATCTAGGCCCGATATAGTTGTACTTGTGTTTTAATCAAGGAGGTTTTTGACTTTAAAGAAAGTGGATTTCCATCTAAAGAAACAGAAAATTGGTGCCCGGTTTTTATCTTAAGAAAGTGGCTATATGGTATTCAAGTCTTCTTCTCAATATATTGAATTCAGTTGCCTTTCGAGAATTCTTGGTGTAAATTCACTTGATAGGTCACTCTAAGCATTACTTTTGGTTATAATTTCAGAGTTGTTAGTGTTGGAAATTGCCACTCGGATTGGGTGATATATGCTTAGTAATTTTTTCTGCCTTTGGTTGTCAGATGTTCTCTTGCTGCACATTATCTGCTAAATTATGACTCTAACCGGTGCAAGTATCTGATGTCACATGCCTCTTTCTTCTCAGGCTGACAAGCTTCTGTCCCCAGAGTTTCAACCTTCAGTTGAGCAGCTCATACGTTTTCTCCCTGCAAATCGCCAATTCCTATTGTATTCTGCCACATTTCCGGTTACTGTCAAGGATTTTAAAGATAGATATCTACGTAAACCTTATGTTATCAATCTCATGGATGAGCTTACTCTCAAGGGTATCACACAATTTTATGCTTTTGTAGAAGAGCGTCAGAAAGTCCATTGTCTAAACACTCTTTTCTCTAAGGTTTGCTACAATTATGTATTTGCTCTCTGGTTCCCCTTCTCCTGTGGATATGGTGTGATTCTTGCTTTATGTGCAGCTTCAAATAAACCAATCAATCATTTTCTGCAACTCTGTGAATCGGGTAGAATTATTGGCTAAGAAGATCACAGAACTTGGTTATTCTTGTTTTTATATCCATGCAAAGATGCTGCAAGATCATCGCAACAGAGTGTTTCATGACTTCCGCAATGGTGCATGTAGGAATCTTGTTTGTACTGGTAGGTGATGGTGTCCTGGAGCTCATATCAATATGTATGTGTATATGTTTGTCAAGGCATGTCATTAGGTGATGGTGTCCTGGATGTGTATATGTTTGTCAAGGCATGTCATTAGGTGATGGTGTCCTGGAGCTCATATCAATATGTATGTGTATATGTTTGTCAAGGCATGTCATTGAATGGCCTTTTTTTTTATGTTGGTGGTCGTTGCAAACATAAACTGTTGGTTGCTATAATGATGCATTTTGGTTGTAAGCGATTCATGTTGTACTATGCCTTAACAATTTTAGCTTGTATTTCTAGTATTCTGTTTTTTTGTTTTTGGCTTGGAAGTTTTTTCACTCCTTACTTGATATTGCACGCAGTCAGCATGTGTTGAATGATTAACTAATGGGCTAATATGTACTTGATGCAGATCTGTTTACTAGGGGTATAGATATCCAGGCAGTGAATGTTGTGATTAACTTTGATTTCCCCAAAAACTCGGAAACATATCTTCATAGGGTACGTTGGACGAGTTAGCTTTTCATCAGCAATATTCCAGTTGCTTTTGTCCTTATATTTTTTTCCTTAAAATGCAGGTTGGTCGATCTGGAAGGTTTGGTCACCTTGGTTTGGCTGTGAATTTGATCACATACGAGGACCGCTTTAATTTGTATGCACTTTTCTGCTGTGCTTATTGCATAAACTTTATAGCTAGATAAAGCATCCAATATGAACACAATATTCTCACACTTTTCCCTGCAGGTATAGGATTGAGCAAGAACTTGGGACAGAGATCAAGCAAATTCCTCCACATATTGATCAGGCAATATATTGCCAGTAGTTTGTGGTAGAATGTCTTGTAGTGAAGAATAGCGAGGGACAAAACTGAACTGGCAGTGGTAAGTAAATTCCTTGGAATTTGCTAAACTTGCTTATTACCATCATTTTCACTTGGTGTATGCTATGTTCTGGCTCGCAATTTTTTTGCTTTTCACTTAAAACATGTCATAAAATTGTTAATGATGTCATAAAATTGTTAATGAAGTGATGAAAGTTGATGGGGGTATTTATTGTGTTTTCCTTGTTTAGTAGGGATCAAGCTGTCCCGATCAAGAAGGCATCATTCTTCATCTGTGGACTCGTGCTAAGAGAATTTAAGTTTTGTTGTTGATGGAAGACTATTGGATCCTGTATTCATTTAACCATGGAAAGCCGTTTTTATTGGTTTCTGGGATTTTTATAGCCTGAAACGTTAGAGGAGGATTCTATGGCTACAGAGTCTAAATGGTTTATAAGATCCCGGGTCAGATGCCTGTGGTTCTAGTTGTGTTGAGTTTTATTTTTTTAACGAGTCTGGTTTAGTACCATCTCTTCTTCAGCATCCTTTTTTTTTGTGCTATGAATCGAAGGCTGTACCTTCTTTCTTCTCAGTCTCTGTTTCTCCCCTGTTGCGAGTAATAATATCGTCCACTCGGACTAGTTTGTGGTGGGCTTCCCTTTTATCTCATCTGTCCGATTTTTTTTTCCGGGGTTGAAGTTTTGTGTACATGATTCTTCGTCATTATGGTCTCCTCTCTCGCTGGAACCATGAACTTATACCTTAACAAAACCATGTGAAATGGGATTTAACTTGATACCAAAATGGAGTGAGCTTTACACGAATTGAAATACAAAAACATGTGGAGAATTGTGAGTACTCAGAACTGCCGACATCTTAAATGAAAGATGACATTGATGACACGAAACACTCTGGTCGTTCAGGTGGAGGGGAGGACCAGAACCAGGAGGACCACTAGTTCTTTTGCATTAGAATTGGATGCTTCCAACCCCTAAATTATTACTACCTTTCGATTATCTTACAGTTACAACTAGTGAAATTCAATTTAGATAAACTTAATCTCAGTGGAAAGTTGTTGGTATGTGCCAAATTAGGCAAATTTACTGATTTTTCCTCCCCCTTTATATAACGAAAGTGAAAAGGATGATGAAGGGGGGACAGAACAGAGAGGTTAGAGAGTTGATGAAATCGTTGAGGACTGGTACAGCCAGCCAACTGCTAGTCCAAAGTCAGCCAGATCATGCACCTGAAAAACACTACCGTCTCTATTTGAACACTTGTTGACTGCATTTATGATGCTGACACAGTTCTCAGATTTTCTCAGAATCTTTTGCTCTGCTTTCCCACCAAGCAAACATCATAAATAACTCGTTGGTCACGTTCGCAGTCCTTATCGTACAAATGAAGAGCAAATCAATATCTAATTGCAGACCCTTTGTTTTGTTTTTCTTGTTCTACACCTCTCCACGTTTTCTGTTTTAAGCTTTTCCTGAACACTCGCAGAAGCATGTGGCTGGTCTTGTTACTATAGGAAAATAAACAAGGACCCCATTGCAGAGGTGAGTGAGTTATTTCATGGCTTTGTTTCCGTACATTGGGGGTCACTGTCAAAAGAGTCTAGCTATTACTAATCTATCTTGAATAATTTGTGTCTAGTCCACAAAGAATCCGCCTTTAATGCATTTTCACTCTCGTCTTCACTGCAAAACATTACTCTCTTTCTCACACTCTGACACTGTTTCTGTTCCTCTCTTGCGAGTTTGTGTGCAACGAAAAACGTCAAAAAACTGGCAATGCGTCAAATTTAATAGCTCTTTTCGCTGTTTGTACAAGTCTTTTTGCTCTTACGATGATGCAACTTCTCATTGCCTGTAGTTGTCATGCATAGATATATGTATGTTTTAGTCTTGTTCATAAGCAAATTTATTGCTTTTTGCCAGCTTGAAACTCGCCGATTGTCCTTTCCTCCACACCCTTCATAAATTCCCACTTTGGATATCCCTAGATAATGATCAACTTTAGCATTTAAAGCTATCCCTCTCTCTCAATCCACTTTACAATCCTCAACTCTGGTTACTTGGCCTCTCTTTACAACATCTCTTTCCTTTGTTTGACAATGTGTGAACTTTTCCAAAGGCTTTACCTTTTTCCTCTGCTTTCAATTTACACGGTAAAGGTTTTTGCATAGTGGGTTTTGGTACTTCGATTCTGTTTAACATTATTGAAAGTGGAAAAGAAAAAAAAAAAGTAGATGGGTAGGACACCATGCTGTGATAAGAAGGGATTGAAGAAAGGTCCATGGACACCTGAAGAGGATGAACTTCTTGTTACTTACATCAAGAAGCACGGCCATGGAAGCTGGCGCTCTCTCCCAAAGCTTGCAGGTATGGCTGTTTAAGGCATTTGTTAAGCAAATTTACCTTAAAGGTAACATTTTTGCTGAGTTTTCCTTTTAAACTTATTCTCCAATTTGGTTTGAACCCGTAAGAGAAACTTTTTACATTTGCCTGGTCTCAGCTTGCAGACACCTTTCTTTCCACTTTCCACTGTGTGTTAATCTAAATTTTTGTGCATAAAAGTTGCAAGAATTTAATTACCTGAGAACTGTTATTACTTGCACATCAATGTCATCAAATTGAAACTTCTCTCCAGTTTCATAGTACTAATCCATTTCTTCCCTAAATTGTAGTTGTTTCCCAGGTTTGAGTGGAAGTAATATAAAGTTTGTCTTTTTTCGCTTGCAGAAACTTGCTGTTAATGTGACATGTCTCCACTAATCTTTTATCTGTTTGACAGGTCTCCTTCGCTGTGGAAAGAGTTGCAGGCTAAGGTGGACGAACTACCTGAGGCCAGACATTAAACGAGGTCCCTTTACACTGGAGGAAGAGAAACTTGTGATTCAGCTTCATGCCATTCTTGGAAACAGGTATTTCCTTATTGTTTTTCTTGCTGCAAAAACCGTTGAATGGATGTGACAAAGAGGATCAAGCACAATAAACAAGTTAAAACTCTGATGGTTTATTTAGAGTTTCAGAAGTCTTAAAGTTAAAAGTTTGTTTGTAGTTTTTGTAGGTTACAGGTTTAAGCTAATTCGCTTATATTGATATGGTCTAGAAATGTACTGGATGAAGTGGATCAGAAAATGTTGGAATCTTATCAGAGCTCCTACCTTGAATTGCAGGTGGGCAGCCATAGCCTCTCAACTACCAGGAAGAACAGATAATGAGATCAAGAACTTATGGAACACCCACCTGAAGAAGCGCCTTCTTTGTATGGGAGTTGATCCTCAAACTCATAAGTCCATGGCCCCTTGTGGAACAGCCATTAAAGCACCAGCATCCCCTACCACTCGTCACATGGCACAGTGGGAGAGTGCCCGGCTTGAAGCCGAAGCACGCCTGTCTAGAGAATCCGAACTCTTCCATACATCATTTCCAAAGAAGACTGAATCTGATCAGTTCCTGCGAATATGGAACTCAGAAGTTGGAGAGGCTTTCAGAAAGTTCAAACACCAAGACACCAAAACTGTATGCCAAAGTCCAATCTCGCAGGCGTCTTCGTCAACTAAATATGGATCATTTTCAGCTACCACTGCAGATACTAGTCCTCACTTGGCAGGATCTTTTGCTGCAGAAAACAATCAAAACTATGAAACGGAGGGCAGGAGCTGCAGATTACATCCTCTACATGTGATGGATGGCTCCTCATCAAGCTCTTCTGATCTGGAGGATTCGACAGACAACACTCTTCAGCTTTTGTTGGATTTCCCTGTTAACAATGACATGAGTTTTCTGGAAGATAACGTGGATTATTATGCCACGTCTGCATGTCAACAACAATCTCCTTTGTCTGCCAACTGTGAAGCATTCAGAAACTTTTAGTCTTCTCTTTTGGCTAAGTTTGGAGCTGTAAAAGGAAAGAAGCTAATGATCTTTGTGGTTTGTGATTTATCTTTTTGGCTGATTACAGTTAAAGCTCATAGTTTTATTTACTGTAACCCAAGTAGGTAATGTATTTCTCAGACTAAAAACTTTCAGATTTAGCTTCAGATAATATGCTATGTAATACATTAAACTTTCTGATGCTATTTGATTCATCGGATAGTTGCCTCCTGCTTAATCTACTGCAATTTGACTTTGGCTATCAGAATATTAATTTGCCAATCTTTGGTTTAGTCGAACATATATGTTAATCCCTAGGAGACTTAAAATCTCATAGGCTTAGTTAAGGGTTGTATTCTGGAAAATGGTTACACAGCGAGTAAAACTGCAGAAGCGTCTTTCTGTAAGTTATATTTTCTGGAATCAAATGTCAAGCATTACTTCAGAACAAAAGTTAAAGGACCTTTGAGACTACAGCAAACTTGAAGCTTAACTGACTGACCAGGTTGGCATCAACCCGAAAACACCCTCACCTTTCTTCAGGCATTCCGGTGAGGCGATAGGTGACATGGTTATCATACATTAATCATATCAATGTAAATAAAGGTCCTTTTACAAAGACAATGTTTCTCACAGATGAAATCTTGTCAACTGCTATACAAACACACACAAAGCATTTTATGATTACCTGACGAGAATTTGCTTCCTCGCTTAGAAATACATAAACCAGTTGAAGACGTAAACAAGGTGAACGATATAAACAACAATTTATTTACTCTTTCGGTTCAGCCTCCAAAGCAACCAATATACTTCTTTGGAGTTTGGCCCGTTGCTCGAAATTTAGCAGCCATCTCTTCTGCCTTCAGAAGTTCTTCACCACGTTTGGCTTCAACCACTGCCCTTTTCTCTTCAGCTTCCTTGTGAATTAGAGCTATCGTGTTCTTCGTCTTCTCGGCATATTCAGCCTTCTTCTTCTCCAGTTGTTCCTGTCATTTGTTCATCTATCAATGTTTAATCTAAAAACATACCAATGTGAAAGAGAGATATAGGAAACAATACATGATCTAGTCAACGGAAACTAAGAGGTCACAACCTATTGGATGCACAGAACAGAATCAGGAAAACATTGTAATGTTCAAAAAATGTAGAACTGAATAGATAATCTTCGGATTTATTACCTCAATCTTTCTCAGTTTGGCTTCCAAAGCAGCCTTCTTGCTGTTTTCCCACGCAGTGACTGCAGACAAGTTTTTCTGAGCCCTGTTCTCCAGTACCACATTAGAAATTTCAATAAATCAAAATCCTAAGAATCAGAAAAACTTGGCTCAAACACAATACAAGTTAATGATTATGGTGCATGTTTACTTGTAGATTTTAGAATATCAGAGAAACCTTACTTGTTCTCAGCTTTGCTCTTCTCACTTTCTTCCCATGCCTTGATGAAGGAATTTCTCTTCTCCTTCTCAACCTCTGCAAGAGCAATGTCTGCACAACAAAATAAAGGGCATAACTTAGCCAAAACAAATCAACATTCAGCATATCAATCTGCAGAGGATAAAGAATTAAGGATAACATCGAAACTCGGTTTATGTCACCTTATCCACCATATTAAAGCAAAAACTAGTTCATAAGATAGTAATAACTGGATCCAATCACAAGGGGTATTCTAATTCTGTTATCATTTACTACCATTACCATACAATGGAAGAAAAAGCATAGGAGCAGGAAAGTTTCTGAAGCACTTACCTCTGTCACGAGAACCCCCTGAAATCTTCTTTGGAGCAGATTCTGCAGACTCTGATAAAACAAAAAATTATTAAGCAAGCAACATGAACAACTCAATCACCTTATTTTATATGATCATACACAGAATGATTTAGCTTAATATAACTCGATCTTGGGTCATCTGGCCCTGACTGTGACACTGTGGCCCGAATAGTCAAACTAACCGACTATTTTAACTGAATTGGATCAAAACAGAGCATGTCAGCACTCCCAAGCCCGATTCGATGCTCGATCAAATCGGGCCTTTTGCGCATAGATTTGCCCGCCAGGCATAGTTGGTGCTCACTAAAGCAACAACTGTTACAATCTTTTCAAGCTGTAAGTATTTTACAAATCCAAACTACAGGAATCAATAATCTTGGGCCCTTAAGGATGACATTCCACTAAGTAGGGAAGCAAAATAATGAAAGTCTCTTCGAATATCATCATGCTAAGTACCCGAAAATCTCGCACAAAAAAAAGTAAGATCTCAAATTTGGCTGCCAGCCAAGCATCACTATAATCAATTATAACACCAAACTGTGGCTCTTTTGTGATAAAGTAGCGTGATAGAGAGAAGACCATGATCATTTCTTAGCAACAAAAGATCATTAACATCAAACTGTACATGCTTTTAACAAACAGAGCACCACTACAACTACAAGTGGTAAAATGGATTCAAAAGACTTGGTTTTTAGCACCTGACTAAGAACAAGAAGGCACCTTTCTCTAACAGGAAAATCGACGCAGAAAGAACAGTACACAGAAGCAACAAGAAGTCGGAGGAAAACATACACAAACAGTATATCAAATCACATGCTTCCACTCGAAACAGTAACCAATACACGAAAGCTATGCACGAGGAGGTATATAAAGAGATAACTTTCACAGAAAGAGGTTTACTTTGAACAACAGCAAGAGCTTTGGACTCCTCCGAAGCTGGTGGAATTGGAACCACGGCTTTCTCTTCCGTCACATCCTTCTTGGGTTCCACCGTCTCCGCCGTCACAGCTTCGGGTTTCTTCACTGCCTCCTCCTCCGCCATTAGCTCTTCAATGTCTCTTACGTTCACATAGACACAAACACTTCTTAATGTAGCAACATCGATAAAGTTCTGCGGGCACTGTTGTTTCCCCAACACGGACTTACACGTGGCATGAAGCCAGATGGCCTCGAATTCAACTGGTTCGCTCGTTCGATGACGTTCGTTGCATGTCAACCGTCCGTGTTATGTAATAGATTATGATCCAACGGTAAGAAAGATGCCGACAAGAACTACGTGTTTAGTAGTAGATCAAGCAGCAGTGTCGGCCTGTACGATACGGGACGTAGAGGATGATGTGTAAATGTATATTTGTTTAAGAAAAGAGCACGGGGAAAGTGAGAATTTGCTGTGGTGTCACATGCATAGCTGGCGATGAGGACTTATGATCAAGGCAATCCAGTTTAATATGAGTTGGCGATCATGTGGTGATAAGTAGGTGGCTGCATATGGTGGATTTTGTTGGACAACATACAGTCCAAATCACCAGAAGTGGGAGTGTGACATTTATATGAAATATGTACCTTATGAGGAGTTTAGAGCTTTCTCCATATAATAAAAACAATTTTTAATTTGCAGGATCAAATATAAAATATAGTTAATAATGAGTACGAACCATAATATTTTAAAAGGTATTTTAAAAATAGGGTTATTAATATAATATTTTCGAACTTGAATTCAAGATTTGTCTTGAATTATTAGATTTTCAATAAAATTTGGATTTTTTTAAAAATTTTTTGAATTTTAGGCTAGCTCAGCTTAAACTTGACCTAAATCAAAATACAAAATAAAAAATGATATTATTTTTTTAAAAAAAATTAAAAAATATTTAACTAGACATAGGCTTGATTTGGAGAAACGGTGGCGGTTGATAACCTGCTGAAATGATAAATACTTATTCTCAATAACTACTTATGTGTTTGGTTGGGATTGCTATTTTGGTAACTGCTGAAAAG
>JAOQMS010000009.1:26417051-26428305 GCA_027563885.1 Erythroxylum longipes | reverse complement strand
GCAATTGATGATAACCCGATCTCAAGTCTATCTTGGAGAAGACTTTTGCTCCTTGCAGCTGATCAAACAGATCATCTATGCGTGGAAGAGGATATCTATTCTTGATGGCATCCTGGTTGAGCTTCCTATAATCCACACACATCCTTAAGGATCTATCTTTCTTTTTCACAAAAAGAACTGGAGCTCCCCAAGGTGAAGAGCTGGGCTTAATGAAGCCTTTCTCCATTAGCTCTTCTAACTTGTCTTTAAGCTCCTTAAATTCTGCCAGAGCCATTCTATAGGGTGGAATGGAGATTGGTGCGGTACCTAGAAGAAGCTCTATGGTGAACTCGATCTCTCTGTGCGGTGGTAGTCATGATAACTCCTCTTGGAAAAATATCTGGAAATTCCTTGACTACTGGAATATTTTCTAACTTTACTTCATCTGCTTTCGTGTTTAACACATATGCCAAGTATGCTTCATACCCCTTCTTCACCATTTTCTCTGCTTTTAGAGCCGAAATAAATTTAGGTGAGCTTGCCTTTCTGTCTCCCACAAACAACACCTTTTCACCCTTGTCCAGCACAAACTCTACCATCTTTTGTGTACAATTCAAAATGGCACTATACTTTTCTAAAGTGTCTATGCCCAAAATCACATCCAATCCCTTCATCTCCAATTGCATTAAATCTATCACTAATTTTGCCTCACCAATACATAATTCACACTCCCGATAAACATGACTAATAATAACATACTGGCTCATCGGGGTGCTAACCATCAAAGGACCATCTAATGGACTCAAAGTTCTATCATGCAAAATTATACTTGTAGAAATAAAAGAGTGGGTAGACCCTGGATAAATCAAAACAATAACATCATTTAGAAATAATTTAACCGTACCAGTTACAACTTCTGGAGCTGCTTCTGCTTCTTCCCTAGTCATTGCAAATACTCTAGCTGGTGTTTGCCCCTTCGGTCTTCCTGGAGGATTTACCTTCTTAACTATACCAGAACTGCCCACTTCAATTGCAGACTTAACTTCCATAGCCTCAGCCCTCTTTGATTCTTGCCTCTGAGTTCCCACCTGTCTAACATACTTTGGACACTTCCTAGCCATATGCCCTCTCTCTCCATAATTAAAGCAAGCTCCAGTGAGTCGATAACACTCCGCTTTATGAAACTTACCACAATGGTCACATTTCGGATAGGATGGCTTATTCTCCTCTCCTCTTCTACCTCCTCCTACGATAGAGGCTTGAAGGGAAATAGTTCTCATCAGTCTGGATCTACTCGAGCCACAACTTTGAACCTCAGACGGTGTAGGAAAAGTCTTGGTACTCCTTCCTAGCACAGGCATACTACCTCCCCTGCTTAGCTATTCTCTTCCCTTTCTCTTTCTATTCACTGCGCTCTTTATGGTTTCACTATTCTCCACTCTTAATGCAGCTTCTACCAATTGTAGTCGCAGAAATTTTGCACGACTACTTTCTCTCTGATGGCCAAATGCAAACCTGCTTCAAATCTTCGGCACTTGGCTGCTTCACTCATCATCAGCTTGGCTGCATATCTGGATAACTGGGTAAACCTACGCTCGTACTCACTCACTGTCATCTCTCTCTGAGTGAGACTCAAAAATTCCCTCTGATTTTGTTGGATGTACATCTCGGATAGATATTTCTTCTTATAAGCGTCTTGAAAATCGGACCATGTCAACATCGGCGGCTTTAACTGGCTCCCAGGTATGCTTTCCCACCAGTGCAGGGCATCTCCCTGTAGTAAGCTCGCGACGTACACAATCTTTTCTTCCTTTTCACAATCCATCTGTTCCAATATTCTCTCTATCTTCCTTAACCAAGTCTCAGCTTCCTCAGGGTCAGTTGTTCCATAAAAATCTACGGCGCTATACTTCCTCAACTTATCAAATTGTCTTCCTTTCTTGGATGGGGATGGAGTAGACGTGGATGGCATCTGACCTATCGCTTGTACAAAAGCTTGAGCAAAGGCTTGAAACATTCTGAGATCAAATGGATTAGGAGCTTGTGTTTGAGGGAGGGACGATTCGGACATTTGAGGTGGAAAGGGCTCGCTATCTTGCCCTACCGTTGCCTCAGCAATCGCTGGGGCTCTGGACTCATCAGTACCCTCCTCTCTCAGTGGAGAATCAGGTGCAGCAAATCCTTGCAAAATTCCTCGAAGTATCCTTCGACGTGGTGGCATTGTACTCCTTCAATAAAACACTAACATTTAGCTTACATGTTATGTCCTAAATATATGCATGATATGCATGTCACTTAATGCAATCAATCACTTTAACATAATAGCAATGAATCACGTAGCATAATAAGTCATAACATAACACATCCAAAGCCTAGGAATCCTTAAAAACCGTGGGCTCTGATACCAAAGATGTTAGCCCTGGGTCTCCATATGGATTTTATGGCGACTACGTGTCACCATTGGGATTTATTTGAAATAATAATAAATTTATTTGGGAACATTCAATAAAATAAAATATAACATTTAAGTTTAATTAAAGTCTAGACAAGGAAAATTTATAGTGGGACTTTTCTGATATAAGCAAATAGTAATTAAAATATTGTAGAATGATTTTGGACATAAAATTTGATTATAAAAATTTAAAAAAATGAATTAATATAAACAATTAATTAATAATAAAATAAATAAAGAAAAGATAATAATTATATTAAATAAATAAAATTCATAGGAGAAGTAAAAATAATACCCAACAATTTAATGAAAATTTTTCCATAGCAAAAGTGAACAAAGAATAAATGATTTGGGTGTTAAAAGAATTAATTTGCAATTTGATTTAGTAATGGACCATCTTAATTCAAAAGAGGAAAAGTCACAGGCGTGACTCTTCATAGTCACGCCTGTGACAAATAAAAACAAAAAAGGAATTTCATTTTTATTTAATGGCTTGGAGAGGAAAAAGTCACAGGCGTAACTTTCATCTCTCGCGCCCGTGAGAGGGAGGAGAAACAGAGGCGTCGCGATTGTGCTTGTGTATGGTCGTGACCTATAATGAACAGTAACAAGAAAGTGAGGGGAGTCGTGATTGTTCTGTGTCACGATCGCGACTTTTAAGAAATTCTGGGACTGTTGCGATCATGCTTCGTCGCGACCGCGACTTCCCAGTTGAATACCCTCACTTCCAAACAACATACATTTAATACAAAAGTACAAAAATTTCAAACTTTATGTCATTGAAAAGATAAGAAAAATATCTACAACTTTCATGAAGATAATTTTGTCTAATTCAGCCTGTATATATACAGTTTAATCATTTAAGTAAAGATTACCATTTCAGTTAAAAATTTGTACACCAATACTGCTATCTTATAAAGGCCATAACTTTTGCGTCTGACGTCCAAGAATTTCAATCCTTATACCATTAGAAAGCTAAAAGAATAATATACAACTGTTATGAAGACCACTTAGCCTAAGTCTACCTATAACAATGCAGTTTATTCCTTAAAGTTTCAGATGACATTTTATCCTATTCTCTATTTTCCATTCATCTATTCACATACATTTTTAATGCAAATTCCAAAGGACCCGAGCCAACATTCAATTCCCTACATACCAAAACTCCTTTGATAAACAATTTACTTCAAACAAGTCCATCCAAAGATCTCCCAACATTTAACACAGTGCCAACTTAACAGAAGAAAAAGAATTTGCATATATATCTATACATACATACATCAAAGAAATTTTTGCTCTTTCATTGACAACTTTCACTGTCAATTTGCAACAACAAAGTTGATACACATCTTCATAATTCATATCAAAATGCCATATCAGTATCATAGTTACAAAATGCATATAGAAATGTTTATGCTAATATGCTTCTAAGTCACCAAAAATGATCCTCACTAGTTAGTTACAAAAAGTCTGGAATTCTTGGTAATTCCCAAAACTTTGCAAGGGCCTAGTTATAATCTGCTGATTCTTCACCTGAGGAGTAGAAAATTTATGGGGTGAGCCGGAAAACTCAATGGCTAATATATTTATAGCCAGTGATAATGAACCACACACAAACATATATGAATACTCATATAGGAATACTTGTCTTGTCTGAATCTAACAATGAAATTTCAGCATTCACAATTCCAACTCACGTCTCATAATTCAACACATCATCACATCGAACATATTGGATGAAATTTATCATCAAAGCATAACACTCAAATTTCATCATAACTTGACATATCAAAATTGCAATGCATAACATAATGGGTCTAGAGTTCCGTAAAACGAAACGGAGAAACCAAAGGTTTCACCGTGAAACCAAATGAGTCTGATTTCTCAGGATCTCGTGGCCACAAGCGGGCAGCCGGGAGAAGGCTATAGGTCATTGTGCACGAGACTAATGAAACGGATTCCTCTCTTGCCCATATAACAGGTTTTTCAATGCTCATACATTTCATAATATATTCATGCTTCTATGCTTCTTAAATTTTCTGTTTTTCATTCACACAAAAGTAACAGAATTCTCACAAAGCAACATGATATACATTCACAGAATATCTTTCCCACATTCACAATGAGTAAAACAAACATATTCATCATACATACACACAATTATTTTAACCCATCATCACAAAACTATAAACATATTACCCACCTATTTATTTAATACTTGCAAGAGTCAGGCTTGCTCTTCTCCTTGCTCTTGACGTCGATATTCTTGATTCCCTAAGAACAAACATATTTCATTTAATCAACACACACATGAAGCTTTCCTTAAACCTAGCTATCCATGAATAAGCTTAAGCTTGATCTATTCTTGATTTTATCTAACTAGAAAAACTAAGATCTAGTTAAGGTTTATAAAAATCTAAAGAAAACATTAACCTCTTGTTCTTCTTCTTTCTTTCTTCATCTTCATCATATAAAAACCTAGTTTCTCCACTTCCTTTTTCTATCAAAACTAAAGAGTAATAAGGTTTACCTAACAAGAAAATTCAACTAAAAATCTTCCTTCTATCCTTTTTCCTTGCTCTTTTCTTCTTCTTTCTCCTTACTTCGGTTTCTCCTTCTTTCCTTCTAGGTTCTTCCACGACTCTCTCCTTCTTTTCTTCCTTAACACACATGAATCCTCTCTTTTTTGTCTTATTAACTTAAGACAAAATTTTTGATTTTCCAATTTTTCCCTTCCTTATAAAAGCAATTTCCTACTAACTCTTCCACTTTATTTTAAATTTGTTTATTTCATGCCACCATATAAAATTCATAATATATCATATTAAACTCCAAAAATTTCTAATTCATAAATTCTAATTTATTTTTATGCTTGGTAATTTAATAAAATAAATCCTAAGAAAAATCGGGATCCAACAATCTCATTGTAGCATAATTCACAGTGGCATGCATGACACTGTAGCATAGTTTTAGTTTAAATTATGTGACAATGACATCTCACTATAGCATAAAAATCATACATGTATTTTACAATGATAAATTTTTTTACAATGAAGTAAACTTTTTAGTTAAAAACTTGGGAGTATGTATTATGCTAGTGACAAAATTTTTTTACTAATGAAATTAGTTTCTGGTTGCAAAATAAAAAATGCTACGGTGATAAAATTTTTATAAATATTCTATGTTTTATATTGGAGTTAAAAACTTAATTTTTGTAAAATTAAATATCTAATCATGGCTTTATGAATTCTTTTTTAAGTCATGCCCTCATAAGTAATAATTTTACACTTAATTTTACCAAACATCTTTAATAAATAGTTAATTTAATCCGCTGGTCAAATCAGTTATTAACTAACTGTTGATAGAATCAGCTAACAGTTAATGCAATCTGCTGATTACCAAACAGAGTTATACTTACAACATCAATATTAAATAATTAATAAATAATTAAATAATTAATAATAATTACAAACTTTAGTTAATCTATAATATGCAAGACAATGGAAGTAAGAGCTATATTTTTGGCAGAACCATACTAAAATTTAAGAATTTATATATACTTTATAAAAATTGATCAAGACCTTTTTTACCCCAAGTTTCTACAACAATGTTATTATAAATAAGCAAACATGTTGTTTCTTGCTAAAAATATATGTCAAATTTTAGTATTTTTGAAAGATATTAAAATTTCAAAAACTATTCAAACAACACTAAGTAAATAAAATAACATAATCTTTAATAGTTTGAAGATTTGTTAGTGTTAACATGACACTTCTTTTATATTTTTTAAATGAAACCAATGACGTATAGATAATTAATTCAATTAGCTCAAATTTAAATTAATTTTAATAAATCTGAATTAATTCTAATTAATCTTAAGTAAACCTAATTTAAAAATCTCAATCTCTCTTTACCTCCATCTCTCCCTCACATCCATCGCCGTTGAAGATTCTTACCATTATTTTTCTTCTTCTTCTTCTTCTTCTTCTTTTTATTTTCAACGTATCCGCCTATTCCGTCAAGTT
The DNA here is from genome assembly GCA_027563885.1 of Erythroxylum longipes. Taxonomy (NCBI): domain Eukaryota; kingdom Viridiplantae; phylum Streptophyta; class Magnoliopsida; order Malpighiales; family Erythroxylaceae; genus Erythroxylum; species Erythroxylum longipes. The sequence continues at coordinate 26,421,849 of JAOQMS010000009.1, read as the reverse complement.
CTTTCTACGCGTGTCTTAGATTAATTCTTGTATTTTCATGGTTTCTAGTTTGTTGCTACATTCGATTGCAACGGGTCTCCTCCAACCTGACGTTTGTGTCATCCACCTCGTTTGCTACTGGCTGCTATGGTTAAGTGATGTAGAAGCAACTGGTGATTTTAAAATAGAAGAACAGCTTCTAGAAAGGCACGAAATTTTAATATAGTTTTCAGACGTTTCAGTAGCCCAGCTCACATATAGCTGATGAATTATTAAACTTTTGAGGCGCAAACCTTACTATTAACCAGATTCAACAGTTTCTAAGAATTATGAATTATATTAGAGATTTCATCCTTTATGTGTCAGAATATGTCATTCAAATTTTAAAGTTATTGAAGAAAAAATGAGATTAAAAAACAAAAATCCAATTAAAAAATACTGCAGTTCTATATCAACATTAAATCGCATATTATCCTGCTCTAGATAATTTTGTATGGTTGAAAACTACTTACAAGACAACTGGATAATTTGTCATATAGTTTGTTTTTGATATACTTTTTCACTTAAATTAATTAGCATTTCTGCCATTCTGTTAGTGTTTGTAAGCCAATATTGCATAGGATGAAATCTCCATATTCAGTATACTTGTCAGCGAGACGATTAGTCTCACATTCACATGCGTAGGCACAAACTTAGCAATATTAGGGAAACGCGTTTATAATTTTTAGGAAAAGTGTCATCCACTTTGATGGTGACAAATTTTCTGTTTTCTGCTATTCAATAACTGTAATGCTTTTATAAAGGAAATGGAACTTGATATACACATAGTCACTATTCCTCCCACATACCATATTCGTAGCCAAAGTCACGAGCAAGTACTGGTTGTATACAAGGTAGGCAAAGACTTAGATAAAGTCCACAAGGTAGGCAAAGATTTAGATAGTCATTCTAATGATGAGTACTTTAGAAACCTATACGTAGACAGATAATGGAGGATCGTCTTCTACATGGATAACCCTACTTAAAGATTGCTACACACGGAAACCTAATCAACTTCAAAGAAGCAAAGAGAAGGCATCCCCTCTTTGGTACTGTATTATTTGTTGGTGTTGATATTTGAACGGACTATGGAGGTGAAGCAATAGCACCTTCATCCTACAAGCTAATGTTGAGGAATCTGTTCTGAATAAATTTGGCTACAAGTCCTTATGTAAAAAGACAGGAAAAAGTTGAACACATGGGCAAGCTCTAGTCAACTTTGTGCATGTTTATGCAGTATGCATAATTCTAATTTGGGCCTAGTCTAGTGAAAGGCTGCCTGAACGTGAGGGAAACTCGATCTTATGTCTTCACAAGATGCTTACTCGTGTCATAGTTCTATGCCTCTGCAACATATTATATAAATACCTAAAAATGAAGTTACTTTTACTTTCTAGAGGGTGTAAATTTCGGGTCCTAAAGTTAATAAACAAATGTCGGGTTTGAAATATTTTTACTTTAATTAAAAATTTTTCAGCCCTCGCTAAACCTAACTTTCTTTACCTTTTGCTGCAGTATCAACCAACTCGAAGAGTAAATTTGACTCAAATCTAAGTTTTGGTTTTGTAAGTTGGAAATAAAGCCGAAAAGAGCCTTGGAAAGCCCAATTCAGCCCAAATGCGTCAGGTCCGAAACTATCACATACCTTTGTGAGCCTGAACTTTTGGGAGATGTCAGTCGTGCAAGTCTGTTTTAGGCTTAAATTACAGTAAATGCTACACACATATTTTGACTGTTCGTCGTACAAGAAAAAAAGTAATTTGAGTTTAATAAAAATACATCAATATAATATTGCAAATTAATTAAAAATAAAATAAAAGTTATTTAACATAGTATTAGGTTATAGTTATCTCTGTGTCTCCGGCTCTCCGCAGCCAATATAAATATATTACTAAAAGCCAAAATGCAAACGTCTTTGTCACAAACCAACTTGTCGTAGGTGATAAACATTGGCGTTAAAAGAGATTCTATTCCTCTTATTTAGGCTTGTTGTGGAGAGTCGTGGTAATTGATAACTTGCTAAATTAACTTGTTGAAATGATAAATATTTATTCTCAATAAGTACTTATGTATTTGAGATTGCTGTTTTGGTATCTGTTAAAATATGAAAATAAGTGCTTGACAAGTGCAGTTGTAGTTGCTCAAAAGAAATAAAATGACTAAAAAACTCATTGATTTAATAAACTATTAATTGTTATATAAATAAGTAAAAAATATTATTAGTTATATAAATTTAAAATTATAAATAATAAAACATTAAATTAAAAATAAGAAAATATAAATAAAATAAATTTAGTAAATAAAATATTTTATAAAATATATTATTAGTCATATTAATTAAGAGTATAATAGAAAATAATACTTGTACTGAAGATTATTAATAGAAAGTAAAATTTCTACCGCAGAAGTAGTTTCCTACTGCAACCCTTTTTTTGCTTATTGATTTCTAAGGTAGGACCACACTCTTTTCCAACCTCCGGTTGTTTACTGCATATTCAAACATGTGATTGCGTTTAAAAACTGCGGTGAATAAGTACTTATCTCTACCGCACCGTAGATCCAATTGCAGCTTTAGTGCCTGTTTGGATGAGCTTATATCAGTAGAACTTTTGTCAGTAGAGCTTTTCTGATAAGAGTTTTTCTAAGAAGCTAGTTGACTGTTTGATTATTATTTAAAAAAGAGCTTTTCTAAAAGAGCTTCATACGATAAATTGTTTGGCAACATAAAAATAAAAAGTATTTTAATTTTAACTATATTTTATTTTGTAGCAAAAATTATTTATTCATGTAAATATTATTTAAATTTTATTAAACAATAAACAAAGCACAATATATTAATTATTATATAATTTTAAAACATATGAAACATAAATGAAAATATACCTAACCAAATTTTTTGTATGGATTATAATATAAGTAAAACTAATATAAAAAATAAATATTAAAACATATAAAAAAGTCAAATAATATTATGTAAATCTCAAAATAAACGTAAAGATGTGTTTATGGGTATTGTGGGAATTATGTGTAAAATATAAAGGTAAAAGAGATTAAAAAATAGGCTCATTAATTGATATGAAAAAGTGCTTTTTTGAGAAGCTCCAAATTTGAGCTCTTTAAAAAGTTGTATTTTAGCTGCCAAAAAAGCTACATCTACTAAAAAATGTGCTCTTTTCATTTTACAGTCAAACACTCATTTAAAAAAAAAAGCTTTTGTGGTAGAAAAAAATTCTTAATGACCCTTAAAAAGCTCAATCAAACAGGCACTTAATATGTTTAGATAAATGATTTCAGATCTATTTAATGCATTCAGTTTCTGTCAAAAGAACCAAAATATTAAAGCAAACTTCTTTGTTTCGTGTAGAAACAAGTGTTGACTTGCTAAATTGTTAATGAATTTATGAAATCTCAAGTATTCCCCCAATAACGTATCAGTCAAGTTACACAACGGAATTTAGTTGGATGCCATCATGCCATTTCAGTCACGGTATAAGTCCTTTTTTTTTTTTTTGTTTAATGTAAGTTTTATATCTTCGAATGTTAGTGGTACTAATACTGCTGAAAACGAGTTTAACGATGAATCAACATGGAAGGACAAATATACGATTGAACAGACCTATAGAATAACCGATCAATGCCAGCAAAGAGTCTATAAATCCCAAAATAAATACACTGCAAGATCCAACAAAGATGCATTATTCCCTTCTAAATATGAAATTAAGTTGTACTACTATTTAGTGTTAGTGGGTTTCTGTCATCATAATTCATAGTACTCTTAAGGCTACTCTTGTTTCTCCATGCCATTTTGGAATTTTTTGCAGGCAAATGAGTTTTACCAAATAGACACTTGAAAAGGCTATTGGCTCATCAAATGTTTTCTTTTCTTTATTATATTAATAGAACTACATGACGACCACTAATTACTTTTTGTGCTCTTCTCCTTCGTTTATATAAAGTAGATATATTTCCAATTTGATGTTTATATAATTTCACTGTCTGCTCAAATTCCGTTATTTGAGGGGTTTATATATACATAAATGCTAAGCATCTTTGACTTCCACGAATAGGATTAACTTCCTTCTCACGGCAATTTGATGTTGCCCGTTTCATATGGAGCAAATAGTGCCACCTCTTATTCCACACTTTTTGTATGAATTGATTGTTTGAGGAGAGTATATATATGAGATCTCCTAGGGTTTTAAGGATAAGTGGGGAAAAAAAGTTGGTTGATTCGTGTAAAATGAGCAAAGAATAAAATTGTTCGTAATATATTCCAAAAGGAACTTGAGAAAAGGCTTGTATATGTATAAATTGGGGTGTTGGTGCTTTTTCAGATTCCATCCTCGGGAGCATATTCGTCCTAGTAAAACTAAAATGGTTGCCTAACCCTAACCCTAACCCTGACATCCACCCACTAACTGACGACAGCTATTAAAGGACAAGTCCACTAACCCATTCTTATAACCTGACGACAGCTATTAAAGGACAAGTCCACCAACCCATTCTTATAACCCCACTTCCAAACTCTAGTTTCGGCCAATTGCTTTTCTTTTTATAATCAATTTATTTAATCTGAAACTCTAAGGGCCTGTTTGGTTGGATGTTAATTAATAGAACAGAAGGGAACGGAATGAAACGGAAGGGAATGGTTTATAATAGAATGGAATGTAATATAGTGATACGTTGTTTGAGAATGATGGAAAGGTTCATAATGTAATGTAGTGAAATGTTGTTTGGATGATAGATGGAATGGAATGTAATGTATAATAAATGACTATTA
>JAOQMS010000009.1:26387107-26399330 GCA_027563885.1 Erythroxylum longipes | reverse complement strand
ATTTGATGTCACCAAAAATTATAATTCACTGTCCTGATTTTAATGACATTAGTCTCTGCTGTACCAGGTAAATCAGAAACCGGGTGTTACAGTATCAAAATCAAATTGTGTATAATAATAAGAAGAAATAAAGTAACGACAGTTTCTCAACAATCATATGTTATACATATGCAAGTGAACTTCATAAACTTGTATAAATAATTCCGTAAGAAAATTTGATGCTTAAGCACAATCTATCCAAGAAATTCTTATGTTTCTTAACCCAAATTTCAAATATATACATTTGTTACTACACTTTCACAGCTATAATCAATTTTGTGTGATTACATAATTAAAACATAAAGTCATAACTATAACCTATTTTGTGTTATTACATAAAGTCACAATTATAACTTATTTTGTATGATTACATAATTCAACCATAACTCAACAATCAATCAACAACACCCATTATAAATCCAACTGACACGTAAGGTCTGGGATGTCCACTAGTACATAATTCAACCATAACTCACAACTATAAACTCATAAGTCTTATCTATAACTCAATTTATGTAATCACATAATTCAACCATAATGTCACAAATATAACTCATTTCATATGATTAAATGATGACAACATAAACTCGCATATATAACCTATTTTGTCTAATTACATAAATTTGTAATCATAACTCATTTTGTGTGATTACACAATTTAACCATAATTATAACTTGTTTTCTATGATTATACCTAACTATCATAAACTCACATCTTTAATTTAATTTGTGTAATCACATACTTCAATCATAAATTAACAAATCCATTTTGTATATTACAAAATTTAATTTATAATATATAACTTAATTCAATATTTCTCAAATTTTAAACAATAACACAAACTTCAATTATATATTGAATCCCCAATTTCCACAATCTAAACAACACAAATGACAAAACACATCCAAATTTTAAACAGTTTAATTCTATATAGAATCCTCAATTTTTAGAATTGAAATAAAATAAACACATCTATCCTCAATTTTTAACACATCTATCCTCAATTTTTAAAATCCAAACACATATATTAGTTATGACACAATTACAACACATAATAAAAAAGATACAAGTCACACAACTACTCGATAAAACATAAAATCAATCAACTCAAGGGTCAAGCACACGTTCATCATTTGCCAATTTGCATTTTGCAACCTTGAGGCTTGAAGTTTGAAGTTTGACTTGATGTCGGTGAAGCTTGACTAGATAGTGACTTAGTGTCAATGAGGCTTAACTGAGATTGTGACTCAATGAGGTGTGAATGTATGTGGGGTAGGGTGACTCAGTGTCAATGAGGCTTAAATGAGATTGTGACTCAATAAGGTGTGACTGTATGTGGGGTAGGGTGCGATCGTGTTACAAGAGAATGGCGACTACAAGAGAGTGGGGCAAGTTAAGTAACTGCTTGAGCGTGATGTAGGGTTAATTACAGTGGAGGAGTGGCTGCTTAATTGTGAGAGAGTAAGGTCAAGGTGAGTGTGTAAGAAGTAAGAGAGGGTGAGGCAATTACAGTGGAGGAAAGAGAGAGCGGCTGAGTAAGGCATGACTACAACAGAAGACGGGGGACAGGCGACACTGTATAAGGCTCACAACATTGGTGGAACATGATGGAGATTACAGTCTAGATACTCTGGACGATAAGGTAGAGGAGGAGAGGAGGGGCGACTAAAATGGGTACAGTTTGGGGAGGGGCTAATGAGGTTAGGTTTTTTAGGTTAATTCTTTTAGTTTTACAATTTAGTCCTTTTTTTAATTTTCATTTAAGTCCAGTGTTTAACAAGTATTATGAGTATTGGTTGGTACCAATCAGAAAGGCTGGCATAGCTTGGTACTTGAGGCCAGTATAATACTAGTAACCTAGTACTATTTTCAGCTAGTGTGGCACCTACTAACTAATACCAGTCATTATGGTACGATATGCATAACCCTAGTGCACATATTTAGAGTTGCTTTCCTACCTAATCTCAACATTGTGAATTATCAAATTTTATATGAGAGTATTGTCAAAAACAACAAGCTATGAAAAGTCTTTATCTAATTTTTCACCATTTTGAAAAGGGAAGAATTGTTTAAATCCCTTTTGTTACCTAGCCATTTTAAGCACATCAACTAATTAAAAATAAACAACAAATGTTGAGATTTACTTTTTCCAGCTCATTTTAATCAATATATCTTTTAAAATTTTTAAATTTAAATAATACATTTTAGACCTTCACATTTTAATAACTTATTAAAATATTTTAAGAATTTATTATCATACTTAATTTATATTAGTTTGCAATTCATTCTTAGTAGGTTTTTAATTATCTTGTTGTCTAAAAATGATATAAATCAAATCAATAGACATTGTATAAAACTTTTGCATATTTTTGCATTGTATAAATATAAATTTTGTTAAATATAATTTTATTATGTTTAATTAGATTATTTCATATCACGTATGTGTTTATTTCTTTATTGGGTTAAATTTGCATTTTGAGAAATTAGTATTTTTAGTAATATTCAATTTTTATTGGAATTTTGGTAGGTATGGAAGCAAATTTAGAAATAAAGACCACATAGTTAGAAAATTAGGAAGAAAAATACATAAAGGACCTAGTTACAATGCAAGCAGGGTTTGTGAGGAATTAAGGAGTTATTTTGGGAAAACTAAAAAAATGAAACCCATATAATTTAGGTACAAAACAACACTTACCAATGAAGTAAAGGAATAGATAAAAACAACTTGCATTTAAATAAAAAACATTGGAGAATAAGTGAAAAAATAAATGAAAAAATTAATTGAAGGAGAAAATAGAATGTAAAAAAACATAAAATGCATGGAAATTAAGAAGAATGAAATTATAAAAATCATACTTGGAAATGAAGAAGAAAGGTAGAAAGGTAACTCAGTGACTTAAAATGTAAAACATAAAATGCAAGACATAGAAAAAGATTAAAATGTGTGACTAATAGGTAGAAAACAATGAGAATGAGATAGTAAAATGGTGATATGAAGACGTAAAGATAGCTCTAAAATTTAAATAAATTAGAATGGAATAATGCATACACGAAAGGCAAAGAGAAGACACTTTTGATAGAGAATTATGTTGCCTCATATGATCATATGGGTAAGAGTTCTCTTCATTATTGCTTCTCCATATGTGCAACATGATCATAGATGGAGGAAGTTGTGCTAATGTGGCTAGTATGGCTACCATGGAGTCATTGGAGAAGTTGAGGTTCAAAAAAAGAATGGTTGTTTTGTTTGCTTTTTTAGGAGTATTTGACAATGGGGAAAGATTTAAACTAAATTTCTTAAGTTGGATTGTATAATTTATAAAGGACCTCTAATCAAGAGTTTAGGTGAAGATTTGAGTGAAACTTTAAGAGAAAAATTTGAGAGAGTGTTTTATTACAATTTTTTTGATACAGGCATAACCTAACTCAAACATAAAGTAAAAGAAATTTTAAAGACAAGGAAATAAGTGAAAAGAAAGAGTGGAAATAGATCAAGTGTACTTCATAAACATTCTCTAAGGCTAATACGAGCAACTTATTCAATAATTTAGTAAAGTTAGGGTAACAAGATGTTATTTGGTTATGTTTAAATAGGAAAATTAATATTTGTTTTGTTTTAGGAGGTGACAAGTGGAGATTTCATTAAATGGGAGCATTATTGGTCAAAATCATAAATTTAGGGAAAAAAATGGTCAGATTATTATAGTGGATAGGGTGAGATCACGCTTAATGCCAGATTCACCTAAAGAGTGAATTAAATTAGGAAACTTATTTTATGTAGAGATTTGGATTTGTTTAGATAAGGATCTTGACAAGATAGGAGGAGGCTAGTTTTTTAGTAGGAAAAGAGGAGAAATTTTTGTCTAAAGTCTAAACACTTCTACACATCATTCTATTTCATTTCTTTGAATTTTTCTCTTGATCTTTCATCTTTTCTTCTATTTTTGTATTGAACTATAGACATGTGTGACTAATTCCAAATATTCTGATTCAAGGGGATTTAAAAACTCTAGTTATAACCTTATAAGGTTTTGTTCTAAACTTAAATTATTTTTTAATTTATGTATTTCTTATTTTGTGTTCTTATATTTTATGAATAATTAATATTGATTAATATGAAAAATTAATTTGATTTTGATTATTCTATAGCTATCTATGAATTCAGTAATTTGTAATTGCCATGAAAGATTGGTACAAGTAGTAAATAAATTATTTATGAATTTGCATATTTAACTTATGATAAACAAGAAAACTAAATTGAATAGTTATTACTATCTTAATTATTTAATTTAAGGTTTAATCTATTTCAATAAGCTTATTGCTATCATTTAGTTGATATGGAAAGTTATCATATCCAATCAGTTGACGGTAAATTTTAGTTTGAATGATGAGTTTGAACCTATTAATTTAGGAAAAGTTTAGACTTATTATATTTTAGACTAACTGCTTAAATTATAAAAATTATTTCTTTTAGACCAATGGTCAAAATTACAATTAGATGAGACATTTCACTTGAATCAGAGTTAAGTACCCCTGAATTTCTCGCTTTTATACTTAGTTAATTTATTTTGATTCTTTGTTAAATTTAGTTTATTATATAACTAATTGTAAATCCCCACTTTATTTTGTCAATTGAAATTAAGAAACTAGTTTTTAGTTCTTTTAGGATTCAACTTGGTTCTATGACTAGTATAAGTTTTTAGAGAATTAGAATTAATTTTGAGGGCTTTAGCAACTCATTCATAAGGATAGGGTAGGGAAACATGAAACTAGTAGAACTACCCTACTATATAATTCACCTTAACTACTAAGATGGATAACTTTAAGGTGAATGATGAGGTTGAGGGTGTTGTTAACTACTTGAGAGAGTTGAACTTAAGACATGGTAAAAGAGGAAAAGGAGGAAAAATAAGGAGATAAGGAGGGGTGGGGTTTGATATAGGATTTGAAAGGGAGTATAAAGAAAGGGTAGACAACAATATAGGTTGTATCAAGATGACCATACCATCTTATGTATGGAAGATAGATCTAGATGCCTACTTCAAGTGGAAATGGAACTAGTTTTTTATTGTTATAACTTTTCAAAGGAGAAAAGATATAAATATATGTTAGGAAGTTATTGAGTTTATTATGAATTAGTGGGATCAACAATTCTCACTAAAAGGAAGAATCGAAAGTTACCTATTAAAAATTATTAGGGTATGAAATTAGTGATAAAGACACAATTTGTACCAAGTTACTATTATAGGGAGCTCTACCAAAATTTATAAATATTGACTTTAAGTTCCAAGGGTATAAAGAAGAACCATAAGGAGAAGAAGATTGTCATAGCTAAGGAAAACATGAAGGAAGATTAGAAAGCAATAATTTTTCTATTTATTTATAGGCTGAAACCCTAATATTATCAAAATTGTGGAGCTACCCTATTATGTAGAGTTAGAGAATGCAGTGAATATGGCTATGAAGGTGAAGAGGTAAGTTAAAAGGAGACATGTTAAATGTTTTGGTGTTTCTAGCATAGATTCTTCATTGTGGAGCAACTCAGGGAATAGAGAGGGGAATAAGGCTCTAACACCAAAGCATGAAGTAACTAAACCAAAAGTACATGCACTAAGTGAAGTGAAAGCTAAGGATAATTCCTCTTTTATAATTAAAAGTCAAAATGCCTAGTGCTTCAAGGGCTTAGAGAGAGGATATATAGCTACACATTGTCTCACAAGAGAGTGATCTTAACAAAAGAGAATGGCAAGTATGTATCTGTGAGTGAAGAGGAGACGGAAGGAGATATGCCTAGTTTGAAGGAGGTTAGTAACGAAAATTATATTGTGAGACCCAAAGAAGAAAGGATGTTGGTCATTAAGAGATTATTGATTATACAAGTAAGAGAGGATGATGCAAATATGCAAAGAAAAAACCTTTTCTATAATAGATGTACCATTAAGGATCAAGTGTACAATAATATCATATATAGGAAAAGTTGTGCTAATATGGCTAGGGTAGAATTGGTGGAGAAATTGGGGCTATCAACCACAAGAGACCCTAAACCATACTACCTACAATCTTTATATAAGAGTCAAAATGTTAGGGTAGCAAACAAGGTGACAGTTTCTTTTTCTATTAAGAGATATAAGGATGAAATGTTATGCGGCATAGTTTCCATATAAGTAGGATATGTTCTTTTGGAGCATTCGTGGTAACTTAATATAAAGATCATATATGATAGATATAAGAACATGCATTCCTTTTTCATAAACTAAAATTGATTACCATTGCTCTATTATCACCTAAGTAGGTTTGAGTAAGCATAAGATATTAAGAGAAAAGAAATGAGAGCAAACATTTAGGGTAATTTAAGCCTTTTAGAGAAAATACAAAGGAGATATGCATACATAGTCAAGTATCAAGTGCTATATGATTTTGTATACAAAGGTGTTGATTTGAGGACAAATCATTTTGAAGAGATGAACAATGACGAGACTCAAGTAATAATTCAAGCTACACAAGTTTCTACTCGAGTGAGATGTAAAAAGGGACTTAGATAACTTATAAAAGGTTTAAGCCAAGCATAAAAAAGAAGCTGGAGATTGCAATTACATAACATAACCAGTTGCAAACTTAAAAAATAAACCGATGCTATTTTTATTGGGTTTTATGGAATGGAGTTCCAGAAGAAAAGTAAAGTCGGAGTGTAACTTGTAACTGACAATTGAATTGTATTTGATTCAAGCACTAAGAGCTCTATAACAAAACTAATGTTGATATAAGCTAAAAAAGGTGCCAGATACATCTTTTAATTAGTTAGAATTTTGTTGTTTCAAGTTAGAATTTATATTTTTAAAGTTTTATGCCTTTATATAGAAAGGAATAATTACTTATTTATATAACATATCTTAGAATGGGTCATAAATTGGGAGAAATTATATCAATTTTAAATTTTTTGGTTCGTGCAAAAAATGATAATAAATCTTTAATTCGTTAATAAGGAATCACATAAATAATATTTAAATAATAAAAATAAAAATAAAAAGGTGAACACAAATGCTTATCATTTATGAATACGATGTTTTTATGATTAAAAAGGAAAAAAGGAAGTTAATAATTGAAATGGGGTGTTTCCTTATAAAGATATTTCTTATGTTTTTTTCTTCAAACGTAGTTTAGTCCTTCCTTATTAGCCATCTATCTAGTCAGGCAAATTGATAAATATAATTGTCAATAGTTGCCTATGTGACTCCCTACAAAATTTTCGTTTGAAATTAATAAATTGCCCTCATAATTACAATTATTTATCATATAATCGGACTCATCTTAACTATTAATCTCTAACATATTACTTCTTAGCTGTCAGCTGTGGATTTAAAAATTAACAGATGATATTGATTCAACAAACTCACGTTGATGTTGATCCGTGGGAACTTGTGATACCCAATTAGAGTGCTTCATGTGTCCTTAACCCGTAAAATAGCAAACGACATCATTTTAAAGTTATAATCCTAGTCGATAGAACTTCATATGTAAACTCTTTTTCTTTCCCCTTTTCAAAAGGAGGACAAATACTGTTGATATCCCTCTCTTACTGGTCTTATGTTTTTCAACCTATTTTATAAATCAGCCAACCTTTTCAAAAATCATCTCCCACTATTACCTATTTTAAAACTATCATCTTTCCTCTTACCACCACTTGTTTTCACTTTTCGATTGACATTCACTAGAATCTAGAAATTTTCACTCAGAAAATCCTCCACAAACATAACCTGGGTATTCCTTCATACATCTAGATATTCAAGCACAAATCCCTTTTCTAAAACCCTCAAACATTGAATTCAGTGAGTCATTCTTTCTCATCGTCAAGGTGATGAGACCTTTTTTAATTTTATTTTTATGTTTTTATCAAGTTATGTTTTGAATGAAATTTGTTATTGACCTTTCTTTTGAGATTTGTCCTAGTTTATAATTTCCATTTTTAAACTATTGACGAAATAATTATATCTAACATGTCACATAAGTAAGAAGATGAAGAAAATGCACCAAATATTTAGAGTTTTTGTTAAAAACTAGCTTGGCAAGAAGAGCATATTTAACTATGTTGTTTACATCCACAGATAAGTTTAACGTTAACATTTTAAAGAGAACAAATTAAACTATATCATTTGACAAACGCTAAAATTCAACCCTAAATTAATAGAGAAATTGACAACAATATAACTCTGTCAGTTTTCCGTCAGGTTAGCGATGACATGACATATTTTTATAATATTTTATTAACAAAATTTTTTAATTAAAAATGAGACACATTGAAATAATTTAGCCCTAATTTTTGTTAACCTAACAAATTAACTTAACTAATTAACCTATTAACTTAATAAAATGATTTAACCTTAAAATTTTTTAACCCAACAACTTGATTTAACCAATTAACCTATTAACGTAAATAATTAAATTTAGTAACTAAAATAATTAATTAACCTAACCTATTAACAAAAGTGGAACTTAAATCCCTAACAAAAGTATTTATCATGAAGAAGCCACTAAAAAAAATCCTAATATTCACTGTCAATACCGTCCTTCCTCACCACCACCAGTCATCCTATGATATTCGTTATTGGTTGCCAACGAAGTTTTAACCATGTTGAAGTTTACAACGTTAGTCTGTCGCTGGTCACAGTCAAAGTCTTTAACGCTAAAACGTTTTGAGTTTACTGTGGTAACGAGTAGTTTCAAATTTGTATCTTCTTTTGACTACTTTTTTGTCTTTTTTCTCGTTCTTGTCTACCTGCTTATATCTGCTTTTGTCTACTTTATTTTTTCATATCTTTGTCATTGTTTCTTTTTTATGTATTTTTTATTGCTTCTTATTCATGTCTACTTCAATTTCCTTGTGTATGTGGTTTTGCCTGCTTTAATAATTGTATCTGTTTTTGGTTGATTGGTTCAATTATCGTATCTACTTTTTTCTAGTAGATCTTGTCATATCTATTGGCTGCTTTTTTTTCTTGTGGTTGCACATGGGAAGCAATCCCATGTGGGGACATATGTGTTTTGGCTTCCCTATCATGTGGTCTCGTCTGAATGTTTATGTTACTAGGCTTATGTATATAACAACAAACACTTTTAAGAATGAAGAGAAAACAAAAGATGCCCTTGCTACTACACTTCCCTTGTTTTTTCCTATACATTATCTTGCTCTAATGTCATTTTACTGCTTTCTTTTTTTTTTGCTGAATGTTCATATAGCTGTAATGGTAGTACCAAGTGGTCTGGAGTGAATTCTATCTTCTTCTAAGACTAATTTAGTTCCTTTATCCTTTATTGTAAATTCCAAGATTGAGTTAATAGGCTAAACATCTTTCTAAATTTTCTCCCCATTTATCTTAGTGAAATAAGAATGAAATTCTTGAATAATATAAGGGGAGCTTAGGGGTTTTTTTTCCCTTCACCTCACTTATAACATTCTCCATTGGGAGACTAGCATAAGCAATTAGAGCTTTAGATTTCAAGTCCAACTCTCCTTTATTAGAATTGTTCTATACTGGTAATTAGGTCACTAAATGTACAGAAAGATGGCTTTGTTCTGGATGAGATTGGATGAGAGTTATATTTGTGTTATTTCTTACATTGGTCATAATATCGTTAAGAAGTGTGTTTACTTTGGCTTTGAAGAATATGAAACTAACACATATTTGATTTTACTAGTCTAATAACAAAAATTGCAATTTCTTAACTTCCCTAAACTCTATACTCTTAGGAGTTTTCCTTAATCTTCAAGGTTACTTTTGATAAAATGATTTTTAAAAAAAACTATACCACCCCAAAAGATAAAGACTTCGTAATACTGATGGTAAATGAAATTGTTAAAAAAGTAAAATGTTTTACTAATGCATTCAAAGTATAAATAGTTGTTACTAACAAGCAAGTAAATTCTTTTACTAAAGAGTAGCATCTTTTAACTCTTTGGAGTATTTTAAATACTGACAAAGTGCTGATTTTTGTAACATACTATTTGTTTTAACCTTACAATTGACCATTTACTAAAGAGACTTATTACTAAGGCACCTTAAACTTTTGAATAACATCAGAAAAGTTCTAAGCTTTAGTATTTTAATGGAGCTAATTTACAGTAGTTGAGTATTTATTTTTAATTAGTACAAGGTAGTTAAGTACTTAACAATTTATTCCCACTTTTTGTTCTATTTAGTCTTTGTTCTACATGATCAAAATTAGTAGATTAAGGTTTAGTTATAGTCTTTATTGTACTCGCTAGTATTGAAGTCAAAT
Organism: Erythroxylum longipes; assembly: GCA_027563885.1. Taxonomy (NCBI): domain Eukaryota; kingdom Viridiplantae; phylum Streptophyta; class Magnoliopsida; order Malpighiales; family Erythroxylaceae; genus Erythroxylum; species Erythroxylum longipes. Next base: position 26,389,015 of record JAOQMS010000009.1, on the reverse strand, counting down.
TGATATTTTTTAATCTATAAATTGAATTAATATTTAGAATTTATATAAGCCAAACTTGTTAATTGTTTCTTAACTATTATGTCTTGCTCTCTATTATTTGAATTTGCTTATGAATATCTTTTCATGCTTGGGTTTATAATATGGATGAAATTATTTTTTAAAGTTTTCTTTATAACTTTTTATGGCTCAATATGGAAGTTTAAGGCTTTTGACGGTGGATATTTTATGTTAGAGCTTGAATTTAGATATATTGGTAGGGATAATGCTACATTTGACAATGTTGACATTGACTATATTAGTAATAGTCAAATATATGAGATAGGCAAGGATTTAGGGTAAAATCAAATTGATAAGGCATATTATAGAGTACCTGTTTTTAACTTTAAAGAGTCACGAAGAGTTATGGAGTCAAACCAAATTTGTATTAGGTTAGCAAACCTAATGCAAATATATAGGATTGTTGACATATATGTAATAAGATTGTTAACGTATATGTAACTCATCATTTAGATACACTTGTCCATGCTCTTCATATATTACGTATAATTGGAGGAGAGGACCATGATGATGATTAACAAGGTGTAAATATGAAGGAACTAGGTGCACTTGGAATGTGGAGGAACAAGGTTCACATATGAATGAGAATTTGGAGGATAAAGGTCCATATGTGAATGAAAATTTAAAAGAATAGGGTCCACATATGAATGAAAATTTGGAGGAACATGGTGCACGTATGGATGAGAATAAGGAGGAATAGGTTCACATTTTCAATCAGACTTCTACGTAGACATTCCAAATAACCATCATCCAGTTGAAATTAAATCAACAGATTATAGTAATGTTATTAATACTAATGAATATCTTAGTGGAGAGGAGGCAGGTAAATCTTTGTATATACCTAGTTCAAATGTTAGGGATAATCCTATCGATGTGGCATATGAGTGAAGATAGGGAATAGGGTTTTAAAATGCAAAAGAATTTAAAGATGATGTTGTTAATTATGTAGTACATTCCAGATACAAAGTTAGGTTTAAAAAGTGTGAGAGTTATCAAATAAGGTTGTGTGTATTGATGGATGCCCGTGGATTTTGTAAGCTGGATATGATAAGAACGAGAGATGTTTCAAAGTTAAAGCTTATAACCCTAATCAGAGTTGTTTCACAAGAAATAAACCAAAATTAGTTTGTTCCAAATTCTTAATGAGACATTTCAAAGATAAAATTCTAGAGAAGCCTATTATCTCAACCAAAAAAATGGTTGAAGAATGTAGAGAAAAACTCAATATTTTTGTTAATTCAAGCATGTGTAGAAGAATAAAAATGAGATTAAGGAAAGAGAGAACAGTAGATTATATTAATGAATATACGAAGTTGCAATGTTATAAACATAAGTTGAAGGTTAGTAGTCATGGATCAACAGTTGAGTTTCAATTATTGAGAAATCAAGAGAGTTCATTGCTACAGGTTATGACAAATGAAAATTTCATTAACATATTAATACTTCCTATTTTAATATGTTTTGTTATACATTATATTAGTACCTTTTTAAGATTTTGTTGTAGTTTAAAAGACTATGCATTTATTTTAATTCCATGAAAAGAGGATGGAAGCATTTAAAACTAATTTTGGGGATTGATTAATGCTTCCTAAAGACAAAATTTCAAGGCTAATTGATAACTGCAGTTGGTAAGGATGGTGACAGAGGAATGTATCTATTGGCCTGGATAGTTGTAGAGGTAAAAAGACACATAATCATAAACTTGATTCATAAATTTGTTAGCATCTGATTTGGAATTGCAAGATGGTGAAGGAATTACAGTCATATATGACATGCAGAAGTTATCTTCATGTTAATATACGTACAATTGAAACCATTATATGAAATATAATATCTTTTTAATTTGATTTA
>JAOQMS010000009.1:26367765-26379744 GCA_027563885.1 Erythroxylum longipes | reverse complement strand
ATGCATGAAAGAGTTAGACTCCGGAAAGCGAGGTCTAACAGCTGTGGTATCAGAGCAAGCAAGTCTGAGTCAGACTTTGGAAACGGGGTCGGACGACAGATATGGTATCAGAGCAAGTACGAGTCAGACTCCGATAATGGGGTCTGACAGATGTGTTATCAGAGCAAGCACGAGTCAGACTCCGATAATAGGGTCTGACAGATGTGGTATCAGAGCAAGCATGAGTCAGACTCCGATAACGGGGTCTGACATTGCCTTCTATCTGTTGGAACCACTACCTCAGAATCTGGTATAACCTGATTATTAGTACTTCCCTCTTATCTCTCTTCTCCTCCCTCAGAAAGAATAAGAAAGCTACCTTGGGTCGAAACCTTCTTTCTGCCTCTATCCTCAGTATTAATATCATTACTTATAGGAAACACATCAGAATTGGGCTCCAACATTGACTCCACCTCACCTTGTTTATCCAACCCCAGTCTCTGCCCTGTGACCTCCTCCTCCCCCTTCTCCATATCACTAATTCCTCCTCGAGCATAAGAATCTTCTATTTGATTCCCATGCTACCTCCCCATATCAGTAATAATCCCATTATCTTCCTCATGGCAAACCACAACGTCTGGCTTGCCTAACGTGCACAAGGGGGATGAATCTACCACTGCTTGTCTTCTTGATTCTTCCTACCAATCTCAACCCAAGTTTTCTTAACCTCTGAAGGTGACCACGGATAAGATAAAGATATCTCATCCCTTACTAGTTTTCCAGTTTCTCCAAGTTTGAGTATCGACAGCGTGGTGGGTAGAGGTGCCATCTTAGGAACTTCCACATATATCTTTTTGTATCCTATCCTCTCCATCGTAGCTGTTTGGGAATCCATACAAAGAGGTTTTCCCAACGCACTTACCAGATGTCTCAAGCCTTCAATCGTCTAGTACTCCATTGGCGGTCCATGAAAATGCACCCACAATGGAAACACTTCAATAGTGCCCCTGTCCAAGTCCACTCAAGGTTGCCATTTCTGCAAGAACAGGGGTTGCTCCTAATGTGCCAAGGCCCTGGTTCAATAATCTCCGAGACATTAGCGTTATCCAGAAACTTAAACAACACCTTCCCATCCTCTTGGAACATCACTCTTTCCAGTCCTCTTCGTCCCTATCTCACCTTCGCCCAAGCATTCACCACTGAGAAGGCCAATCGCTTTGGCCAGAAAAACCCGACAAGGGTATTGGACCACGCCCTAGCACCCACCTGAAGCACCTCAATCGGTGGAGAAAAAATGCCCTCTTGAACTACATTGGGGTAATAGTTCATATCCCCGTGATGGTGGGTTATCTTGGGCTTGTTATTCCATGCCCTCTTGAACTATATTGGGGTAGTATTTCAGATCCCCATGATGGTGGGTTATCTTGGGCTTGTTATTCCATGCCCCCTTCGCGGAAGAAGACATGATTTGTGCCTCACGAACCTTCACACCACTCAATGACACCCCCTATGTCTCCCTTGTGTCACCCACTTGAGAGAGGAGGGAAGTCCGTCGATGCCGACGCTGCCCTTTCATTCTCTATAAAACAAGACGCACCCCAAAGGTGGACCTTTGGTGAGGCAAGAGCCTCCTCCACCCGTGGAAGGTTTCAGTAAATGACCAAGCAACCCCTTCAGATTATTACGCTTTCAGAAAGACGAAGAACGTCCAGGGGTAGGGATGTAATAGCATAGCAGAAAGCAGGCGTAAAGATGTTGAGAGAAGTCAGAGTTTCTCTCTCTAGAGATGACTTCTTTCTTTTGTCCTTACCTGTGGGTACATTGATCTTCTAAATTTGATTGTTTATACCCGTCTTTGGATTCTTGTCTCCAATTCTGAAATGCAAATTTCATACATGCGGCCATAAGTAAACCTGATTTTTTATCTTAACTAAGGTTTTAATCATGGTCCGCAACCGAAATTGTTACCGGAATATTTTAGTTGCGATCTGAACTATTATCAAACATGAATATAAAGCCGAGTGTTCCAATCATAACTTTCGGAGACATTACACTTGAGAAGGTCTTGCTTAGTTCGGGCCACATTTAAGCATAGGGAACCCTATCCTTCCGTTTGGTTCTTTTGTTCCTTTCTTTTGTATCCTTCAGAACATCTTTCCAGGGCTTTATATTCATCCCAGCACTGTAAGTTACACATGACATCACGTCTTTAGGTCGTTAAAATACATTGATGATCAATTGATATTGAAACTAATTAGAAGGAGTAGTTCAACTTAGTCTTGAAAGAAGCAAATCATTACCATCCCCAAAAAGTCCAATCAGGGAACACTATGTCCAAGTTCCAGTGAGTGGAACAGTACCAAAACAATGGCGGTGGACCAGCATTCGGCCCCCGAAAATGCTTTTTCTAAACGACCAGCATATCACTATAGTCAAACATGAGCTCTAGATTGGATAATCTTCCAGGGTACCATCTTATAAGCTACAAAATACCCCATATACTGACATCTCTAGTTTTATAGGACTGACCGTACTTCTCCATATAGGCTTTACCATCAAGAATCACTAGCCTGAAATGTACGGTCCTTCAAGCACTTTCTACTAGAAATTCAGTTCCCACTCACAACCCATTTAACAAGGTTCTATAAGTAAGAAGTGTAAAATAATTAGATTACAAAGGGAACGTTGTATAACGATTCATCAACAAATGCAACTTATCATATTGGATAAAATTACAAACGTATAATAATAAAAGCAGCAACGATGGCACCAAAAAAACAGGTTTATGTAAAGTTAAAGTAAATATCCAAAAATAGGTTTGCAAATACCATAAATCTCTATTAGAAGTGCAAAAATATTGAAAGAGGTAATAATTGTAGAAGTTGCTGTCAATAAAGTAGAGATTATCACAATATCAAACTAACAAAAGTAAGGACAAATTTAAGTACTTTTTATCCAATTATAGAAGCAACCCTAATACTCTTTTGCTTTTGCATCTCTCTAAAATTGTCATATGGTAAAATCTTAGTTTATTTAATCATCAGGTCCTCTTAAGTTAACAAATTATGTATAGTTAAAAATAAAAAATTAAGCACTTATTGTTCAGTAGTATCACTTGACTTTTATACCCATGTCAACTAACATCCCAAGGCATATCTTTATCATCTTAGCTCTCTAGATTCATCATCTTCTGTTTAGAATTCCAAACCTGTTTCTATGTTCTTAAATTCAAGAGTTCCTCAAAGTCTACAATTTCAAGCATACATGTCAATAGACCAGTAGGTGTTCACCTCACCAAAATCAAGATACCCCACATATGAGAATAATGTAAGCCTCCCTGACCCAGTAAAACTCAGTCAATAACCTCTTTAGCTTCCAATTTCAGTTAATCTATTGCCTAGCAACTTGTAAAGGTAGTTCAAAATTCAAATCTATTTATTAATCTACGTTCCAATTATCAACTTACAATTAATGAATGTCAACTGACCCACTTCAATTATTCAGTCGCCAACTTTGAACCAGATTCAATGCATAATCAATCTTGTTTAAAATATGGGAAGCTTACAAAAACTACCACAACAATTAGCAATTCATTGAAAATGATTCCAAGACACACACAAATAAAAGGTCACATATGAACTGTTCTTTATGAAGGCAAGCGAGACAGAAGAGTAATAGAGTAATGAGGAAGAGAGAGTGAGATACCTGTAAGCCTCTGATGTTGCGAGTTGCGATGTCAGTTGAATAAAAAGAACAACGAAGTCAGTGATTTGTAACGGTGTGACGGAGGGAGAGGGAGGCATAGTCAGAGGCAGAGCTGGGTCTAGGTCTGGATCTGGGTCTGGGTCTGGGTGAGTCGCACTATCAACTGTGGTTTGTGGGAGAGATGACTGACGAGGGACAGGGAAGGGAGACGTTCTTTTGTTTCATCAGGGACAAAACGACGTCGTTTTTTATGTCTTTTTTCCCTTGTAAAAAACGACGTCATGCAATCAGTGAATTTTTTAGTAACCTTATCCCTAGAAACGACGTTGTTTTACTCTTAATGCAAAACGACGTCGTTTTATCATTGGAAGAAATAACTCTAACCTTAACAAAACGACGTCATTTTTTTACAAGGGGAAATGATTTTACTTATTTCCCAAACTCAAGGAATAATTAAACCTTTGGATTGTATATTTTGTATGTTTTCTTCAACCAAACATGAGAATAACCTATTACCAAGAGTAGATCAAGAATGGAATAGTGATTCCACTCAACCAAACACCCCACTATTCTTTCACTGGGGTTGTTATTAAATCTTAGGAAGAATAATAGGCTAAGTCTCTGTTAATCACTGGTGGTTAAAGGAACTTTGATTTATTGATCTTTTTATTGCGTAATGTTGTTGTTAGATTAGGTCTTTCATGCTAGGCTTAGATCATCTAATAATTAGGGTTAATTGGTTCACTAGTGTTCTTTGTTATCCATATGTGAGGAAAGATAGGAAATACTTGTTTCGCCAATAAATACTCAAAGTGGAATTAATTATCATTGTATCAAGGATCAACTGTTAGTTCTGACGGTGGATATTTCCTTTGGCCAAGCTAGTTATTATTGATTGTCTTTAAGCTTAATCTTATTAGCTTTACATTTACTCGCGACAAATAAGCACCTCCCCTCCCCCTCCCCCCACGGCCAAAAAAATCTTAGTAGTAATTTACAAACATTTTCAATTGTCTTTCTTTCTTAATCAACCCTTATTCTCGCTACTACAAGTCTAATTTCTTAGAGCAAGGTTTATTTTGGATTTCCCTTGATAAGCTTATTAAATTATGGCATCGTTGCCAGAGATGGGTTTTAATTGATTTTGAGTGTTTTTGCTACGACCTACTACTGAAAAAAATTCACATATATTTCTTTAATTAGACAAAATAAAAAATAAAAATCATAATTTTAGTTATCGTTAGAATTTTTTTCTCATCTAGAAGAATTTTTGATCCGTTTCCGGCTTGAAAATACCCATTTTTGCATGTAGCGGACATTCTGAATAAAACTAATTAATCCTTTGGACTGTTAACCTTGTTGGTTTTGGGCCAAATTTGATCAGTTTCTAGTAGTTTTTAGTTTCTGAGGCAATTTTTAAATTAAAAATTTTTGTGTTCAGTTTTTCTTGATTTTGTTTTGCCACTTAGTTTATGCACAATACTCATCCTTCTAGTTTTGGTTTACAGTTCGATCTGGAGATTAAGAAAATTGCAAAGAAATTAACGAAAGCAACTAGAAGAAGGAGACATGAGATTGATCTTACCAGACTTGATTTGTTATTTGCAAGTGATTTAGATTCAAAAGAACAAGTAGACATGGTTTGAAGGAGCTTGCTGCTCTTAATTTGGACCAACAACCCTTATGCTTCACTTTTCCTACAATAAATAATGGTGTTTCATTTGAGTTGAAGTCTACACTAATCCATCTTTTGCCTACTTTTCATGGTTTGCCAGGTGAAGATGCAAACAACATTTGAAGGAGTTCTGTTTGATATGCACCACTATGAAACCCTTGGGGGTAACAGATGAGTAAATCAACCTAAGAGCTTTTCCATTGTCATTAAAAGAAGTAGCAAATGATTGGCTCTATTACTTACGTCTTGGGAGTATTACCACATGGAATAACATGAAGAAAGAATTCTTGGAAAAGTACTTCCTAACATCAAAGTGCTCTAACATTAGAAAAAGATATTTGTGGAATAAAGCAAAAATAAGGCGAGTCATTGTACTAATACTTGAAACATTTCAAGACATTGTGTGCAAGCTGGCCCAACCATCAAATTAGCAAGCAATTACTTATTCAGTATTTCTATGATGGACTTTAGTTATGGATAAGAGCCTAATTGATGTAGCCAATAGAGGTTCCTTGGCAAATAAGACACCTGAGCAGGCTAAAAATTTAATTGAGAACATGGCAGCTAATTCACAACAATTTGGGACAAGATTAGACTCATCTTCTAAAATGTTAATAAGGTGAATATTTCTTATTTACACCAACAAATTGTTGGACTAACCTCTCTTGTTCGTCAACTTGCTGTAGGTAACGTGCAATCAGTAAAGGCTTGCAGAATTTGTTCAATAGTTTGGTACCCAACTGATATGTGTCCTACGCTTCAAGAGGAATCTATTGAACAGGTTACTGCAGTGGGTGAATTTTCGGGGCAACCATAAAGGAGATATGATCCCTAGTCGAATATATATAATCTAGGATGGAGGGATCATCCCAATCTTATTTATGGAAACCCAAAAGTGAATCAACCGCATCCAAATCTTGATTTGTTATTTGCAAGTGATTTAGATTCAAAAGAATAAGGAGACATGGTTTGAAGGAGCTTGCTGCTCTTAATTTGGACCAATAACCTTTATGCATCACTTTTCTTACAATAAATAATGATGTTTCATTTGATTTGAAGTCTGTACTAATCCATCTTTTGCCTGCTTTTCATGGTTTGCTAGGTGAAGATGCAAACAACATTTGCAGGAGTTCTGTTTAATATGCACAACTATGAAACCCTTGGGGTAACAGATGAGTAAATCAACCTAAGAGCTTTTCCATTGTCATTAAAAAAAACAGCGAATGATTGGCTCTATTGTTTACATCCTGGGAGTATTACCACATGGAATGAAGAAAGCATTCTTAGAGAAGTACCTCCTAGCATCAAAGAGCTCTAACATTAGAAAAGAGATTTGTGGAATAAAGAAAAAACAAGGAGAGTCATTGTACAAAAACTTGGAATGTTTCAAGAGTCATTGTACAAATACTTATTCAGCATTTCTACGATGGACTTTTAGTTATGGATAAGAGCCTAATTGATGTAGCCAATGGAGGTACCTTGGTAAAGAAGACACCTGAGTAGGCTAAAAATTTAATTCAGAACATGGCAGCTAATTCACAACAATTTGGGAAAAGATTTTACTCATCTTCTAAACATGTTAATAAGGTGAATATTTCTGATTTACACTAACAAATTGTTGGACTAACCTCTCTTGTTCGTCAACTTGCTGTAGGTAACTTGCAATCAGTGAAGGCTCATAGAATTTGTTCGTTAGTTTGGTGCCTAACTAATATGTGTCCTATGCTTCAAGAGGAATCTATTAAACAATACTGCAATGGGTGGATTTTTGGAACAACCATAAAGGAGATATGATCCCTAATCGAATATGTATAATCTAAGATGGAGGGATCCTCACAATCTTATTTATGGAAACCTACAAGTGAATCAATCGCACCTAAATTTTCAACAATACAATCAGCCATGTGTCCCGAAACAACAACCATCTCAACCCTTTATTTCTATTTCTTGTTTTAATTTGTCTTTAGATGATATTATCAAATCTTTAGCTTCTAACATTTTGTAATTACAATAGGAGACAAGACAATTTCAACAAGAGACAAGGACTAGTATCAAAGACTTGGCAAATCTAATTGGCCAATTAGCCACTATGGTGAGTAACTTGGAATCAAAGGGTTATGGAAAGTTTCCATCTGAAACAATTGTTAATCCAAAAGAGAATGCAAATGCAATTGTTTTAAGAAGTGGGAAAGAGCTAGAAGTACAGTAAAGACCCCTTCAGTAGCTTCAACACAAGAAAAGGATAACAAAATTATCTCACCCAATAACGTTCCCCACAAGGATGATCGGAATGTTCCTGAAAAACATGACAAAGTAAAAGAAAATAAGTTTCCTCCAGTATCTGATTATAAATCTATTGTACCTTTTATGAGACGTTTGAATAAATCTAAGAAAGAGGAGGGAAAAAAAGAATTCCTAGAGACTTTTTGTAAGTGTGAAGTAAATATTCCTTTACTTGATACTATTAAACAAATACCTTGTTATGCTAAATTTCTCAAAGAATTGTGTATATATAAGAGGAGACAAAAGCTTAATGGTGTTGAAAAGATTAGAATGGTGGAGAACGTTTTTGCTGTGATTCAAAGAAAGCTCCCTAATAAATGCAAAGACCCCAGTACTTTCACTATTCCATGTATAATTGGTGCTATTAGATTTGAAAGGCCATGTTAGACCTAGGAGCTTTAATTAATGTCATACAATATTCTATTTATGCTTCTTTGAAACTTGGTCCTTTATACAAAACTAGTGTTGTAATTCAATTAACATATAGATCCAATGCCTATCCTAAAGGTGTAGTTGAGGATGTTCTTGTGCAAGTCAATAAATTGGTTTTTCCTGCTGATTTTTATGTTCTTGATATAGAAAACAATGATCAAAGTGCTCCTATTTTGTTAGGAAGATCATTCTTAAAGACATCCAAAACTAAAATTGATGTGCATGATGGTACCCTGTCTATGGAATTTGATGGTGAAGTTGTTGAATTTAATATTCATGATGCCACGAAACTTCCTAACGAAGATGATTCTGTTTGTACTATTGATGTAATTGATTCTTTGGCACAAAAGGTTTTTTTTTAATCAAAATGGAAAGGATTCTTTGGAAGTAGCCATTAGTGAATATGTTAATGAAGAGGACTTTGATGAATTTTTGGTTACTAATGGGCTAAAAAAGAACATTTTAGCAATCAATGAAAATTACGAGGAATAAGTGCAAAGTAATGTTTCCTATATTGATTTACCTATTTCTAACAAGAGACTTTTACCTTTTGTGAAATAGGCACCAATTCTAGAATTAAAACCCTTTCCTGAACATTTAAAATATGTGTTCCTTGGATTGAGGAAGCAAAAATTAAGTCAAGCCACTGACATTAAATAAAGGTGCTACTTGGGAGGCAACCCAAAGGGAGTTTGTTCCTTTTTGTTTCTTTTTGAGCTAGTTTATTATTCGTTATTTGTTCCTTACTTTGCATTTAAACTTACATTATGGACAATGTAACTTATAAGTGTGGGCGAGGGGATAATTTGAGATTTGTTTATGGAAAAAAATCCTTCGTTTTGTTTTTAGCATGTTAAATTGTTTGTAAGAAGATGGTACATTCATATATGGAGAGTGAATAACTAGAGAGATTCATGACAACTTGGGTATGTAAGCTTACTCTTGTGATTGATTGATAAGTGGTCCTTCAGAAGAGTAGTAACTAATGGTAGACACAAATTATCCTGTGAGATGGGCGACCTACTCGATTGACTCATCAATTCAGTCTTATACTTCTTTTCATGTGTGACCTTCATGAACTTATACCTCCCAACCTTGCCTTGGTTCCTACTCTGTGCAACACAAAAATGATCAAGTCTTTCTATATTGTTAAACTACATTAGTCAAATGGCCTACCTTCAAGTATTTCCTTTAGGTTTAAACCCATTAAGCCTATTGCCTATTTCTTTAATTAACCTGCAATACAAGCCTAAGTACTTGAAAAACAACATACTAACCTGAGCTTGAGAAGTTGTTGAGTAACATTCCCTCAGTCATTGCTCATGACAGTCATTCATGTGGGTTTCCTGGGAGTGAATTATAGGTTAATTATTCAGTTTGGTACGACTAAGTTGGAGCTTGTCTTCATCTTTTACATTCACGGGCTCCATTGTTTGTGTAGTTTATTAATTTATTCTATTATTGATATGTATTCTCTTTTAAACAATGTTATGAATACTGTATCAGCATTGGTACCAAATTAAGTTCTGATACACTACTGTACCGGTACCGGTCGATACCGGGTATCATTTTGGTTAATTTTTTAAATTTATGAAATAGTCTCTGATTTTTTTAAAAAAATTGTAAAACGGTCCATTAGTATATTTTACTATATATTTTATAATTTTACATAAACTTTGTCTCCAAAAATCTTAATAATAAAAATTTAAAATAATATTTTATTTATTTTTATCAACATTAATTTTCAAATATTTATATGACCACTAAATGAAGTTGTTACGTTCACAAAAATGTATAATAATTTGAAAATTATGATTACAAAAATTTTATTTTTTTGCTTAATTATTTGTATGATATGAATGGCTTCATTTAGTTATTATCTTAAATTTTAATTTGGATCAAGGAGTTAAAATTTTTATGTAATTTATATATTAAACTTAACAACAATAATTTTTATATCTACAAATAAAATAAATTTTAAAAATTAATGTTAAATTGAAAGTTAATAAGTTCATAATCTACTACACATAGGGTAGTCACTAAATATGCACTCTAGTGTAATCTTTTTGTTGTTTTATAATAATGTAATGAAAATTTAAAAATAATACACTTATATGAGTTACCAATTTTTTAAAATTTTAAAATTTACTCAACACCAAAAAAAAGTCATTACACATAATTATATAAAAATATTATGAAACTTAATTGATTTACTAATGGTCTTTATTTTTTAAATATATTTAATTAACAATAATTTTATGAGGCATAATTTTGTGTTGTTAAATTAATATAATAAATATAACTAAATGAAATCGCCCAGTATCGACTGGTACGGTACGAAATTAAAAACACAATTTTAAAATCATTTTTAGGTTTTTTTTAAAAGCTCGCTAAGTGAACCTAAAAGGGTGCTTAGGTAAAAGTTAGAGTTCAAAACAAAAAAAAATCATGGAATTTGTTTATAAATGATAGAGGGAATCAATTCCTAATGTCTTGTACTCTTTTAAGAGTGATATTCCCTCATTGTTTAGTAATAAAGGGGTGAGTTAGGATATTTGCTAAGGGTGTAACAATAGTGAAGGGTGTAACAATAGTGATGCTGAGATTTGGTTCGCAAGTTGATGCCTTTGTTGGAAATCTTAGGCTAAATTCTCAGTCTGTTATAAAATATATTTTCTGTCCTTGATGTGAGAGAAAATACAAAGGGGGCACTGGGAGTAGGACAACCCACCGTCGGGGTTGGCGGGGTAGAGAACATCCCGCCATAGTCATTGGTGGGGTGGAACACAGTGGACACCACGTGGCTATCCCGCCATGCAAGATGGCGGGGTGGAAGACATGGAGACCACGTGACCATCCCACCATCTTGCATGGCGGGGTGGGTGGGACCATGCCGCCATTCACGATGGCAGGATGGGAATGCATGGGTGTGGGTGGGGCCAACCTGCCATTCACAATGGCGGGGTGGAACTCAGCTGCACCTTTGCAACTTTTCAGAGAGCCAGCAATAATGTTGGCTCTCTTGCATTATAGAAGCAAGAAAATGAGAAACCCTCACAGATGTGGGGTTTCTCATTTTCGGCTTTGCTTCTTCTTCCTCTTCTCCTCTGGTTTTGGCTCTTCATCATCATTCCACCAACATTCTTTGATCTTCTTCAATATTCAATAGGTTTGTGTTTACATAATATGTGTTTTTAATATATGTAATGTATATTTGTGATATTTATTTTTTAGATTTTTTTGTATTTGATGTTTTATATTTTTTTGTTGAAATTTTTATTATGTTGTTTATTTGTGATTTTTTTAATCAATTTTTTATTTATTTTTGGTAAATATCATAAAAATTATGAAATGACCCCAATAATTATGTTAAATTTTGATTGAACTCAAAGGTTATTATAAATCATAGATTGATAAAAATTAATATAATTTATATATTGATCCCAAAAGTTATTATAAATTATATATAAAAAATTATTAGAAATTATAGATTGACCCGAAAATTGTTAGAAATTATGGATTGACCTTAAAAGTTATTAGAAATCATAGATTGACCTAAAAATGTCTAGAAATTATGGAATGACCCATAAACTTATAGATATTATGAATTGACCCCAAATGTTATTAAAAATTATAGATTGACCTCAAAAGTTATTAAAAATTATAGATTGACCCCAAAACTATTAAAAATTATCGATTGACCTGAAAATTGTTAGAATTTATGGATTGATCCCAAAAGGTTATTACAAATCATAGATTGACCCAAACATTTTTATGAAATTATAGAATGACCATAAACTTTTAGAAATTATGAATTGACCCTAAAAGTTAATAACAATAAGTAGAAAATTAATAATATTAATAATTAATAATAATAATAAATTTAATAATAATGATCATATTAA
>JAOQMS010000009.1:26294519-26361373 GCA_027563885.1 Erythroxylum longipes | reverse complement strand
AAATTATTTTAAACTTGAAACGAAATAACTGGCAGTAAACTAATAAGATTAAGTCTAATTAAACTTGTATATTTAGGCTTATTCAGACTCAAATTAAAAAGAAACCTCATAATATCCATTACAAACTCTAATCATCATGGACATGTTTTCTTTTCTTATATAAATAAATCTTTTTTTCTATAAGTTAGAAGTCTCATTTTTTTCAAAGTAATGATTTAATGAATAGAATTTGGTGATACTTATGAGATAAATGACACTAATATTTAACAATTTCTTTTTAGAAGGCATAATCTAACTATAAATAATGGTTTGATTTTATTAAGCACAGGCTATAGGAGAAGCTGCAAGCAACTTCATACAAGAAGATTTGAAGATGGAGTTCATTTACGATTAGATGTTTAATCTGTTCAATGAGTAGGCAAAGCTTCTTAAATTCAAACTAACGATACCTCCAGGAGCTGTGGAGCTATGTTCAGAAACAATGGCGTGTCCTAGAGATGGCATAGAAAAGAAGTTCATGGAGGAGTCACTGGTCATGTCTCCTGGAGACACGACACCTTGCAATCTCCCTCCTCCTTACGATCCCACCTCTCTTCGAGACCTTCTTGATAAACGCTTCGGGACAATGAGGCAAGTCGAGAAATGGGAAGGTGAATATTGGAATAATAAAAATAAATCATACTAGTTTTTAAAAAAACTCTCTGGGGTTTATCATTTGTTAGAAATTAGGAAAGGATTTGTTGGTTTACGTATTTTTATCCTTGTGCTATTAAAGTGTAATATCTTATAATTCAATATAAAATCCAATGATTAAATAATCCAACCGATTCGGCTGGTTCAACCATAAAAAATTTGAACCTTTCAACTTTTTAGTTTGGTTTTCAACTTTTCGATTCAATTTACTTTAATAACTCTTATTATTAAAAACTGATTAGTGTTCACTCAAGGTTTATTTTTAACGATTTTGATGATAACTGTATAATATTTCAATATTTAAATTGGATTTATTTCGTTGTACACTTAACGGTCTGATTCTCAAAAGGAGATAAAATCATAATAAATACGTTTTCTCTTGCAGGAACCTTCTTTATAAACTTACGTTATTAGAATTGGTTTATCCGAAAGGATCATACTAATTATGAAGGTCATATATTAGTTCCATGACTACTGGAAGATTTTTGACAAACATGACATCAACATTATTTAGAGTTAATTCCATGCAGTTGACTAAAGATGAGAGTGAAGCAATAGCTAGTTGAAGAAATTGAATGTTTAAGGAAGAGCAACAGCGCTTATAAAGACAATGAACATATTCAAACTGTCAAAAAATTTTGAACAACATTTATACTCTTGAGAATCATATTATTACTATTGTGCTTTAGAAAGTGAAATCATTCTATCAAGAAAGAAATTATTATTTTATTTTTCTGTAAGCTTTTTATAAGTTTGTTATACACTTCGAGTGTGTAAGGCTGGAGAACTTTGAAAAATATGTACTTATGAGCTTGAAGAGGGTCGTCAAATTTAATACTCAACTTTTGTAGTGAAACACTCAAGTTAGATACTTGAGGACTGGACGTAGGCTTGAGTTGTAAGCCGAACCAGTATAAATTAACATCGTCCTTCTCTCTCATCTCTTAACTTTTATATTTCTGTATTATATTATGTGTGTGTGTGTTTATTTCAAGAAGAGGCTCCTTCACGTTATAACAAGCTTGTTTTTAACAGGATTTTTTTAACAGACTTATGTCATTTAAAAGATTTTATCGTTTAATAGACTCTTTTTGTTTAAACAGAATCCTATCGTACAACAAGCTCCTATTATATTAATTATAGATAGGCTCTTGTCATTTTCTTTTGAATTGAAATAGCTTGCAAAAAGAATTTATACACACAATTCATCCTCATCTTGTGTGTGTTTGCTTTATCAATTAGTTTATTAATTAATCGGTCAATTTTTGTAAATTAGTAAGTTCTTATAAACTAAAATAAACTAATTATTTTCATTTAACAATCTTGTTTAGTTAAACTTGAAATATAGAGATAATCTCTTTCAATCATATTTATAAAAAAAAATTAGCCATTTTTATAATACTCTAATATCAATTCTTTTATCTTTCCGGTTTAAAACAATGATAAAATCCCTATTTCTGGTAACTTGTAATGGGAATTAAATTCTTCAAATTAGTTAGCATTTCTAACAGAATTAGCTCATGCATATTGCATTCTCCAAACTCGTTTTCATCTCGTTTACGTTATTATCTAAATATAAACACATTTAACTATTTTCTTGTTTTGATAATGAGATCATCCCAAATGATATCTCTTATATATTTTCAGGGTGAACCACTTAACAAATTTTTATTTAAAGATTCTATTAGATAATGTGTGATAAAGTAATACAAAATAAAGATTTACATGTATAAAGACATGGAATAGATTCTCCACTAATCACTTTACCATAAAAACGAAGATGCTTAGTGATTGTGAAATCTTGTTCTAATTCCCTAATAATAGGAAGGAAGAAGGGGGTTTTAAGGTTCTTCATATGTTAGACCATTTTGGCTTAGCAACTGAGAGCTTCTCTTGAAACGCCAATGGCGGATATTAGAGAAGATAATGGGAAACACCATAGAACCCAATTACCACGCGCAAACGGTAACATCTTGGCCTCTGGATGCAAACGAGGGATCAAGAGATGGGTTCAGGTAGCCGCCGTTCTGTTCTCCGTCGTCCTCGTTGGTTACTCCAGGATTTGGACCAGCTTTGTAAGTTTCTTTTTGAACATACACAAAATGTGACTTACCTAACGTTTTCATCTTCTTAAGTTCACCCCACTAGCCTTACTCCTCCATTTTTCTTCATCCATTTGAATATGAAAACTAAAGGTGGAAGATTGAACAAGTTTGTGGAATTCTGGATGATTATCCTAACATTATCTTTCGTTTAAGTTTTGCTTTTGAATTTGTATCAAAAAAGATATTTCTTAGAAGGTTAGGTTATGATTCTTCAATACCCTCTTAAATGCAATTTAATTCTATTAACTTTTATACTTTTCTCATAAAAATTATGTTAATAAATTGTCCAATCACAAATATATAATAAATAATACACCAAAAAGGAAAATATACTAAAGAGAGATTTTAAGTTATTGCCTTTAAACACAATTATAATCATAATATTGCACAAACTTTAATTTAAAACTATAATATTAAGAATAACATATAACAATTTTTTATTGATAAATTACTTAATTATAACAATTTAATATAACTTAATTGCATTTAATAGCTTGATATGTAAGTTATATTTTCTATTTCAGGTTCAGATTGAACTTATTTTCTTCGAAAGATTTTTTTTCTTCATAATATTGTGTTATTTGTTCGAATCTGTGCAATATTAGGCCAAATTTGAAGCATCTCAGACATTTCAGTCTGTCAGACAAAAATTACCATTCGGAGTGAAAGTTGTTAGCAGCAGAAGCAATGTTGAGCCATATCAGTTCTCACTCAACTGCCCTGAACAAAAAGCTACACCAAAATGCAGTACCAGTGCTGACTATCCTCTCACTCACAATGCCAAAGAAACTATATCAACCCAACAATGTCCTGAGTACTTCAGATGGATTCACCAGGACCTGGAGCCCTGGAAACAGGAGGGAATTTCCAGGTCCACCCTGGAAAGTGCTAAAAGTGTCGCACACTTCAGGCTCGTTATTGTAAGTGGCAAGGCTTATGTGGAGATATACGGGAGGCCATTTCAGACAAGAGATTTGTTTACAATGTGGGGTTTTGTTCAGCTTCTCAGATCCTTCCCTGGAAAATTACCTGACCTGGAGCTGATGTTTCGTTGCGGAGATCAGCCTATGATCGTGAGAAGTGCACACCAAGCAAGTAATGCCTCTGCCCCACCACCTTTGTTTCAGTATAGTGGAAACAGTGACTCGTTAGTCATCGTCTTCCCTGACTGGACTTTCTGGGGATGGTAAGTAAATATCGCCTCCACAACTCTATTCTTTAACTTCACTCTTAATCAAAGTTCTAAATTTCAAATTACGTAGGATCAATTACAGAAAATATAATAATAATTTGATATGAATCCCTTAAAATTCAAGTCTAAGTTTAATAATAAAAAACCTTAAATCTAACATAATTTAGTCTAATTACTCAAACTTATATCTCGTAAAATATAATTTCATTCGTTAATTTCAAATTATTCCAATCTAATTTCTCCTTATTGATTAAGCTTGAAAAAAGTTCTTAAACATGAACCTAAGTCCTTAAACCCTAAAACTATATTAATTTGATGTTAATACTTAAAACTCATAACCTATCAAATGATTCAATTTCTAATCCAATTTCTCTTTATTGATCAAGTTTTAAAATAATTATCAGCCTCAACCCAAAAGATCCGAATACATAAAGAATGAACCTGATAAAACTCTATTGATCATTAACTTTGGTTTAGACTGGCCGATCTTTTTTGTCATCTCTAAATGCAATTATGAGCAGTTCCTCCTAAACCTTCCTGACCAGTATTTTAAGCTTGTGGAGTCCAATCTACGGATTATTATTTTGATATTTGTTTGGGTTGTTCAGGGCAGAGACCAATGTAAAACCATGGCCAACTACGTTAGATCTCATATCAGAAGGCAACATGCGAACTAAATGGCAGGATAGGTCGCCCTATGCCTACTGGAAAGGAAATCCAGGAGTAGGTTTCTACAGGAGTGACCTCATGACATGCAATGTCTCAGACATCCATGACTGGAATGCTCGTCTCTACGTACAAGTACGTTGCTTTTCCCATATTTTTGTCTTATGAATATCACCAGAAACCTAGAGATCGAGCACTAGCTGTATGAGTTAGTGAATTTGGATGAAGAAGACAGCCATGGACTTGTTACTGTTTCCATTTTCAGGACTGGAAAAAAGAAAAAAAGCAAGGGTTTAAGCATTCAAAGCTAGAAGACCAATGCACCCACAGGTTTGTTCATTAAATTAGGGTTACTTCAGATTTCTTAAATTACATGTTGTGTTGTTTAATTTAGTATCTGATCTTCTTAAAGATACAAAATTTATATCGAAGGATGGGCGTGGTCAGTGAGTGAAAAGTACATATTAGCATGTGATTCCATGACCCTCATCGTCAAGCCATCGTTCTACGATTTCTTCAGCAGAAGCCTGGAGCCAATGAAGCACTATTGGCCTCTTAAGACTGAAAAGCTATGCAGAAGCATTGAGTTTGCTGTGGACTGGGGAAACACTCATCCTGATAAGGTACTTGTAGGACTACTATCTGGCCAAATCCGAATTAATGTTACTATTGAGTCAGCCTTAAAACCAAAAATCGTATTTATCACCTGATTTGACATGATTACAGGCTCAGGCCATTGGCAAGGCAGGAAGTGAGTTCATTAGAGAGAGTTTGAAAATGGAATACGTGTATGATTACATGTTTCATTCCTTAAACGAGTATGCAAAACTCTTGAAATTCAAACCAAGAATACCAGAAGGAGCAGTGGAGCTCTGTGCAGAGCCATTGGTGTGCCCTCAAACTGGTTTATGGAAAGACTTCTTGTTAGATTCAATGGTGAAATCTCCAAGGGATACACCTCCATGTGCTATGCCCCCTCCTTTCGACAACCCTACAATTCAGGCTCTTCGAGAGAGAAATGAGCATATCATAGAGCAAGTCGACTTGTGGAGGAGTAAAAGGTGGCAGGACAAAGACTAACCATTCAAGGAAAATGGGATGGAGTTGAATTGCTTCATAAGTAGGATCTTTGTACGATTTGTAACTTACCATTTTTGAGTCAAGGTTCGTAATTACGGTCATAATTACAGTTGCGATCGAAACCCAAAAAAGGTTACTAATCATCGCAAGAAAAGCTTTCCACAATATATATTGATGGAAGATACACAAAGTTATACAGATCCTAATTTCATTTTTGTCTTCTGGTACAAAGAAGAAGAAATTTGATAATAAAGACATGATTCAATTGTAACAGTTACAGTCCCATTAAAAGAAGTAATTCACACTCAGATTGACCCAAGCCAGTTCATGACACTCAGAAAAAAAAAAGAAAGGCCAAAACAATAAAGTGTTTTTATGAATGGTGATCTTTTGTTGATCGATTTAATTGATCAGAAAGCTCTCCCTTTGACAATGTCCAAGCTCATCTCACTAGGATCAGTTGCTTGTAACTCAACTTGGATTCCTTCCAATTCCCTCTTGAATCTGTCCTTGGAGCTCGCATAAAGCATCTTACTCCTTACCCTTGAAGTGTCAGGTGACCTGCAAGTTAAGTCGACAAAGAGTGTATATATGTTTATGTGCAGTAAGAAATAGTTCCAAGGAATAATCCTTGATACAAAATAAAGATATGGTTTTTAGATGCAAATATTGAATATTTGATTGAATCATGAACTGGAAATTCGAGAGGGACGAATTCGTATATCATGATTGATAGTTAAATTGATACATTTTACAAAATCCTGAGACCCTGAATGTATGATTTTCAAAACACTCCATTTAGAGAAGCATTGTGAAACAAAATATGACCTTAAACGCAAAGAGTGAATCTTTGATTGAATCATGATATGGGAATTTATCAACTCAGCAACAGATGCATCAATATACGTGAACTGAGTATTTTTTATACTGAATTGTAAATCCTGTCAACAAGCGGACTAGGGTTTGAAAGTAGGCTATATAAAAATGCAGCCAACGAGACCTAAAAATGGCTCGGAAACGGAGGAAAAACATGCTCACCAAGCAATAAAGAAGATCTTGCTTTTCTGGCAGTTCTCGTTCGTTGTAAAATCAAAATCAAACACTGCATAACGACACTCATTGGGTGGAAGAGAGTTGGTGAAATCGTCGTATGTCTCATGGGGACTCCCAACTTTTTCTACCGTCACCTGTTGGATCTTCTCATCTATCTTGAACACAATGAACCGATGGTTCCTTTTTGCTTTTAGTTCTTGAAACTTGAGCTTGCACTGGTCATGCACCGCCATACCAGATGCTGAGTTTGCCTGCCACAACATACATACAATACTTCTGTTAAAATTGAGCTTTTTCTAACATGATTGTGTTGGAAAATTATGAATCCCTCTCGAAAAAGAATTTATTCAAAACACCTGATTACGAATTATAATAACATATACAAAATAAGAAATTTTGTCAATATTGAGCTTTTTCTAACATGATCATGCGTTCGAAAAGAATGAATTACTCCCAAACAAGAATTTATTCAAAATATGTGAATACAAATTACCATAACGTACCATGTTGTCCTATGATGAAAGAACTTAATTTGCTACTACGAACCAACAAAGAATTAAAGAACAAAAAAGAAAAATCTGAAACAGAGAGATGTAAATCTCTTTTGTTATTGCATTAATGGAAGAGTAAGAGAGAAGAAGGAGAGAGTTTTGTGGGTCAGAATTAAAGGTTGCTATTGGAAAGCCTTTAGCAACCTTAGGTTTAAAAACACTCTCCTTGTGTGTCTCTTCTCAAAGTCCATTTTTAACCTAATTGAGAAATTTATTAGGGACTTAATTTGAATTTAACATTTTAATCCCTTTTTCTTGTTTTCCAAATTTAGAGTATCTTCATACTAAGTCTAACCCATAGAGTTCGATAGTTTGTTGGATGTGATTTGACTCAAAGGCGAATTCAGAATAAGGTTTATATGATGGGGTCAACGATTATGTCAAAGTTAAACTGTTATAATAAAGTTTATAGAATATTTTTAGCCTAAATTTACAATTTTAATTGTGTTTATTAATCAAAAGCTCGTGTTTGTTTAATGGGTTTATGCAATTTTTTAAAAATCGGATTAGAAATTAAATCGATAAGATAAGAGATTTAAGTTTTAGAAGTTAACCGTTATTATACAATAACGGTTAAATGAAAAGCAATTAGTTTATTATGATTTAATAAAATCGGTTAGTTTATAAAGATTGGTCGTTAATTAGTAAACTAACATGTATTTAATTATCACAATCCTCTTCATAATTTTTTTGCTAAAGTCCTAAGTCCAATTCGAAATTTGATCAATTGAAAACACATGTATTAATTTTGGATTGAGTGAGGTCAAATTGGATCTGGCCGAGCACATACCCTAATGTCATGCCTACATAATATATAAAGAAAGATCAATTAAATATTGTTAATCAAAGACCAAGATACGTCGACGTTTCACCAAGAACTTTGATAATTCCATTCCAAGCTAATGGCACATTTGGTTGCTTGTCAATTTTATATACATTTCAACCATCAAAACTTCAATTAAAAGGGATAGGTTGGTTTTGCTTAAAGAGTATTTTAAGTTCTTACATTCCAATTTCTTATGATATAATTCACCTTTAAAATAATTTTAAAATTCGACTTGATATTAAAATTTTAAATTTTAAGTTAGAAGTGAATTGAAAGAAATAAAAATACAAACTCAATAATTCGAGATTTTAATTTATTAATTAATTTTTAAGATTTTAATTTTATTTATATATTCTTAAGATATATAGTAAATCTATTAGAATAGTATTTGTTTAGGTTAATCTTTAACTATGAATATAATCTTAATATTTAAATTAGTGACAATTAGATTCTATAATTAAATATTTGTTTTTAAGTTCTATAATAGCACTTATAAGAAATAGAAAAGAAAGCAAAGAAAATTTTTATTAAAAAATCAAAAAGAAGAAGGAACCTTTGAAGCTTGACCTGTACAATTTACATGTGGGAAAATTCAATTTAATACATTCATTTAAAATATCATTATTAAATTTAAATGATAAAAATCAACATATTTTTTAAAAATATAATTTACATAACTAATTTTATTAAAAATCTATTTTAATGTTTTAAAAACTATCCAGTTTAGCAATAAAAACTTTTAACCGACCAACTTTTTAGTTCAATTTTCAATTTTTCGGTTCATTTAGCTTAAT
Source organism: Erythroxylum longipes (assembly GCA_027563885.1). NCBI lineage: Eukaryota > Viridiplantae > Streptophyta > Magnoliopsida > Malpighiales > Erythroxylaceae > Erythroxylum > Erythroxylum longipes. The sequence continues at coordinate 26,352,413 of JAOQMS010000009.1, read as the reverse complement.
AATCTTCATTGTTAAAAGTCAATCAATTTATTTTCGTAAACTAATCAGTTTTTATAGACCAAAACAAACTGATTAATTTTTATTTAATTGTCTCTTTTTTAATTAAATCTCAAATTTTTGATAAGTAAAACTATTCCTATCTAATCATTTTTTGAATTCTTTAATTTTATTTAATTTTTAATTAGTTTTATTACAGTCTAATACTGTTGAATCTTTAAAACTTTAAACTTCTTTTCTTACCAGCTTAACCCTTAAATTTCATGTCTTATCAATTTAACTTCGGTTTTAAAACATTGATTTATTTACGAAAATAAAATTGACAAGTTTAAAGATCAAATAAAAAAGAAATTAACATTTGGAATTTGTTCATTTCCTCTCAAAATCTCACACCATAATTTAAGTATAAAATCATAACAAAACACAATCTATGAAAAAGGATAATACATTTAATTAACAACCAAATATGCCAAAATTTCAAACTCCCAGTTCTTCCACACACAATTATTAAACGTGAAGGCCACACACACACAGAAACACTAGTTTCGTGGAACCGCAAACCAGAGTACCTTGTGCTTGCATAGCTTTCATGTCTTCAACGCGTTGAAGCTTGAAAACCGATATTAGAGATGACCCAGTACTCGTTTTCATGTCTTCCTTCTTCTTCTTCCTTCTTTCTCTCTATACCTATCCTAGAAACACACAGTTAACAATCCTGACATAAGCTCTGTCCTGTTTCTCTGTCTCTTCTCCGCTTCTGGTGTATACATAAGTCTGTTATTTCAATATCGAACTCTCTGCGTATAATCAGCTTTCCAAACGCGAGAAGAAGGTGACTTTCAGTTTTTTCTTTCTATTTGTCATTTCATTCTTTCGTTTATATAAGCTTTTCATTGTTTGTTTTGGTTGAGTTTATTTGAACGTTCAGGAAAATTCAAGAAAAAGTACGTCTGTATTAAAAAAAATTGTTTCCTTTTCCTTAGTAACTTCACGTTTTGTCAATGTCTGGTTTAGTTATGCTTTCCTTGAAGTTCTGTTTGGTGGGTAGGAAAATATTACATGATCTTGTAGATCATTGATACAGAGATCATCTCAAAACAAAATGATTTTTCTGAATTAACTGTTAATTCCTCCATTCACAGGTAGCACTCGCTTCCTGCAAATTCTTGTCAAGGTTTTGAAGAACCATAAATAATGAGTAATGTAAAGGTAGGAGTGGAGGTTTTGAGTGCTCATGACCTTATGCCCAAAGATGGGCAGGGCTCATCTAGTGCTTTTGTAGAGCTTCATTTTGATCATCAGAAGTTTCGGACCACTACAAAGGAAAAAGATCTGAATCCTGTTTGGAATGAAAGATTCTATTTCAACCTTTCAGATCCAAAGACACTACCAAACCTTACACTTAATGCATATGTTTACAACCATAATAAACAGAACAACTCAAGAACTTTTCTCGGAAAGGTTCGTCTCACAGGCACATCCTTTCTTCCTTGTTCTGATGCTATCGTGTTGCATTACCCTTTGGAAAAACGAGGGATTTTTTCTCGTGTCAAAGGGGAACTTGGTTTGAAAGTTTTTGTTACTGATGATCCTTCATCAAACCCTCTTCCTGAAATGGGATCCTCTCTGTTTTCTGATTCACGTTCAACTAAGTCACGAGCACCAGAGCTGCAGATTCCAGATTCTTCAGTCTCAAATCCTTTCACCAGTAACGGAGACGAGTCAAGGCGCACATTTCAGCACCCCTCAAGATCAACTAAATCGTGCTCTATGAACTTCGGATCTAATGAGATGAGAGCTGAATCTCCGGGATCCCGAATTGTTCACATGTACTCGGGTCCCTCATCACAACAAGCTGATTATGTACTTAAAGAGACGAACCCTTTTCTCGGAGCAGGACAAGTTGTTGGAGGTCGAATTGTACATGGAAATCGACCAATCAGCAGTTATGATCTAGTTGAACAGATGAGTTACCTTTTTGTGCGAGTGGTGAGAGCTCGCCGTCTTCCAAATAAGGATGTGACCGGAAGTCTTGATCCGTATGTGGAAGTAAAAGTTGGTAACTACAAAGGAACTACAAAACACTTTGAGAAGAACAGTAATCCTGAGTGGAATGAGGTGTTTGCCTTTGCAAGAGACCGGGTTCAATCATCTATGCTCGAAGTTGTAGTAATGGATAAGGACATGGTTGAGGATGATTTTGTTGGTATTTTGAGGTTTGACATGAATGAGATACCCTCCCGAGCTCCACCAGACAGTCCATTGGCTCCTGAATGGCATCTGCTCGAATCTAAGAAAGGGGAGAAGAAAAAAGGGGAACTGATGGTTGCTGTCTGGTATGGAACACAGGCTGATGAAGCATTCCCAAATTCCTGGATTTCAGACACCATTACTCCTGACAGTTCCACTGTCTCTTCTCATTTTCGATCAAAAGTCTATCACTCTCCTAGACTCTGGTATGTCCGAGTTAATGTCATTGAAGCACAGGACCTAGTTCTACCAGACAAGAACAGGTTCCCAGATGCTTATGTTAAGGTGCAGATTGGTAATCAGGTTCTAAAGACAAGGATGGTTAGAAGTCGGACGATGAATGCCTTCTGGAATGAAGAGTTGATGTTTGTTGCTGCTGAGCCATTTGAAGAACATCTAATCTTCTCAGTTGAATATAGGATTGGTCATAACAATGATGTAAGTATTGGCAAGGTTGTTGTGCCACTGAACACGGTTCCGAGGCGTGCCGATGATGATCGGAAAGTTCCGACCCGGTGGTTTAACCTTGAAATGTCTATCTCAGCCGCCATAGATGAGAAACATGCCAAGAAAGATAAGTTCTCTACTAGGCTTCATCTAGGAGTCATACTTGATGGAGGGTACCATGTGCTTGATGCTCCAACACACTATAGCAGTGATCTTCAACCAGCAGCTAGGCAGCTATGGAAGCCATCAGTTGGTATACTGGAGCTTGGAATTCTAAATGCAGATGGTCTCCATCCATTGAAGTCAAGAGATGGAAAGGGTACATCAGACACATACTGCGTAGCAAAGTACGGCCAAAAATGGGTTCGAACTAGAACCGTAATCAACAGCCTGAATCCGAAATATAATGAGCAGTATACTTGGGACGTTCATGATCCTGCAACAGTTCTCACAGTAGGTGTGTTCGATAACTCCCAGATTGATGTTCCAAATGGTAATATCAGAGACTCAAAAGTTGGAAAAGTTCGGATACGCCTCTCTACTCTTGAAACAGGTCGAGTTTACACACACTCCTACCCTTTGCTAGATCTTCATCCCTCAGGTTTGAAGAAGATGGGTGAGCTTCATCTGGCAATCCGATTCTCATACACTTCATTCGCAGACATGGTGTATCTATACTCGAAACCCCTTTTGCCAAAGATGCACTACGTAAGACCATTGAGTGTGATGCAACAGGATCAATTAAGGAACCAAGCAGTGAACATGGTCGCTGCTAAGCTTGGCAGGGCAGAGCCTCCTCTCAGGAAAGAAGTCGTCGAGTTCATGTCCGATGCACACTCTCATCTGTGGAGCATGAGGCGTAGCAAAGGAAATTTCTTCAGGTTGATGACACTTTTCTCTGGGTTTTTCTCTGTTGGAAGATGGTTTGGTGAAGTATGCATGTGGAAAAATCCTGTCACGACACTGCTAGCTCATCTGCTCTTCGTGTTGCTCGTTTGTTACCCAGAACTCATCTTACCAACAGCTTTCTTGTACATGTTCCTGATAGGGTTATGGAACTATCGTTTCAGACCGAGAGATCCTCCTCACATGAACACGACAATTTCCTACGCAGACGCAGTTCATCCTGACGAACTTGATGAGGAATTCGACACATTCCCGACGACAAGAAGGTCGGAAATTGTCAGGATGAGGTATGACAGGTTAAGGAGTGTTGCTGGGAGGATTCAGACGGTGGTAGGAGATGTGGCTACACAAGGAGAGCGAGTTCAGGCACTCCTGAATTGGCGTGATCCTCGAGCTACGATTATGTTCCTAACATTTTGTTTAGTGGCTGCTTTGGTGTTGTATGCAACCCCTTTCCAGGTTCTTGCTCTTATTGGTGTGTTTTACTTCATGAGACATCCCAGATTCCGGCACCGAATACCACCTGCACCGATCAATTTCTTCCGTCGCCTTCCTGCTAGGAATGATAGTATGTTGTGAATGGTGCTTGTAAAGCTCTGGATTAAGATTCATATGTATGTAGCCATTAATTTAAGAACACATATGGGAAAATGGTGTATCTGCAAATTGCTGGTTGCGTGAGTGTAGGTTTGGCATTGGGCGGACTGAGGATTGGGTTTGGGCCTAAAGTTTTATGTTTAAGCTCGGTTTGACTTAATTAATTTTTTAATTTAAATTTTAAAAAGAAATAATTTGATTCAACACTCATATGTATATAAAGTCTGATTAACAAATTTCTTACACACTTTTAGGGCATATAAGTTAATCAAAATTTGATATGTTCTTACTTTTTTTTTCCTCAAATGTAGATTGATTGAACCAAAATAAAGTATTATAAACTCAATATCATGTTTTTTTTTTTTACAACTATCTTTCAGTCTGAACCTGGTCCAATTCGACCTCAAATCAATAGATTTAGTTTGGTCAAGTTAGTCTCAAATATATATATATATATATGTTCCTGATCTTATTCCAAGCTCAAAAGTAAAAAAAAAACGGTGCCATTTTTTAAATTTTAAATTAAAAAATAATTAGGCTAAATCTTAGCCCGATCAAACTTAGGCTCGATCCATATATCTCGGGTTGTTCGGGTTTCAAGCTTTACCTAGTCTAGGAAATTAATTTTCGGGCCGGGCCCCCACTCCCACTTCTCTAATTTTTCTACTACAGTGTTTCTATTTCTAAATTAAGCAACACAAATATACTTTATCATAGTTCAAGATGATAGACACTGAATCTTCATTTATTCCCCCAAAGTCATAAAAATTTTGGTTTTGTTGTTATCGAGCAGCCAAGATCAAGGTTTCCGGTGGAACCCAAGTGACTCTTGTGCTATTCTTGAAGTTATGCAATATTACCAGACATTGTTTGTCTCGTGTTGTGGTAATTTTCCGGGATTGTGAATGCGAACATAGCAAAGCTGAAACAAGAGTTAATATCATTTCCAAGCTGTACAACATCGAAACAATTAGATTGTTTTCAGTTAGATTCTAGAAATTTATAGCTGCAGGAGACATTGATGAAGAAATCCTGAAATGATTCTTTGAAGATTCAGTTTTAGGCCTTGTTAACCTGAATCTAAACATACAGGACTTAAAAATCCATAGGATTCACAAATATTCAATCATGATCATAATATTATTTCAATCAATGATGCGGAAACGATTTTCAATAAGCTCCTAACTTAATCTGTCTCTTTCCTTGAACTTTCTATCTCACTTGTTTTTTCCGAGATGGTGTTTTATGAGAAGAGAAAATTTTATTATTAGGCATAGACAAGGCCTTATCACTCAACTGACAACCATCAATTAGTTTAAAAGCTCCCCATCATAAGGTCTAATGTTAAAAGGTCCATTTATTAACTTATTAAATCATTTAGCTGTCTTTTAACATATGAGTCATTTAAAATAAATTATTTCTAACATTTTCCCAATCGACTCATATAACTTTATGCAGTTTATTAAATTAATAATTCAACCAATCGTAATTTACAATAGTCGTCATTCACATACAATGGTATCCTCACTAATCATAATCAAGTATAAAACTATTAAGGGTCGTAACAGTCATACATTATTTATCCAATATACTCCCCTTCTACGTACCACTATACTTGCCCTTCTACTTAATCATGATTATAAATAGGAAGCATATAATGAGATCTATCATTCAGTTTTATTTTCAATATCATATATTGCAATCAAATACAAAAAGAAGAAAACAAAAACTTCAGAAACAATACATTCATTAATGCACAAAGTGTGTCAATAATATTATAAGAGTCAATGAAACATTACTATCTAATAGTCATCAACACGCTAATGCCCATATTCTTTACATGACTAGAAAATATTTTAGGCAATAACTCGTTCGTCAAAGGGTCAAATAACATAAGATTGGTGTTAATATGCTCTATTGACACTTTAAGTTTTTGAACCTCCTCCTTAATAGTAAGGTATTTCAGTTCCATGTGTTTAGTATCTTTAAGATACTTTTCGTTCTTAGAGAAGAAAATTGCTGAAAAATTATTACATTAAATTTTCAACAGTCTGGCAATACTGTTGACAATCTCAAGCCCTGAAATAAAGTTTTACAACCATTTAGCCTAAATCATGGCCTCAAAGCATTCTACAAACTCAACCTCTACAGTGGATGCATCAATTACAGACTGCTTCACACTCTTCTATGATATGGCTCCTCCAACTAATAGAAAAAAATAGCCAAAATTATATTTTCTTGTATTTACATAGCCAAAAAAGTTTGAATCTGAGTATCCAAACACCTCAAGGTGATTAGATCTCCTAAAAGTAAGCATGCATTCTTTAGTTTCCTGCAAATATCTCAGAACTTTTTTTGCAGCTTTTCAATGATCCATATAAAGATTACTCTGGTATCTCCGTAACATCCTCACTGTAAAACTTATGTCTAGTCTTGTACATGTCTAACAATACATTAGGCTCTCAACTACAAATGCATATGGAATTGATTCCATTTATTTTTGTTTTAAGTGACCTTTCGGACATTGCATAAGGTTGAACTTGTACCTCTTTGGAATTGGGACTGGTGATGCTGAATACTTGTCCATCCTGAATCTCTATAATACTTTATTAATATATGCATTCTGAGACAAACCTAACAATCCTTGCGATCTATCATGAAATATTTTTATTCCTAATATAAATGTTGCCTCATCCATATCTTTCATTTGAAAATCACTAGAGAGAAATTTCTTAGTCTCACTAACATACAAAACTAGAAAAATAAACTTGCTCCCACTAACATTCAGATATATACATCGATCAACAATGTTTTCTTTAAATTGAAAGGAAACAATAATATCATTGAACTTAAAATACCATTGTTGGATAGCTTATTTAAGTATGTATATTGACTTCTTCAGTTTACACACTATATGTTACTTTTTAGCCTTTATGAACCTCATTGGTTGGTCCATATAGGCTTCTTCCTTTAAGTCCCTATTTCAGAAAGGTAGCTTTCATATTTATTTGGTGCAAATTTAGATCATAATGAACCACCAAAGTCATAATAATACTAAGTGAATCCTTCTTATAGACTGGTGAAAAAGTCTCCTTATATTAAATGACATCTTTTTTAGTAAATTTTGTAGCAACTAGTCTGGGCTTGTAATGTTATAAATTATCAAGAGAATCATGTTTGGTCTTAAAGACCCACCCACAACCAATTCTCTTATAACCTTTTAATAATTTTATAAGGTCCCAGACACCATTCTATTCCATAGATTTCAACTTATCTTTTATGGCACCAAACGACTTATCACGATTTTCACTATTCTTGGCTTGTGAGAACATCACTGGGTCATTATCAATTCTTATGTCATTTTCTAACTCGTGTAGATGTGCCACTTAATCATCAGAAATAACTTGCCTTCTTTCTTTTTAAGACCTTCTTAATGTTATTTGTTGTGGTTCTTCTATTGTAGGTTTATTCACCTCATGTTTAACTTCATTATGAACAATGAGTTCATTAATTTGTTGTTCTTATGCTTATTATTAATTTGTTGTTCTTTATGATTATTAGACAGTTCAATAATTTGTGGAACAATAACTTAAGTAGGTTTACAATCCATAGAAATTTTCAGAGCCTTAAAGACTTTCTATCTAAGGATGTCAATGGGCAGAGTCAAGCCAGGCCAAGGCTAGGTGACCCGTGACCCAGCTCGACTATGGGCTGACCAATAAGCCACTGCGAGTCGGGCCAACTCGGCCTACCTTATATATATATTTAAAAAAACATAAAAAACGATATCGTTTTTAAAATTACGATCGGTGGCTCGATTGAGCCGACCATGACCTAGTTAACCCGGGCCAAAATTAACATCCCTAGCTATCCCATTTCTTGAGTATCCATTATACATGGTGTTTCAATCCTACTAGTCTCACCATGTTTAATGAACCTAACATTCTCAGTTTCCACAATTCTTATATTATGGTTAGGACAATAAAATATATATCCTTTAGACTTCTCTAGATAACCAATAAAGTAGCCACTGATTGTTCTTGCTTCTAGTTTCTTTTCATTGGGATTATAATGCCTAATTTCTACCTAGTAACCCCAAACATGCAGATGTCTTAAACTCGGTTTCCTTCCAGTCTACAGTTTACAAGGAGTGCTTATAATTGCTTTACTAAGAACCCTATCCAATAAATACATGACAGTTTTATAGCATATCTCCACAAAGAAGTAGGTACAGATGAATTACACATCATATTTCTAACCATATCTAACAAAGTTTTATTATACCTTTATGTCACATTATTTTGTTATGGTGTGCCTGACATTGTGTATTATGGACAAATATTATATCTTTCATGAAATTAAGCAAAAGGACCAGGATTTTGACCACTTTTATCATACTTACCATAATATTCACAACCTCTATTAGACATATCTAATTGCCTTTCAACCTCATTAATATAAACCTTCAAGGTGTTTACAACATGAGATTTATCATTTAGCCTTTTAACCTCATTAATATAAACCTCCAAGGTGTTTACAACATGAGATTTATTGTTTACAACATGAGATTTATCACTGTCTATAGAGATGATAAAAATATTTTTCTTTATTGAAAGTAGGCACAACAAATGGTCCACACACATTAGTGTGAATTATTTCAAGAAGTTGAGTGATTCTTGTGACTCCTTTCTTTAATGTATGTTTTGTTTGTTTTTAATTCAATCCACACAAATATTAAGATTAATAAATTTCAATTTAGGAAGTATTATTTGGAAATGTGTCTCAAATGATTATGCCACAAGTAAGCATATTTATCATTAATTAAACTATGTTTAATACCAATATTGGGATTCTAAGTCAATAAAGTTTTAGCATAAATAACATTTAGGTTTAATTTATATAAACCATCACACAATACACCACTATCAATCATGTGATTATATCTATACAAACTGAAACTACCACTTCCAAATTTAAAAGAATATTTGGATCTATCAAGCTTGGACAAAAAAAAATAAATTCTTAGATATATTATGTACATTAAAAGTTTTACATAAGTCCAAATGATATCTAATGTCTAGGATTAAGTGATAAATCCTGACAGTTTCCATTATAACTCTCATTTCGTTGCCTATATAGTTAATCCTTTCATTTGATCTTATAGTTTCGATCATAAGGAATCCCTGTAAGGTATTAAAAACATGAGTAGTATAACCAGAATCAATTCACTAATAATTAAAAGAAATTCTGCAAGGTTTGTTTCAAAATATACATAAGCACTATACTTACCTTTCTTCTCAAACCATGCTTTACAATTAGAACATTCCTTTTGGCAATACCCAACCTTCTTACAGAAATGACATCTGCATTCATCATGTTCCTTCTTGTGGATCTAAAACAATTCGCCACTAACTTTCAAGGGTCCCTTCACTTTCTTCTTATGCTTCTTTCCACCTTTCTTACCAACTGCTTAATTTTTAACATAATTAATGGAGTGACTTCCTTGATTCTTGAGTCTAGTCTCTTCTTAAAACAACGTACTATGCAACTCTTGGACATTCCATTTATCCTTTATGGTATTATAGTTCATTTGGAAAGGACCATACTCAAATGATAATAAGTGCAAGATAAACTGCATAAGGAAGCTTTCATCCACTTTCATCACCAAGGACTAACTAGGTGTTTGGTTTGAGCACGGGGTTGGCTATGGATATAGGTATAATAGTAGAAGGGGATGGGGATGGGTATGAAAAATAAAAAAATGATGTTTGGTTTGTAACTTGGATTTCTGTATTAATACCTGGAGGCGCAGAACAAAAAATTCCTTTGTTGATAAAACGCAATAAGGCAGGATGGGAGATCGTAAGAAATTGGGTGGCGATAAGGAAGTAAAGAGGATGATAGGGCAAAGGCTGGGAATAAAAGAGTAAAAAATAAACATGATAAAAACTTAGATTGGAATGAAAACTCGATACCCACCCTCCTTGGTGGGTTTAGTAGATTCCCAAATTTAATGGGATAAATCCATTTACCTGGAATTGAAAACTCTAAAGCAAACACTGTTTTTTACAATTATTTCATTCCTTCGTTCCCATCAAACCAAACACCTCCTAAGTCTTACTGCAATATTTGTCATTTCAATAACATGTTCGTGTATGATATATGATCCATCAAACTTTATAATGGTCAATGTACCCGCAAGAGTCCCAACAAGAGAATTGTCAGCAGTCTGAGAGTGCTCTTCCACAAACTTAAGTAATTCTTTAACACTCAGTTTTGGGAAGAGCAGACTTAATATTGCCAACAATTTTCATCTTCATATGCATCAAAATCAATATGTTTGATCTTTCCCAGTTGTTAAAATAGATTTTCTCCTTGTTAGTACTTAAAACATTTAGCAGCATTTGGTTTCTCAAATTCTGAGTGCCAAATCCAAGTCCAAAACTCTATGATATAAGTGGATTTGTTCACTCCATTCGAAGAAGTTCAATCCATTATACAACATGATATATGAGAGATTTAGATGCATGGCAACAGCTGTGTAGGAAATTAAAACTTAACATTAATGCTTTGAGTCATACAACAATATACTACACAAATTCAGAAAAACTTCATAAATTGCATATTAATGTTCACCTTTGGGCAATCCGTTAACACACAATACAATATAGCTAATAATTTTCATAAATTGTATATACTAATGTTTACCTTTAGGCAATCCATTAATATACCACACAGCACATGATGATGCTAATATGTACATAATTTGGTAATCACACGTACACCAACTAGAAATATTTATTATCTTTAGATAGGGATGGCAATTTCAGCCCCGGACCGACCCAACCCGTTTTTGACCCAGTTTTTGCCCATTTTCTCAAAACGACGTCGTTTCGAATTTTTTTCTTTTAAAATTATCGACCCGCCCGTGGCTGTTAATAGATATTTTGTATTAATTTTTAATACATAATTTGCTAGACTCTTTTCCATTTAATATTTAAATTGTACTAAATTAAGAGTTATTTGTTTTAATTTTAGGCACTTATTGGATTTGGACAATGAGAACAAAAAGTCAAAAATTGAGAGCTCTTTGTACCTAACAAAACACGACGGCGTTTAAGTTTAGCTTGGCATAAAAAAATTAAAAGGCATAAAGCTAGCTGGCGGTGGAGGAGAGAAGCTTTTAAAAAGTTTAGAAGACTTAGGGAACTGGAGACATATAAAGTAGGTGACAAAAACTCTCCTAAAATCATGTAGAAAGCAGCAGTTGGCGGTAGATAAAAGAGAGCATGAGATGATGGACTTTTAATACATAAAAGACAAAAGAAGATGGCTGCAGCAGTAGAGTTGAAAAACAGGAGGGTTAGGCCTGAATGAGGGCTGGAATTTATTTAATATGATGAGACAAAAAGAGAAAGGAATAGGCGGCAGCATATAGAAAAAATCAAGAAGTTGGTTGCGTAAATAGAGGAGCAACTGGTGGCGTTAATATGGGAGGAGCAAGTGGCATGAATAAAGGGAAGAACGTGAATAGCTAGGACTGATCAATTACTCACGCACAAGCCTACCCAAAAACACTCTCCACACACAACATTGCAACTAGTAGACATAAAATGAAGAAAATAGCTGGTGGAGAAGGAGGACGTGGAAGCAAAAACATTGAGTTAGTGGAGATGAAGACACGTTGAGCTGGAGCAGATAAATAACGTTGTAGTTAGTAGAGATAAAACGTTGGCAGCTGGTGGACAGAACTTGAAGCAACTGGTGGCATAGGAGATAAAACGCAAGTGGCAATGGAGATAAAACATGGAAGCAGCTGGAGAAAAGCAACGTGGAAGAGCTGGAGGAAAGCAACATTGAAGCAGCTACATTGGAGAGAAAAATGCTAAAGTGGAGGTTTGGTTGCGTGGTGGTTTTAGCGTGCACGGTAGTGCATGAACTGAAAACATACTCTTCGCTCCCTCGTTGAAGCAACTGGTGGAGATTAAAAAAAACACACAAGTAGCTGGAGGCAAAGAGGAGAGCAACGTAGCAACCCCCACTCCAACAACACAAACTCTATTCCATTCACGCAGGCGTGGAAAGAAGACAGCATTGGCTAAAACATTTTTTAATTCTAGCAGCCACAGTTTTGCTGGGATTTGCTTTGTTTTTAGTCCTTATTTATTTAATTGTGTGGATTTAATCAATGCAACCATATATTATGACCATGATTTATTTTACATTGATGAATATGTGTGAGTAAGTATTTCTTTTCGGTTAAGGTTAAGATTGATATTGGATTAGGAAAATTTTGTGGCATTTATTTTTGCTTGATTGAATGCATATTTAGTCCTAATTTAGCTTGACCACCTAGATTAAGACTTTAGATGATTGAATGCCACAATCAATGGGATTTAATTTTTCAAAAAATTAATCGAGCGACATACTTGAGACTAAAGTGTAGACCAACCTTAGGATCTTGTGTGAGGATACCTAAGATTAACGAACTTAATTTTAGGCTTCTTGTATTTAACGCCTTTTATTCCGAATTATCTATGAACCAAGTAGGTGACTCGAATTTAGAAGAGAAAGGAACACTCATGAACATTGGGTTCAACTTGCTTAAATGAAGTAATTCCTAGTTCAATCCACCGTTACAATTTTTAGTGTCCAATCCAATTGAAATCTAATACTTTAATCGATTTATGCAATTTGATTAAATCTAGTCATTTTAGTTCATACCTTGCATTTTTCATATTTCCTTGATTTGCTTACTTTACTTTATTTTATTTTATTTTCAAATCAATCAATTCTTGATCGTCTGAGTAACTTTTCATCGTTTAATTTAATTGTCTTGCGTGTTAAAATTCCCTTAAGTACGATATCCAGTTCTTACCGTTTTATATTACTTGTCGACGGGGTACACTTGCCTCTAATTGGTCTAGATAGAATTCAATTTATATCATTAACATATCTATCTTTAGATATCTAAATAGAATTAATTGTATATATGCATTACCTACATTCATTCTCGTTAACTATAAAAAATAAATAAACCACCTTTGGTCAATTTTAAAAAATATTATTTACCAATGAGTTTTATTTTACCCATAAAAATACAATTAACTAGCATCGAATTATAAGTAATTGAAATTTAAAACATAATATTTGGAATTTAAAAATTTTAAAAGAAAAATAATGGCTAGTAGCGTTGGAATTTCCTAGCACCTAACACTACTTGAATGCCTAGTGTTGGGATACTGATTGAATCCCTAGCTCCTGGCGATGGCCACGTCACCTACATTGGGACTTTAATCAAAACAACTTTTTGATTCTTTTCTTTAATTCCATACAGATATGAATTACTCCTTCAAAACATAAAATCCATGAAAAATGAAAATTAGGTTTTCTGAAATTTCATATTAAGATTCATAAAGTTCTCTTAATCATGAGAAATCTATATTAAATTAGAGTCATATATAAATTTCTTATAACCATGCTCTGATACTACATGTTAGTATAATTTTCGTAAACATAAATGGACTTCAAAATTCATAGAACTCACAAATATTCAATCATGATCATAATATTATTCTAATACAAAGACAAAGTTTCTGAATATTGACCTTTATCAATAACTCAATGATGCGGAAGTGATTTTTAGTAAGCTCGTTATTCAGTCTGTCTCTTTCTTTGAACTTTCTTTCTCACTTTTTTTTGTCAGGTGATTTATGAGAAGACAAAATCTTATTATTAGGCAGACAGCAAACAACAACAACACCTAGTATAATCCCGCTGATACACAGGGTCTGGGAAGATCCAATAATACGTAGCCTTACCACTAACTAGTAGAGAGGTTATTTCCAATTGACACACATGAAAAAAGAGAAAGCAAGAGAGACAGAGAGAAAGAGAGAGAAATAGAGAGAGAGAAATAGTAATAATACTAATAAAATAATAATGTAAATATTAGTGGAAGGAATAATAATAATAACAATAAAAAGAATAATAGTATAATAGTAATGGTAGTAATAATAGTAGTAACGGTGGTGACGATGGTGTTGGTAATATTACTATTGATAATCATAGTTATAATATTAACAATAACAATACTAGTAATAGTCATAATACTAATACCAAGTATAATAATAAGAATAAGAGTAATAATTATAAACAAAAGTTAACAACAACAACAACAAAAATAATAATAATAATAATAATAATAATAATAATAATAATAATAATAATAATAATAATAATAATAATAATAATAATAATAGTTAATAAATAAATCTAAATCCCTAAGAGATAAGTACTACCTATTTACAAGTTTAGGCTGATTACAATATGAATTACAAGAATCTCTTTACAACGGATCGTTTATTTAAATTATAGTACGCTAAAGTTTTCTATTGCCGGCCATGTCTTCAGTAAGTTCTAACATTACCATAGCAGTCTTGATTACCTCCCCCCAAGTTTTCTTAGGCATCCCTTTTTTCCTCTTACAGTCATTGAATACTATCTTCTCACACCTTCTCATTAGAGCATATAAGTGTCTCCTCTTAACATGTCCAAACAACCTAAGTCTTGTCTCTCTTCATTTTTCAATAATATTAGCTACCTTCAATCTGTTCCTTACCGTTACATTCCGAATCTTATTTCTTCTAAGAAGGTTGCACATCCATTGGAGCATCCTCATCTTCGTTACCATTAGCTTATGACTATGTACTTCTTTGATAGGCTAACATTCTGCTGTATAAAGCATGGTTAGCCTAATCGCGAAACGATATAATTTACCTTTAACCTTAAGTGATATCTTCTTTTCATACGAAACTCCTGATGCACTTCTCCATTTAAGCCACCCAGATCTGATCGAGTGAACTATGTTTTTATCAAGCTCTCCATTGTTATGGATTACAGAGCCCAAATATTTAAAACACTCCTTTTGTGGTATAACTTCTGAACCAATATTTACCTCCATATTAGAGACCTCTCTGTGTCCCGAAAAGTTCCACTCCACATACTCACTCTTGGTCCTACTAGATCTAAAGCCTTTCGACTCTAACGCATCCATCCAAAGTTCAAGCTTAGCATTGACCCCTTTTTTGTCTCATCTATCAAAATAATGTCATCCGCAAACAGCATGCACTAAGGCACATCCCCTTGAATATTCTTCGTTAGCTCATCAATCAATACTGCAAACAGAAAGGGGCTCAAAGAGGAGCCCTGGTGTAGCCAATATCTATAGAAAAATGCCTTGTATCTCCTCCTACCATCCTTACTCTAGTCTTTACACCTTCATACATATCCCTAATAAGTTGTATATAAGTCATAAGAGCCCTCTTGGCTTTTAAACACCTCCACATAATTTCTCTTGGTACCCTATCATACGTCTTCTCTAAATCAAGAAAAACTATGTGTAAGTTACGTTGTTGTTCTCTGTAATACTCCATTAACCTCCTAAAGAGATGTAAAGCTTTTGTTGTAGACCTTTCTGACATGAAACCAAATTGGTTTTCCGAGATAGAAACCTCCTTCCTCATCCGCTTGTCAATCACTTTCTCCCATAACTTCATAGTATGTCAAAAGCTCAAAATTTTTATTTATTAAATTATTAAATCCTTTTAACTATCAATTGTCTTTTAATATATGAGCTTAAATGAATAATTTCTAACACCATGATGCTAATAAAGACAAAAAGGGTATAGTTTTATAGGATTGGTTTTTTGCATTGTATACTTACTTGGACGTTCAAGACACTATATATGAACTCAAGTATGCACTCAAAATTCTAGATAAGGAAATCTAAGGAAGAGAAGTGAAAGAGAGAGAGAGAGAGACAACACTAAACATGGGATTAAACTTGATTGCTTCCTTTTCACTTATGTTCCTTGTTATGACATGTTCTTCACATGTCCAGGCTCAGGATTGCAAGGCAAGTGGTGGAATTAGAGGCAAAAGACCCCCACCAAATAAGTGCAACACGGAGAACTTCTTA
The DNA here is from genome assembly GCA_027563885.1 of Erythroxylum longipes. Classification (NCBI taxonomy): domain Eukaryota; kingdom Viridiplantae; phylum Streptophyta; class Magnoliopsida; order Malpighiales; family Erythroxylaceae; genus Erythroxylum; species Erythroxylum longipes. Next base: position 26,336,236 of record JAOQMS010000009.1, on the reverse strand, counting down.
GAGTGTTGCATACAAGGCAAACTCTACACAACCTTCGACTGCGCGCCGCCGGTGACCAATGATAAGGTTGAAAGATCCTAATTGCAAAAGAAACGTGCAGCTGGGGTGGAGCTAGGAAACAGTCCACCAATGTTAGCTCCACAACACACCAGCACATTCACTTATCCTTCAAATGTTTAAATTCTCTTTGCATATTTAAATTAAGCTCCTTTATTTTAGGTAGAGCAGTTGGAAACTTTCATATTTAACCTACTAGAAGTATGAATGAAAGGGGGATTTAGAATTCAACAAAATTATCTGTGGTGATTCTTGCCCAAAAAAGAAAACTTCTTAAATATTTTTCCAGCTTCTGATAGGGACCTATCAATTGGTATCAGAGCTAGATCAAAATGGCCTCCAACGAAGAACGTATCGAGAACTTGGAAGCACTTGGCGAGTTGCAGGACAACTTTAGTCAGATGGAGCTTGGGATGGTCAACAAACTCCTTATCATCGAATAGAACCTCAAGTGACTTACCAAAACTATTGCCTCTAACCGAGAAGGTTCCAGCAGCAATGCTTCTAGTCGGGCTGGTTACAGTAGACCGTCATGTGAAGAGGGAGCAGAGAGAACTTAGGGGGGCTACCAACCATTTTGCTCTAAGTTAGCAAAGCTTGAGCTTCCTTCCTACAGCGGTAATGACCCGACAGAATGGTTTAACCACGTGGAATAATTTTTCGAGCACCAAAACACCACTGTAGATCAAAAGGTGGCGTTGACGTCGTATCACCTAGAAGGTGAAGCCAACGCCATTCTACAAGGAAAAAGAAAAAGAAATCACTCTGGTCATGTTTAAAGAGGAGCTTTGGCTCCAGTTTGAGCTGATTGAAAGTGAAGATTTTGATAAAGTCTTGTCTAGAGTAAAACAAATGGTTCATTGCATGAGTACCAAAAAGAATTCAAGCAATTAGGTAACTGAGTTCAAGGGTGGATGTAAAGGGCCTTGGTGGGAACGTTTATCTGTGGACTTAAATATGAAATAGCAGACAAAATCAAAATGTTCCAACCCATGTCTTTAAAGGAAGCAATTAGCTTGGCCCGCATGAGAGAGGATCAATTGAATCGACAATGTCGGTCTAACCAGCTCGGACGGGGTGTAATCACTCAACCATACCAATTGCTAGCAACTTCGTCGTCACAACCCACAACTTTGCCAACTACCGTTGCCAAACAAATCTCTTGGGATGAAATGCAGAAACGTCGAACACAAGGATTATGCTTCAACTGAAATAAGCGACTCACCCCAGGCCACTGATTTCGCAAACCCCAATTGTTATTGTTGGAAGGTGACAAAGGCGAAACTACACGGGCAAATAACATCCTAAACTTTGAGGATAAGATTCCAAAAAAAAAAGGGAGGCAATGATAAGGTTTGAATATCCTAACTGCAAAAGAAACATGCAGCTGGGGAGGAGCTAGGAAACTGTCCACTAACGTTATCTCTACAACACACCAGCACATTCACTTGTCCTTTCAAATGTTTAAATTCTTTTTGCACATTTAAATTAAGCTCATTTATTTTAGGTAGAGTAGTTGGAAACTTTTGTATTTAAACTACTAGAAGTATGAATGAAAGGGGAACTTGGAATTTAACAAAATTATTTATGGTGATTCTTGCCCAAAAGAAAAAACTTCTTAAATATTTTTCCAGCTTCTGATCAGGACCTATCAACCAAGCACACAAAAGCATTCTAAACCTTAACAGTTTTCATAAGGGAGGAGACGGCAGCGGCCCATCGGAATGTGACCTGAAGTACCACGACGACAACACACCAATTGTGGCATTATCCACGGGTTGGTTCGAGGGGAAAGGCAGGTGTTTTCACAACTTATTAGAGAAAATGCCCTTTAGATCCGATACTGATTGAATTTAATAGCCCGAATCTTAATAATGAAAGATAAAGAAGAGGCAAAATAAATGAGACAGGATACAAGAATTTATGTAGTTCGATCAATGTGACCTACTTCCACGGTCGAAGGGTGAGCCAAATTCACTAATATGTGGAGAATGTACAACAGTACAAAGGCTGGAACAAAAATTTAAAACTTCATCAAATATACAAAAGAATGAAAGATTTAGTTTTTTGGTATGTTGAGATCTTCCGTAAACTTTTCTATTTATGGAAAAAATCTCAAGCTTCTATCAATTTCGTCATAAATCTTCAGCAAATGTCAAACAAATCTTCAACAAATGGTGTAGATAATTTCTGCTACAAGCTAAATGCACATCCAATTTTTTAATCTGTTGGCCAACAATTTTTGACATTGAGAAAAGCACCAAAGGCATGCAACACAACATAACCATTCGTGGCAATGGACGTAGCGTGAAGGCTACTCGAGAGTTGGGTGCGATGAAGCTCACGATTATCAACCATGCATGCGCTAACAACATTGCTGATGCCTCCAAGGCCGTGTGGAAAGGCTTAGGCGTGCCTCCTAGCCAATGGGGTCAGCTCGACGTCGCTTGGTCTGATGCTTGACGTAGTTTCTTTAATGGATTACGAGCTTACTCTTTTCGTGGTTCAATCCATCAACAGAATTGTTTGAGTCAATTATTGACTCACTTCAGATCAATTAATAAGATTCAAAAATTCGATTTGACATAAGTTTTAATCTTTGGATTGTAGTTTAAGTTGCAATTATTGGTTATTATCAAAGTTTTAAATACTAAATAAATCGTGCTGATTTAATAATGAAAATTTTGAATCGACCAATCTTTTAATTCGATGATTAACTTTTTAATTTAATTTAGTTTAATATTTTTTATTATTAAAACGCATAAGTTTATTAATTAATCAGTTAATTTTTGTAACCTAATTAATTTTTATAAATTGAAATAAACTGTTTAATTTTTATTTAACAGTTTTATTTTTCAATTAAATTTTAAAAAAAATTTATGCGTGAGGATAGTCTTCTTCAATCATTTTTTAAAATTATTTAATTTTATTCGATTTTCAACTAGTTTTATAATGATCTAACACTTATTTAGACATCTTAACTTCTGATCTGATTTTTAAAATATTAGTTATTATATCAAATTGTGGATGATACAAATGTAATTATAGACGATGCAATGTAACTATGAGTAATGCATACACAACAATATCTTTGACAACGAATTAAAAAGTAATGAACTTTTTTAGGTGTTTTAATTTCGTGTTTAATTTTTTAAAATTTTTAGTTAAGTGTGTAATTTTTTTTTAAATAATAATTGAATTTAAAAAATTGTTGTGGATGATACAAATGTAATTATAGACGATGCAATGTAACTATGAGTAATGCATACACAACAATATCTTTGACAACGAATTAAAAAGTAATGAACTTTTTTAGGTGTTTTAATTTCGTGTTTAATTTTTTAAAATTTTTAGTTAAGTGTGTAATTTTTTTTAAATAATAATTGAATTTAAAAAATTGTTTTCGGTAATATTTTATTGATGTAGTTGATGGAACAACATAAATACTGTCATTTGACGGGGTTACATGGCTTTTTGTTAAGCTTAAATAGACTCGACCTACAAAATATTTTTAAGTTTACGTTCGGGTGTTGACTCGATCAATTGTCATATCTAACACATTGAACAAGTGAATCGATTGCCCTTGTGTTTCAAGTCAATCCATTTGCAGGTGTAGTACACCATGAAGTAGACAACTTAGGGCTAAAACTGATAAGTGTGAACTGGAGAATGAGTGTTTTATGTTGGAAAGAAAGAAAAAGGCGCAGGAAGAATGTGCAGGTCGGCCTCCTTGTTCTTGAATCTCGTTGACAGATACTTAAGCCTATTAGGACGCAGTGAATCCAGGCTAATAAAAGATAATATGGTTAAAGTTTCGATGGATGGGCTGTCCTGTCTGTGATCTCTGTTTCAGACAGACTGCAACTTCTAGTTCTTGTCTTGTGAAAATGACTTTGTGTCCGAACAATTAAAAAATAGAACTATCTACTAAGAATTCACAAGTCAGAATAGTCAATACATGATAATTATATAACTAGTTTTAAGGGTAAAATACAAACTTTAGAGAAACATTTTAATTTTTAAAATTTTCAAAAAGACTCATTTTTCAGTTATTACTAACAATATGCCTTTGAGTGATACATATACATTGCAGATGGCAGCGGTTCCTAGCCCGAGGGGTAGCCAAGGAGAAGACATGATCTACTGGACACGTGTTGGGAAAAATATAAATAACGTTTTCCTTTTACTTAGTTTCAGCAATTAAGTTTTTTTGATATAGAGGGTCCACTTTAGTGACAATCATAGAGCATATGATTTAATCAACCAATAAACTAAGTTGTAACTATGTAAAATGGAATTGCAACAATAATAAAATAGACACGAAGATTTAACGTGGTTCACCTAAATATTAAGCTACATCCACAAAACATACTCAGAAAAATACTTCCGCTATAAAAATAGTAGGTACAAAAAAAGTTTTACAACATCTCACAAATGAGTGCTACCCAAAAATAGTGGTAGACTCGATATCTCTCAAAGAATACCTCACAACAATTTTTCTCACTATTTTGTCACTCACACTTTTAAGAACTTAAAAGTGTAACTCTCTTTCTCTCTTATTTTTCTCTTTGCCTTGGATCTCTATATTGTGTTATTCTTTAACATAACGAAGGAGGCCTTATATAGGCCTCCAATGTGCAGAGTTTCAACAAAAAACACGCCAAAGTTCAACAAACTCTACTGATTTTTCAGCAAAGTTTGGCTGCAACCCATATGTGGCTACTGTTTTGACCCTTCCTTTTTTTTATTAATAAGTGGTGGGTCTGTAGCACTCCGCTCCCATAGGGCATATTCCTGAAGATACCGTTGGTATTCGAGAACACACTCTACGACGGTGGAGCACTAGAACGGTCAATCAAACTCAGTACAATTTTTTCTCACACCACACGCAACAAATACGTTTTAAACAAATAGAAAAGAATAACATGTTCAATCAAGGCCCATATCATTTATACACATATCGAGAACAAATCGATTCTCAATTGGATCATTTTATTTTTATCAAAACGCTTTCAGTCATTACACTTTACAATTCACATAAACATTATACAATATTTGCGGAATACATTCTTTAATACAAAAAAATAGAAAATACATATGCAGACGCGAACTGATCCCGATCTCTATCTCTTACTCGAATGCAGTGACTAGACTCTAAGTTGCCTAACTGGAGATCTTCTCTAAGCCTGAAAAAAATGTTGCAAATATTGAGTTGAGTTTTGCGAACTCAGTGAGTGGACCATCCTCGATGGCTCACTCAAACACAAAACATATCAATTCATGTAATCACGTAATTCACATCATTTCACTAATCAACATGTTGAATCACATACACTTTATATTCACTTAAGTCATACTTCACATTCAGAATTCATTCAAACATTTCATTTCAATCATATAATCATACTTATCACATACATATGCAATATTCATGAGACTCACTTTTAATTGTTTTTGTTGTGACCGAGTGCCTATAACTGTCCTGTATCCATTGTGGATATCGGGCTCATTAATAACTGTCCCTTATCCGTTGAGAATACAGGGTTCATTTTACATAGTGAGCTAGAGACTCTTACCACATTTTGAGCTTTAAGCTCTTTTTCACTTTCTGAGCTTTAAGCTATTTTTCAGTAGCTAATCCTATCATAACAACCTTTATGTTGTCATGCATTCATGTAATGAAATGCATCACATTCACATATTTTTAATCAGTCACTTGATTTCAGTTTCACATTCATATTTATCATCAGACTTTAGTCCGACATTCAACAGTAATGTTAAGTATCACTTATTCATTCAAATTCACATTCAAGGAACACTTTTAATGATTTTTACATGCATCAAACACCTCGGATATTTATTGTCCAGAATCAACACATTCACATCAATCATATCAGTAGTAATTCAATACAGAAAATTTAAAATAGAACAAACAATAAAAATGAAACCATCTAGGTCGACTCACAGTACGCTTCAGATTAGCATTTGCTTCCATGATCAGGAAACGTCTGGATGCAGATGTTGAATCCTATATAACAATTTCATGCAACACATATATTGTACACACATTACTAATTGAACATCACATAAACATTCAATTATACACATATGTATATGTGTAATGTATAATGTATAATGCATGCTCATATTGATAATCTCGTATATATTTCCTTTATTCACATCTCATAATCATTTAATAACATCTTTCAATCATTCTTTAATACCGATGCACTTTACTCACCTCATTCATCATCAGCTAGGTTCACTTAAGATCTCTTTCAAGCCTAATTACCTCATATGGAAACTCCCTAGCATTGGTTGGTTCAAACTTCACTCAAAAGACAACTCCTTTTCTCTATAGGTCTGGCCACGATCGTGATGTCTCTGCCACGATCGTGACAGAAATATTTTTTGGCTAGGCCACAATTGTAAGGGTACTGCGACGATCGTGACAGAAACATTTTCTGGTAGGTTACGATCATGGGGTAAGGGCCACGATTGTGCCCTACAATTTTCCTCCTCCATTCATCCGAATTCAACACATATCTTAACACCAATTTCACACCAAAATTTCCCAAATTCACTACCTTTAATACAACATCATTCCACACTAATTACAATACCAATTTGATTGCATTAAACTCTCAACTTCTACTCATTTAATTTATCATTTCAAACTTAATCTCATCATTCTTGAAATCAAATCTCCTTCCATACTATGTCTTATTCATAATGCTTCAACAATTCATTCATTATGTTATGTCTTCATTTACCACTCTAAACATTTCACATTTAGATGCACCATCATCAATAACATTTTCCGTAAAGTATAACATCAAGATCAATCAAAACTTATCACACATTTAACCAACTTTTCTAACATCAAATTATGTTCATTATAAGCCCCAATTAAGTCCAAAAGCAACATAGATATATATCTCATCCTTAATTGGCTCAACCATTGCATAATCAAAACATTACCATGAAAAATCACTACCCTCGATCGTGGCATTCCCTGACACGATTGTGACAGAAACTAATCTCTCCTTATTCTATAGTTTTCCAGTTTTTCTCAGGATAGATTTTTAGGTCAGTTTTGTATGACCATTATGACCTAAAAAATGAGGTATTTAGACAACACCTTCTTCTAAAATATTGTTCATATATGTCTTAAGTTTCTAATGACTTCAAATTCATGCAGTTTGGTTCAGTATTCTACAAGTTATAACCAAAATACTACAAACTATTCTTATACCACGTCAGCACAAAGTTCTCAACTTCAAGCCAAATTAAAAAACCTTTAGAGACTGAATTAAAATTCAATTCCTTCATGAAAAATGTATCCATATGTCTCTAGTTTAATATTAATTAAAAATAATTCCATTTGGATATTTATAGATCAAAATATGGCTAAAATACAGATGCATGTTCAGTAAAAACACTCCATCTAACATATTTCCTCACACATTTAACTTCATTTTCATCCTAGTTCAATCTCTTTTGCTTAGTCTGTCATTTCTAGCTCATGTCCTCATTATTTCCTCTTCATTCCTACTTCCACTTTAGCTCAATATCAACCACAACCAAAACATATTCTATGATTGATCATTAACCCCAAAACATAACATTTGTACATATACTTTCATCATCAATTTTCTGCACATATGTTTTACTCCATTATCACCTTCATTCCATTCCTAAACTATCAATCCTCCCTTAAAACAACTCATGACTGCCATTTATACATTAAAACATAATAAAAACCTATTTACTTCAAGATCTTCAAAATCTCACTTAACCCTAGCTTCTCCCATGCATCCCATGATCATCATCTTGCCAAGGTAGAATAGGTGGGTTTCTTATCAAAAAGAAAAGATAGCAAGAACTTTGAAGTAGCTAGTGATGGAAGAAAGAAAGGTTCAACTTTGATGCTTAGAGAAGAGAGTGTTGTGAGAAGGAGAGAAAGATGAAGAAAATGAAGAAGAGATGAGCAATTAACAAATGAAAGACCAAATGAGAGTTGGTCTTTCATTTGAAAAAAATCATGGGATATAAGTGATGTGGCAAGTGACACTTATCACTTGCCACATGTCACTTCCTCATGGTCCCATTTGTCCCTCCTTTAATAACTAGTCTATTTGATTCCAATTTCTATTCCAATTGACTCTCAATTTTCAATGACATATGTCATTAAATCCTAATGTCATTCATCAAAATTTCTACTGCCATCTGACACGTATTTCTGCTACTATTCATCAATTGTACTGTCACTTAACATTTTTCCTAGTCCAAAAATACCTAAAATTTCAGAAAATTCTCAAATTTTACCAAAAATTCTAAATCAGTAACAAAATTCACCAATTCAATTTTTAAGACACATAATCCATAATTCACATTATAATCACATTAAATATCACTTATACCTGGAAAATATCAAATGAGTGCATGTATAGTAATTTAAATGTGTGCAAAGCAATCAAATTCACGTATATGTATACTAATATTATGCATGAATATGAAATGCATTTGTCTACTCTCTCATGGCTATTTCTCAATTACGGAAATCTAGGGTTTTAACTCTTTGTATGGCAATGGGATGTTATAGCATCCCCCATATAGGAGAAACTCACCTAACAATTCTCCCCTTTCTGAATATATGGGGAGATCCACCATTCCACCAACAAGTCGACAATATTTGAATTTACCCCTTGTGAGAATCTTTGTTAACATATTTGATCCATTCTCATCAGTATGAATCTTTTCAAGCTGTAACTGCTTCATCTCCAATACGTCTCTGATCCAGTGATATCTCACATCTATGTGCTTCGATTTTAAGTGAAAGGAGGAATTCTTTCCAAGGTGAAAACAACTTATATTTTTCCTTATGAAAACCAAGTTCATTTAAGAACTTCTTCATCCATAGCAATTCCTTACAAGCTTCAGTTGCTACGATAAACTCTGCTTCTGTAGTTAAAAGAGCAACACATTTTTGCAACCTTGACTGTCATGACACAGCTCCTCCTACAAAAGTGATCAGATATCCTAATGTAAATTTTCTCAAATCAGCATTGGCAATCATATCTGCATTAGTATAACCAGTTAATATAGGTTTGATATCTCCATAACATAAACATATTTCGGAGGTGCCACGAAGATATCTAAAAATCCACTTTACTACAGCCCAATGTTCCTTTCCAGGATTTGAAAGAAACTAACTCACTACTCCAACTGAGTGAGCAATATCTGGCCGTGTGCATACCATAACATACATCAAACTACCAACAGCTGAGGCATATAGAATCCGCTCCATCTCTTCCTTCTCTTTTTCTGTGAAAGGACTCTGCTTCAAACTTAATTTAAAGTGATTAGCAAGAGGATAGCTAACTGCTTTAGACATGTTGAACTTCTGAAGCACTTTTTTAATGTACTTCTCCTGTGATAATCACATTTTCTTGGCATTTCTATCTCTGATTATCTTTATGCCTAGAATTTGATTCGCTGGACCTAAGTCTTTTATGGCAAAATACTTACTCAATTCCATCTTCAAGTTGTCAATTCTTGAAGCATTCTATCCAACAATTAACATATAATCCACATAGAGTAAAAGGATAACAAAATCATCAGAGAATTCTGAACAAAAACATAGTAATTAGAATTCGTCTTTTTGTATCCTTGCTCCCCCATTATAAACTTAAATTTCTTGTACCACTGTCTCTGTGCTTGCTTTAAGCCGTACAAACTTTTCTTTAGTTTGCAAACGTAGTCCTCTTTTCCTTTTTTCTCGAAACCCTCTAGTTGCTCTATATAAATTTCTTCTTCTGAATCTCCATGAGGGAAGGCAGTCTTTAGTCTTTATATCCATTTGCTCAACCTCTAGGTTAAGGCTTGCTGCTAATCTCATCACCATACGAATGGATGTCATTTTCACCACCGGTGAAAATTTTCTTCAAAATCAATGCCTTTTCTTTGGCTGAATCCCTTGACAACCAACCTTGCTTTGAATTTTGGATGCAATCCCTTTTCATCATGCTTGATTTGGTACACCCATCTATTCTTCAAAGCTTTCTTGCCTTCTGGCAACTCCACCAACTTAAATGTTTTGTTCTCATGTAAGGATTTCATCTCATCTTGCATAGCCTCGATCCATTTCTTCTTGTGTTCACTATGCATAGCTTCTTCAAAGCTCTCAAGTTCTCCTTCATCAGTTAACAACACATAATCATCAATATGATATCTGGTAGAAGGTTATCGAATTCTAACAAATCTCCTTTCTAGAATAGGAAAAGCTGCAGGCATTGGTGGTTGAGCGTGGACACCATTTTCATCTGGTTCAATCTCAGTAGGAGCATCATCTTCACCAGATCTCTTATCATGGATCATATCTTCAACTTGTCTCGACACAAGTATTGAAGGATTAAATTCTAAGTTTGTTGAATCACCATTAGACTCTATTGCATCCTTTTGCACCTTGTTAACATCTTCAATGGTTTGATCTTCAACAAACAGAGCATCACAACTCCTTACGAGTTTCTTCTGGACTAGATCATAAAATATATAGCCAAATTGGTCTTGTCCATAGCCGATGAATACACATTGTCTTGTCTTGACATCAAACTTAGTTCTCTCATCCTTTAGGACATGTACGAATGCTTTGCAGCCAAACACTCGCAAATGATCATAGGAAACATTCTTTCCTAACCATACTTTCTCTGGAACTTCCTACTACAAAGGAACACAAGGTGAACGATTCAACACGTACACTGTTGTTAGTAAGGCTTCACCCCAAAACATCTTATGCAACTTTGAATGTGAGAGTAGACATCTAACTCTCTCCATCAAAGTCCTGTTCATCCTCTCAGCTAGTCCATTTAACTGCAGCATTTTTGGAGGTGTCATTTGATGTCGAATGCTATGCTCTCTGCAATAACCATCAAATGGTCCAGTGTATTCTCCGACACTATATATTCGGATACACTTGAGTTTCTTCCCAGTCTGTCTCTCATTTGAGGCTATGAATTGTTTGAAAACATCTAGCACTTGGTCCTTTGACTTCAGAGTATATGTCCATATTTTTCGTAGCCTCAACATAGATAAAGGTCACAAAGTATTGAGCACTACTAAGTGACCTCGGCATTGGTCCACACAAGTTTGAGTGTACCAGATCTAATACATTCTTCATTTTAGAAAGAGGAGAACTTTTGAAAGTAACTTGGTTCTATTTTCCTACTTGACAATCAACACATTTCTTCAAGTGCACCTATTTATGTCCAGATAACACATTTCTTTTTAGTAATAGTGTCATCCCTTTCTCACTTATATGACCCAATCTTTTGTTCCATAATTCAGTTGTTCGTCATTCTCCACTGCGTTTACAACATCGTTGGAGAGCTTCACTTTCATCACATAAAGCAGTTGCTTTAAACCTTTGGACACCACCATATAACCTTTAGTAAGCTTCCATTGGCCATTCCTGAAGGTGTTACAGTAACCTTCATCATCAAGTTTTCCTGTAGAAATTGAATTTAAATGCATACCTGAAATATACCGCACATCTCTCAGGACGAATCTCGTGCCATTCTCCATTATCAGGTGAACATTTCCTTTTCCAACAACTTTCGATAAATTGTTATTTCTCATTCTAACCACACCAAAATCTCCCGGTGCGTAAGATGAAAAACATTCCCTTCGCGATGTACCATGAATGGTTGCACCATTGTCAATCACCCAACTTTTCTCATGGGTTGCCAGATTGATTATATCACCATCATCACCATCGTAGACGACAATGAATTCACCGACAATATTTGAATGCTCATTATCATTGTCATTTTTCTTCACATCCTTGTCTTTTTTGTTTTCTTTTCTAAGAAGCCAACAAAACTTTTTAAAGTGCCCTTTCTTTTTACAATGATGACATTCCACATTGACATACTTGTTTGACCTTCTTCTGCTCTTGTCTCTGGTCTTAGACCCTGGATTGAATTCTTCCTCTTGAATCGGCAATCAGAACCTCTGATTGTGATGAAAAAGATGAATTTCTCTGTCTCATTTTTTCATTCAAGATGCCACTCTTGGCGGCTTCTAAGCTGACTACACCATTCGGTGCAAAATTTGTAAGTGAAATTTTCAAATTCTCCCAAGACTCTTGTAAAGAAGCGAGCAACATAAGAGCGAGTACTTCATCGTCATTATGTTCATCCCCAATAGTTGATCTAAGATCCCTTGCAAGTCGTTCAAATGTTCTGCTACAGAAGTACCTTCTCGATATTTTATCTGTATCAACTTCTTCAGATAAAACAATTTGTTATTGTTAGTCTTTGAGGCGTACAACTCTTTGAGTTTTCTCCAAAGTGTTCGAGCATTTGTCTCAGTCTAAATGTGGTTATAGACATTATCTTCAACATATTGTCGAATGAAACCACAAACTTGTTCATGCTCAAACTCCCATTCCTCGTCTGACTTCTCTTCAGGTTTAGCAGAAGCAAATACCGGCAAATACAATTTTGTCACGAACAAGAGATCCTTCATCTTGTTTTTCCACCTGTAGAAATATGCGCCATTTAAACTGATCATCTTTGTTGCCTTTGCCTCCATTTTGAACGTACGTATAATAGTACTCTTACATATGAATAGTATCTGTATGGATAAACAGTATCCGTAAGTATGAATCTTGGCTCTGATGCCAATCTGTTGCAAAAAAATACAAACAATGTTTTCCCTTTACTTAGTTTCGGCAATTAAGTTTTTTGATATAGAGGGTCCACTTTAGTGGCAACTATAGAGTATACGACTTAATCAACCATTAAACTAAGTTGTAATTGTGTAAAATGGAATTGCGACAATAATAAAATGGATACAAAGATTTAACGTGGTTCACCCAAATGTTGGGCTACATCCATAGAACACACTTAGAAAAATACTTCCACTATAAAAATAGTAGGTACAAAGAAAGTTTCACAACAACTCACAAATAAGTGCTACCTAAAAATAGTGATAGTCTCGATATCTCTCAAAGAATACCTCACAACAATTTTCTCACTATTTTATCACTCACACTTTTAAGAACATCTTAAAAGCTCAACTCTCTTTCTATCTTATTTTTCTCTCTGCCTTGGATCTCTTTCTGCCTTAGCTCTTTATATTGTATTATTCTTTAACATAATGGAGGAGGCTTTATATAGGCCTCCAATATGCAGAATTTTAACAAAAAACACGCCAAAGTTCAACAAACTCTACTGATTTTTCAGCAAAGTTTGGTAGCAGCACATGTGTGGCTGTTGCTTTGACTTTTCCATTTTTTAATTAATATGTGGAGGGTCTCCCATATGGGAGGAACCCATCTAACAACATGAACCCTCGGGCAAACTGATGATGCGATCGGTATACCGGTTCCTTTTGCGGAATGAACTAACGACAACAAATCCAGTATAGAGGCTATTATAAAGGTGGCCCGAGCCCGAGAGAATACGCACGTTCCTATGGCTAGTAAGACATGGAAGCCTCATGACACATGGGCTCAGCGCAGACTGTCGAACAATGAATCATGTCCAACTTGCAACTCTAGCACGGAAACTTTACTTCATGCATTACGAGATTGCCAATATGCTCATAAGGTGTGGAACAAACTCCTCCAGCCGGCGAGAAGAAATAGATTTTATTCATAGGAGAGGCAGGAGTGGCTTATGTCTAATCTCTCCCCCGAGATCTTAGAACATCCTACGTTGTCTTGGCCTGAAGTTTTCGAAGTAACTTGTTGGCTGCTATGGAAAGGTCGAAACAGTTCAATCTTCCATCAGGATGTATCACTCTATTTACAAGAGACTACTGTCGTTTGGAGAGTAATCTAGTCCTATAACTCTACGTCCAGTACCATAGAGACGAATAGCAACAAACCAACACAAGAATGGAGGAATGTTCAATGGCACAAGCCCCTGCATGGTTGGATCAAACTTAACACCGATGGGACTTCCAAAGGCAACCCTGGCATGGCAGGCTGGGCGGCTGTTAAGAGATGATAATGGAGTTTGGGTGGGAGGATTTTCACATAATATAGGTTGCACAACTTCTGTAGTGGCTGAACTATGGGCAATTCGATCCGGCCTCGAGCTTGCATAGAACAAAGGCATTCGCAGATTACTTCTAGAAGTAGACTCTCAACTTGTCGAGTCTATGATTAGAATAGAACTGAATATGATGGGGTTGAATGGAGCGCTGCTCACGGACATAAAAGAGTTACTATGTCATAACTGGGTGGTTCTTCTTAGTCATATATATCGAGAGGCTAACCAGTGTACCGAATGACTTTCGAATTATGCCCTTTCCTTACTGGTAGGGCATCATAGATTGGACAGTGTCTCGAGAGGGCTAGGATACTTACTGTTTGGTGATGTAATAGGGGTCACCATGCCCTGCTATTGTCTTTTACCATCTTAATAAATTCAGGCGAAAACCCCCAATTGAGTTTAAAAAAAGAAATATACGCAATATAACTATGAGACATAAATTAATCAAATACTATTTACTCGAGGATTTAACTCAACTCTTAAATTTGAACAAAATTAATTAAATATGAGCCAAACTAATAATTTATTATAATTATTTTAAATTATTAATTTAAGTCAAATTTAATTTATTCGAATCGAGTTTAGAAAGTAAGCTGAGTTATTATATTAGTGACATTGGATTAGTTCATATATGACATTCACACTGATTTTGTTTCATCATTACTTTTTAATCGAAATATATAAGAAAAGATATAATTTTTAATCGACATAGATAGTTAGTGTTTAATTTAAATACTAATAGCTATATAATCTAATCTGCATTCACATTATTCGTTAATAAGTTTACATCATCTTACTTATAATTAACTTCTTTTACAATTTAGTGTAAGTAAATTACCTTAAATATAGGAACTCCACTAGGTAGTTTACACTATTATCGTGTCAATATACAACTATATGATTATATACGGAAAAAAAACTATATGAGGAATAGTTTGTGTAATTTTAAAAAATTATTATTTATTTATTTAATAATAATAACCACTAAAACTTACTAATCAAATGTCGATTTCTCATATATTTATGTTAGAAGACTTATATTTACTAGTGAACCTAAAATAATGTTCATCATCTTTTATTATTAAAATTAATCAATTTATTAATTAATTAATTGAATAGTACTAATTAAACTTTTAAAACTTAAATATCTTATATTATCGATTTAAAGTATCGTAATAATGCGTCCATAAATATATCAGGATTCATGGGAATCTCAGGCATGCACCATAGAATGGAGAAACAGAGAAAATCATATTAAAACCAGCTGGAATTTAGCAGGAGACAACAACCCCAAAGACTCCATGCCTTTATACGTTATTACCTATCATGTAAGGTCTCCATGCCATTTTACTCATTACCTATCACGTAAGGTTTAGACATCTTAAACCTAGATCTTTTCGACAAAACTTCAAATATCTTACGGGTTTTTATGATTCCAAGAATATACAGCACGATATTCTTGTGTCAGAATCTGTATTTTCTCAGAATTGAATCTTCGAACATGCATCTAGATGTACCTATAAAGAACCTGGGCAAGAGTATACGGTTAAACTTTAGATATAAACGATACTAATGGACTCTTCCTTGTGTAACCCTGTCGAAAATGGCGGAAACGAAGTTGACATCATTAATTAGTAGTCTCTTGCCAACTTTGGTTACTACAACTTTGAAACCCTATTTAAGCAACAAATCACTGTAACTAAAAACACATCGAAGAGAAGAAATGGGTTTGAAGCTACTGATTTCGAGTTCAATTCTTCTTCTTCTTCTTCTTTCTTTCTCTTTGCATGTTCAGGCTCAAGTTTGTAAGCCAAGTGGCAAAGTCAAAGGCAAGAAGCCTCCACCAAGCAAATGCAACAAAGAGCACTTATCTGAATGTTGTGAAGAAGGCAAGCTTTACACAGTCTACGACTGCTCGCCGCCGATCACGAAACGAACCAAAGCCGTTCTCACCATTAACAGTTTTCAGAAAGGAGGAGACGGCGGAGGTCCGTCGGAATGCGACAACAAGTTCCACAGTGATAGCAAGCCGGTGGTTGCGCTGTCTACAGGTTGGTTTAACAACATGAAAAGGTGCTTCCACAACATTACTATTCGTGCTAATGGACGCAAAGTGAAGGCCATGGTGGTTGATGAATGTGACTCGACAGTTGGGTGTGATAAAGAACATGACTTCCAGCCGCCATGTCCTCCCAACATTGTGGATGCGTCAAAGGCTGTCTGGAAAGCCTTAGGTGTGCCTCCTAGCCAGGGTGAACTTAATGTTGTCTGGTCCGAGTAGCTAACTCTTATATATCTATGTCGTGATGCTTCGGATTATCGGTGGTGAAACTAAGAACGTACCATTTCCTGCGTTCTTTTTCTTATGTCGACTTCAGTTTCGTGCGAATCACTGAATTTTGTGGTTCGATCAATAACGATTTCAGTCTCCTTCTTCGTTATGTTTAAACCTCAAATAAAAATTAAACATTCGGTTCGGCCGCGTGCCTTTGTTCTGTGTCAGATTCTATTACCTACTGAGTTCGGAAATCAAAATGGATCGAGTTTATTTTTATGAATCTACGAACAGTCCAAATATTTTGTTTTATTTGTTGAAAAAAAGAGGTCGTTTTAGTTAATTAAATCGAGTAAGGTCAAATATGTGCTGTGACTAAGAAGAGGATGCTCTATTAAAAGATAAGATCAGGTATGCAATGTACGAGATAAATTAAATGTGACTAATATTAATGACAAATTAAGATAGACAAGGTTTAGGTGATTCGGATATATTAAGAAAAGAAACTCTGATGCTCCGATGCGAGAATATTATATTTAGAGATTATAGCAATAAAAAAATGAAAGCCTTAGAAAAATTGAAGGAAGATAATCAAGAATGATATAACTACTGACACTTAGTGAGGATATAACCTTTAATAGAATACTTTGACATACTAAGATAGAGATAAAGGATCTCACATAAGGAGGTCATTTTCTTTCTTACAGGTCTTTTAAACATTTTCTTATAGCTTAAATATTTTCTTGTAATGACTTGTTTGATTTATTTATTTACTTGTTTACTTCTTTGTTTATGTATTTATTTACTTATTTTATATTTTATTCTTATTCTTAACCTTGTTCTATATTTGTTTTTATTACTTTTATTATATTTCTATAGGTATTTATTATTTATTTATTATTATTATCTTTTATGTCTATTTTTTATTTTTATTACTTTATTATTATTTTTTTTCATCTGAATCTATCGTAAATAACCTCTCTATTATTAATTAAAAAATAAGACTATATACTTTTAAACCTCTTCAAATGTCACGTGAGATTTTTACTAAATTATTATTATTGTTGTTAGAGTAGTCACTTTAATTAAGGACACATATCAACCCCAAATCATGGGACCTTCTAACCTCGAGTTTGATTTAAAAATCGATCAATCAAAATTGAAATTGCCATCATTACCCCAGAACTTTGCCTATTTCTATTTTGGTCCCGGGACCACGGAGTCAAAACGGCGCCGCATGATTACAGAAACACAGAAACATGTGGTTAAAACTTAAAAGTGGAGAATTGAAATGATTGCGAGCGGGAGGGATGAGATTTGAGAATGATGAAAAAGTGCTCTCTCTCTGAACTGTTACCAGCGGCGCAAATTCATGCTATTTTGACTTAATTATGATTGAAGAACGAAAGGGAAACTTTTCTTTTGAAGGATGAAAAATCAATTATGTATTGCTTTTGATTCTCTTTAATCATCACCCACACTTTTGTGACTTGTCCACGTTGTTTGTTTCATATTCAACTACAAGAATTCCGAAAGAACAGAATTTTAATTATGTACAACATTATATATTTGGAGGTGAACAAGAATTCGTGTCATGTTGGTAATGATTGTGGGGGTTTTGTTACCTTTTACATTTATTGGTATCCAAGATCATGTGTTTCTGTCTGAACCAACCACATATAGTACAGGACGTGATCTGAGGTTTGTTTCAGGAATCAGACATTCCGACATCTGTTTTTTGGGTCTAATTTTCTTTTTTTCTTTTTTTTGGGTTTTGGTCGGATCATGATTCAGGATTGAGGGGTGGAGGATTGAGATATAAGAATGGGGGAATCTATAATTTAATGTTCTTTCCAAATGTAAGAGAGAATATGGTTCTTGAAATTTGCTGGTCCTGAAAGTGGAAAAGATAAACTGCAAAAAGCTTTTCTTTTTATATACATGATTTGTTTTTGAGGTTTTATTAATGTTGTCACAGTCACCCTAGTCATTGAGATCAGACCAGATCAGGGAATAGTTCAGTTGCTTAGCTGTTTGATTAAAGTTCTGGACAACTTAAACAGTTCGAAGTTGGGTTTTCTAAGATGGGGAGTCAGTGTTCTAGGCTCAGTCCATGTTGCTCGGATTCTCAATTCAAGACAGGGTTTCTTGAAGTGTCTGAGTTTGGTGTGTTCCAAGTGATTATCCTTGAACAGAAAACTGTAGTCTGGCTTGGTTGGTCATGATTGATAGCTTTTTTTTTTTTTTTGCGTGTGTTTTTGTGACAGGGAATGACAAGAACAGTCAAGTGGATTCGTTGCCTGCATTTCGTGAGTTCACGTTCGAGCAACTCAAGAATGCAACCTCTGGTTTTGCGGTGGAGAACATTGTCTCTGAACATGGTGAGAAGGCTCCAAACATTGTTTACAAAGGGAAGTTGGAAAATCAGACCAGAATTGCTGTTAAGCGCTTTAATAGAATGGCTTGGCCTGATGCTAGGCAGTTCTTGGTAAGTCAACAATTTTTTATCACCATGAATGTTACTCCTTAAGAAGAGAAGATGGAAAATTTTCAATGACCAACTTGGAACTTGAGAGAATTTCTTTTTGGCAATGACAGGAAGAAGCAAAGTCTGTTGGTCAGCTCCGCCACCAGAGACTGGCAAATTTGCTCGGTTGTTGTTGCGAAGATGAAGAGAGGCTGCTTGTGACCGAATATATGCCAAATGAAACACTTGCAAGGCACCTTTTCCACTGTAAGGCTGAATCCCTAGAGCATAATTCACGACTTTATCTAAAGTTGAATCGTATCAGATTTCATATTGGAGCTCACAGACCTATTCTCTGCTGAATCAGGGGAAACTCATCCTATGAAATGGGCCATGAGACTAAGGGTTGCTCTACATCTTGCTGAAGCTCTGGAGTACTGCACAAGTAGAGGGAGAGCATTATATCATGACCTTAATGCGTATAGAATTTTGTTTGACGAGGTAAAGGCTCTTCTGTTCATATATCAGTCAGTACACATTTTCTTTGTATTATATTTGCAGTCACCAGTCTTTGTGTTCCTGATTTTGCAGAATGGTAATCCAAGACTTTCATGTCTAGGCCTGATGAAGAACAGTAGGGACGGGAAAAGCTATAGTACTAATCTTGCATTTACACCTCCTGAGTATTTGAGAACTGGTAGGTGAATCCTGCTAAGAAAAATAGATGTTTTGTTGTCAAGCTTTTTGTGAGAAATTAACTCAGATATTTGATAGATAGGAATTTCCTATAGTTCACAAAAAATCTGAACTAGTGTTGAACATCATATTCATTTTTACACCCTGATTGTGAGCTAATTTAAGACTGTTTCACACATTGTCTATCGTTATGTAGGGAGAATAACACCAGAAAGCGTAATATATAGCTTTGGCACACTACTGCTCGACCTTCTCAGTGGAAAACATATTCCTCCCAGTCATGTAAGTTGGTATCACATTAGCAAGGAGTGTATAAATGGTTCTGCATCAGATGATTCTCCTATATGTTTTTGAGCTTAATACATTTCTTGAACAACCTTGTCCATGCAAATCTGATCGTGTGATACTGATGTTCAGGCCCTTGATTTGATAAGAGACAGAAATCTTCAGATGCTGACAGATTCTTGCTTGCAAGGACAGTTTTCTAATGATGATGGAACCGAGTTGGTGCGTTTGGCTTCTCGATGTTTACAGTATGAGCTCCGAGAGCGACCAAGTTCAAAAGCATTAGTCTCTGCTTTGACTCCTCTTCAGAAGGAAATCACGGTATGGATCAGTCAGTCGTTGAGGTTCTGGGAATAACATATATGAACCCTATCAACCCTTTCAAGCCATTTGGTTTCTATCACTCAGGCACTTGGCATTCAAGAAATGGGCCTTTGTGGTTTTTACCCTTTACTTGTTCATTGCAGGTTCCTTCACATATCTTGATGGGCATCCCACACAGTACATCATTTTCTCCTTTGTCCGCATTTGGCGAGGCTTGTTCAAGGAGAGACCTGACTGCAATACATGAGATCTTGGAGGAAATTGGCTACAAAGACGATGAAGGGGTGACAAATGAGGTTATGTATCCGCTTTAAACCAGTTGCCTGAATTGAATTCGTTTGCTGCATATTTAGCCTTGTCCGATTATTACCTCCGCTGATGTTGATCTTCTGATATTTGTTCTACATCTGTTAATTTCATCTGTTTGCAAAGTAAGCTCCTCCTAGTTCTGAATTGTTTCTTTCCTCTCTTACATAACAGCTGTCGTTCCAAATGTGGACTGATGAAATGATGGAAACACTGAACCTGAAGAAGAAGGGAGATTCCGCTTTCAAGCAGAAAGACTTCAAAGCTGCTATTGAGTGTTACAGTCAGGTATGGTATTAACAATTTACTGTTATAAACTCTCTGCTTGAAATGCTAACTTCCATATGCACAAACTCATTTGCTGATATAACTAAAATGTTCACTGGCTAAGTTTTTTTTATTTTTTCCATACAATTTGCAGTTTATAGACGTAGGAACAATGGTTTCACCTACCGTACATGCAAGGCGTAGTCTGTCCTACCTCATGACTGACATGCCTCAGGAAGCCCTAAATGATGCTATGCAAGCCCAAGTCATTTCTCCTGTCTGGTATGTTGCATCCTATCTTCAGTCAGTTGCACTTACCGCCCGTGGAATGGAGAATGAAGCACAGGCAGCACTCAAAGAAGGTACAAATCACGAGGCGCTGGCTGCTGCTCAGGCTGAGAACGATGCAACATCTGAACAGAAGTAACAGAAATGATAGATCTGCATTCTTTGAATCTTTTTCACCCAGTTTGCTTGTTCTGCTGCTTTATCCTAAGAAGGATGCAACATCTGAACAGAAGTAACAGAAATGGTAGATGTGCATTCTTTGAATCTGTTTCACTCAACTTGCTTGTTCTGCTGCTTTATCTATTAGTGCAACCAGCTAGCTTTGCCCATCCTTTTTCTCAGTCAAAGAAAATGGAACACCATTCTGTTCCATAAATCAGTCAACATAATCCTGTTCTTTTTACTAATTCTCTGAATGGTTGGATTGTTTATGTATGTTCAATTTCAGATTCATTCTGTAAGTGATTGTAGACAAATACATATTTCTTCCATTGGAGTGGCAACTTTTTCTTTTTGAGCAGTATGTAGTACCTAAAGAAAGAGGCAAACTTTAAGTTTCTATTATTTCGTTGTATTCTGAGGTGAATAGATGATGATGGTAACTCTGCTGTCCCAAAGTGTTATAAAAGAACAGCAAAGTATTCTAAAACCATAAATATAACTTGATCAGTAAACGAAGAGTATGGTCATTACCAGAGATAACAACTGAAGCCTTCAATAAGCTAATACCGGAGGCTTCAATGTTGCATTGCGTTACACTCTGGAATCCTTACATTCTAAGTCAAACCAGGCATTGTTTCGGACCACTATAAGCTTACAACAACAATCAGTGAAAGGAGACTTGCAAATCGTTGCAATAACTAATATCAACGGCTTCAATGGTGCATTGTGCTACTCTACAGAATCCAAGAGAAATGATACTTTATTCAATAATATTAGCAGCCCGAAATGATTCTTTACTTCTTCCATAGTAGACTGGGCTATTTCCAGTAAAGGTAATGAAGTTCCACCCAAAAGCTGATCCTCCAATAATATAGCTTTGATTCTGAACATTTTCAGCTTGCTGACTTTCAAAGACGAGATTAGACTGGAAATGCTTATTTTCAGATGGTTTATCTAAATCTTGGTTTAGTTGAAGCGTATCGGCTGAATGAATGTCTTGTTGCTGATCTTCGGCCACTGCAGCATTTCCATTTTCACAAGGTAAAGGATGGCCATCATGCAAATTTTTAGGCTTAGTTACAGTGACAGTTTCTGCCGTCATCTGCTTGTAAAGTTCCATCAACAGCTTCATCTCTGTGAAATGCACAAGCAAAAGCTTACTCTGACTAATCAACCAAAATTTCGTCAAAACTTTGCATCCATATCACACCTGCTCAAATTCATGTCAATGAACTTACTTTCTCGAATTTCATCGGCTCCCTTACAGCTCCGAAAGTCCACAGTTCGAAGCGCCTTCAAGAAAACAGAACAAATTCAACCCAAAAATCTAGAAAGTTACTGCACAAACCAAAAAAACTAAGAAGCAACAGGGTGCTCAATACACAGAAAATCTCTAAAATCACTCATTCACAAGCACATTCATCAGCTAATACTGTAAATACGGTTTTTAACACATTCATCAGCTAATACTGTAAATACGGGTTTTAACAGACCAGAAGATTCTTCTTTTTCTTTTTAATCGAAGATCTAATCATCACAATTCAGATATAATCCAAACTCCAAAAACCAGAACCAATGAATCAAAGATCGGTTCATTTTTTCCCAGAAAAGGACCATCTTTTTTGCTTTACCGGACTCTAGCATAACTAAACTTTGACAGATCCAACACTGTACCTCGAATAGACATGGGCGAATATCTCTCAGAACAGCACGCATCTTGAAGTAGCTGCAGTCTTCGATCACTTCGAGTGGTCTTTTCCTCGTCGTCGGTGGAGGAGGTGTTACAGTTGGCGGCGGTGGGGGCGGCGGAGGCGGAGGGACGGAAGAGGACATTTCCGACGGAATCGGAGTAGGATCTACATTTTGAACTACCTGAGAATCTTCCATGGATTGGTAGCAGCCTCTGTCCGAATATGGAATCTGACAAGAGTTGGTGTCTGTCGTGAAATGTAAGTGAACAAGACAAAAAGGTATGTTTGGCTACGAGGTTTACTCTATACTAAAAGACCGATACCATTAACTCATTAACCAAACAGCCCATAATGTTTGCTTTTGTATATAAGCTTCCTTGTTAGTAGTAGGACTCTCTCTCAATCATTCACTGGGGTTAGGGTTAGGGTTAAGGTTCGTTGGAGAAAGAAGATGACGGGAAAGGCAAAGCCGAAGAAGCACACGGCGAAGGAGGTCGCGGCGAAGGTAGACGCGGCGACGACAAACAGAGGAGGAGGGAAGGCCGGGCAGGCTGATCGGACCGGGCAGGAAAAGGGCGGGCACGCCAAGTTGGAGTGTCCCCACTGCAAAGCGACGGCGCCGGATAGCAAAACGATGCAGATCCACCACGAAGCGAGACACCCAAAGATTCCGTTTGAAGAGGACAAGCTCGTGAATCTCCACGCCTCTCATGCCGCCGATCCCTCCAAGCCTCGTCCTGGTGTGAGGGGAAGCCTTAAGAAGTGAAACCCAATTTCGACAATCCCACTACCGATACTGATTTTAAGTTATCAATGTACTATGCTTGACAATGGCGCCAATGGAATGTCTTATACTATTAGCTTGTGATTATTATGATGATGAATTGAGGAATATCTGTTGTTTGCTTTCAAAGACTTCATCTTTGGTCTAACCTTCAAGACAATTACACAGTGTAGCTGAGATTAGGGATGGTAGACTGAGTCAACTCGGTCTAGATTAAATTTTAGGATAAAAGTCATTTTTACTCAATATTAGCATATTTTAAATAATATTTTAAAAAATAAGTTATTAAAATAAATTAAATTGAAATTTTAAAAATAAAAATATTAAAGTTTGAATAAGATTTTTTTAGTAAAAAAAATTTGAATAAATAATATATTTTAATTAAAATAATTATTTTAATTTCACTTTAATCAAAATTTAAATTACTCGAACATGTCTAAAATCCTCGTCCACAAACAACTGCTTTCAACTAGCCAACTACCCATCTTCTCCTTCTTCTTCTTCCTCTGCTTCTGCTTCTGCTTCTTCTTGCTGTCACTTAACTAATACTTCCACTCAGTCTCACACACTAACCAACCAACCATGTCCACTCCTTCTCTTCTCTTCTATTCCTCCTCTCTACACACAATACCCTAAACTCTCACGGTCCCATCCCACCGCCACAAATGTCACACCCACTCAAGTATCCGATCACCCCTTCCTCCTTCTCTTCCACTTTCACCCCCAAAACTCTCCTCGCCTTACGAGTAACTAACTTTCCCTCCAAACCCCGCCAAACCACCCTGTGCTCTCTCTCCCCAGACCAACCTCGACCCACTAAGGACCTGTCACTGGTCTCACTTCTCCGAGCTATTCCAGACTGGGCCGACGGCATTAAAGAGCGTCGCATGCAACAGAAACGGGCTCTGTACGACCACGAAAAATGGGTTGAACACAGAAGTTCTCTTCGGCACGTTCGCCACCTGCTTTCGAGCCTGTCTTCTCGGGTGATTTTGTCTTTGATACCACCGGTGATTGTTTTCACTTCGGTGGCCGTGTTTATTGCTAGCTATAATACGGCTGTGGAGTTGCATTTGTTGCCTGGGTTTTTCCCTGTTTTGAGGGCTTCTTCTTTGCCTTACCAGTTGACAGCTCCTGCATTGGCTCTATTGCTTGTGTTCCGTACGGAGGCTTCTTATTCGAGATTTGTGGAGGGAAAGCAAGCTTGGACTAAGATCATTTCTGGGTCCAATGATTTCGCCAGGCAGGTTATTGCTGGGGTTGATGGCTCTAGGGAAAATGCTGCCATTAGAGATGCGCTTTTGCAGTATATTGTGGCCTTCCCTATCGCACTCAAGGTCAGTTTGTTGAAGGTTATGGTGATTTGATAGGATATGAAACTAAAGGAAAAGCATACCTTGTAGTTTCTCTAACTATTTTGAAGAACTGGAATTGCTGAATCGAGTTCATGATGTGAAATTTTCATTTGCAGTGTCATTTGATTTATGGGTCAGATGTACGTCAAGATCTACGAAACTTGCTTGATGTGGATGATCTAGCGGTTGTACTCCATTCTAGGCATCCACCTCGTTGCATTATTCAGTTTATATCTGAAAGCCTTCGGTTCCTCAACTTAGAGGAATCAAAGAGAACTATGCTGGTATATCTCTTTCTAAGTTCTCTAAATGATTAATCAATAGACTTTTTATGTTTTGTTTTGATTCCTGTAAATTGATTCTACCAGTTCAATTGATGAGTTTGGATTTTTGGTGTCCTCTTCAAGAATATGTTGATAGCTTCTTCAATTGTTTGGTCATTTGGTTTTCTCAAAGTCTATATTAATCTTATGCTATGAAGTTGCACAAAGAGTCATCAATCATGTAGTACTCTGGTCCATAATTTGAAGAACATTGTAACGATGCAGGAATCGAAAATGTCATGTTTTGATGAAGGAATCGGTGTCTGCGAACAACTCATGGGTATTCCGATACCTCTTTCATACACTCGCTTGACATCAAGATTTCTGGTCCTCTGGCATCTCACTCTTCCTATTATACTTTGGGAGGACTGTCACTGGATTATGGTCCCTGCTACTTTTATCAGCGCTGCTTCCTTATTTTGCATTGAAGAAGTATGCATCTCTATCTGTCTATAGTGCAAATTCCCTACTTTTGCAGTTCTATAAAACTAAACTACACTAATCTAATTCTATGCCCATATGAGTAAGTACTAGATCTTCCCCTTTCAATTCGAACTTAGCTTCATAGGTTATATCGAAAACTGAACGTGTATTAGTTTGATTTTCAGCGGAAGGATATACTATTGATCTTGATGCCACCATTAGACATAATTAGCACTTATGAACTGACCTGGGATGAAGTAGGAGGGAGAAATTATGAGCTTTTATTATGATCTTCAGCATTCTTGTCCCTGACAATTTCAATGGACATGTCTAATGCTTTGCCCTCTTCCTTCATTCCTATAACATTTGGATGAAACATGTAAAAGCTGATTCTCAATTTGTATCCATAGGTTGGTGTTCTTATTGAGGAACCCTTCTCAATGTTAGCCCTTGACGAGTTTTGCAGTCTGGTTAAGAGTAACATCCAGGAAGCAGTTCAAAGTGAGAAAGTCATTCAAGAACAGCTTATGATGAAAAGAAAGGATCATTCTTGTCACCATTCAAA
Organism: Erythroxylum longipes; assembly: GCA_027563885.1. Classification (NCBI taxonomy): domain Eukaryota; kingdom Viridiplantae; phylum Streptophyta; class Magnoliopsida; order Malpighiales; family Erythroxylaceae; genus Erythroxylum; species Erythroxylum longipes. The sequence continues at coordinate 26,309,905 of JAOQMS010000009.1, read as the reverse complement.
TGGTTGGCCCAATTCCTAAGCAGACATGAGCCTTGCTTTGAATTTTCTTCACAAACTTGAGTACTGAAAAAGACACCTCTCAAATTCTGCAGAGCTTCCAGTCTCCCTTATCTTTGGAAGACACCAAAAAGGACATTTAGATATCCTCCTCAGTATCACAAACATACACTAAAAAAATACTACCTAGCAGAGAAGTTGAGCTTTGGTATTTGAATAGAAATACCCGTGGGACTTGTTTTCCCTTTTTGATGTCATATATATGGTTTATGATGTCATGGATATATGCAGAGCTCTTGTAGTCTAAATAGAGAACTTCTTTGTATACAATATATATACTTTAAAAAAATAATAGTACTTTTGTAATTAAAGGTCTCAAAAGATCATCTACATGATTATTAAGTATTAAATTGTTCCTGCAATCTAATTCAGCATATTTCATTTCCATTTATTTCTTGTTTTATCACTTCTAAATTTATTTAAAAAAATCTGTTTCTTAAAACAAACTAGAGAAACTTCTCAAAATTTATGAAATTTTATTAAATAAAAAGATAGGAATTTGTTAAAATTACAAAGAGAGTACTCTTTCCTGGTTAAAATATTATAAATAGTACCAAATAGTATCCCATGGAAATACTAATTTTATCTCCTCTCTACATTGCCAACCAGAGCTTCAATAAGCTTCAGCAAGTAACATTACTTAAGATAACCCTCCAAAAGAATGCTCTGACGTGAGGCCTTGGATTGGAGATTACTAACTTGTAGTCTCTTCCTAACACTGTTTAAAAGCTTGAGAGAATTGCCACCACCCTCACTGTCACCCCACAATGGCAACACTTCCACTACAATCTTCTGTAGCATATTCTGCTCAATTCCCTCCTTCACAAGGTCTTCCAGCTCATCAAAATTTCCCCTTAAATCTAGCAAAACACTGCATAGTCCCTTGCGCTTACAGAATTCCAAAATCGCATCTAAATTTATATGATCTAACACCACAGTTTCAATCCCTTTTTGGGTTGTTTCTTGTTCTACAGGTGTATCCTTGTCAATGAAAAATATCACTTTCGAAGCTACTTCGTTGGAAGGAATTGAAACTGGAACTGGAGGACAAGGATTTTTAGCTATTATGATCCTGATGGGCTGATTGGCACCAGGTTCTTGAGATGTAGGAAGTGCAAGGTTACCAGTTAATGAGGACGAAACTATAACTGCATCATATTCCTGTAAAAATTGTGAGTAGTATCCACCATTCTCTGTGACACCTTCGCCAAGTTGATTCAATAACTGGCCATTCATTGAAATGGAGTACCTGCAAATTAAAGGCAGGCCAGAGTTAGAAATGGTCGACAAAACATAAGATCTTAAATGAGTATATAAATCACGGCTCGCTATGTATTATCCGAAAAGTACAATGAAGTTTTTGACTGAATCTGCTTTCTAACCTCAAATAATTATCATGGATAATTACCTAAGAGTAAGGCAAGGCTTGCCTGTCAGCATTAGATGAATAAAGGCCTCGTTGAGCTTTCTGCACATCTCTTCTTCCACACCGACCACGACGTCAATTCCTGCACCTCTAAGTCTATCCAATCCTTTTGAAGCAACAAGTGGGTTCGGATCAACCATTCCAACGACCACTTTCTTTACTTTAGCTTTGATCAGAGCTTCGGTGCAAGGTGGAGTTCTTCCATAGTGATTACAGGGTTCTAGGCTCACGTAAGCCGTTGCATTCTCTGCCAAATCCCCAGCATCTCTGAGAGCAAAAACCTGAAGGCAGTTTCCAATAACTGTTTTCTTACACACACGGGCTTAAAACATCAAACTATACCAAAGTTATCAATTCCATCAAAATTAGCATCTATATAGTTGAGATTTCAGTGCTGTTCCCTTCATCCAAAAACATGTTCAACATTGGCTTTAACATAAACAGTACAGAAATTCAGGGCCCTCTTAAAATTAATTCATTCTCTGCAAGAACTAAGTTTTAATAGCGTATACAATCATGCAAAGCAGAAAAAATTGACAAGTTACCTCAGCGTGAGGCTGTCCAGCTTTAGGGTGGAAACCTTGACCAACAATTTTGCCATCCTTGACAATAACACAGCCCACCATAGGATTAGGACTGGTAAACCCAACAGCCTTCCTTGCAAGTTCCACGCATCTTTTTATGTAAAAGTTATCATCTTTATCATTACCATCTTCAACACTGACTCTAGAATTGACCATGACCAGTCTCGTGCATTTCCCGAAATTAGTTGGTACACGGGTCTTCTTCTCCATCGAATTCAAAAACCCAGAAAACAAGTCAGCTTTAAGCACCGCCTTGGATGAGTAATCCCGCGGTGAAAAAAGGTTGGAAATAGAAGGGAAATGCGAAAACTTGAGTGAGCTGGGATTGACACTTGACAGCATGAAGGGCTCTAAAATTTGGATCTTTGGAGATCCCGCAATAACATCAAACAAAGTGAGAGGAGACCCGAGACTTGCACCGGAAAAGAACACCAAGAGAGCTTACCCTCGATGTGGATCCCTGTAGAGAAAGCGCTAAGATGTAGAGTTCATTCATACATTTCATCTCCTGTAGTCTAACAAAAAGAAAGTAAGAAAAAGAAGAATAGCTGTCTGAGCCCGGGTTCGAACCGGGGACCTCTAGTGTGTGAGACTAGCGTGATAACCGACTACACCACCCAGACAAGTTCCGCAGTTATGGCTCGACCTAACTGAAAATATTAAAAACTTTGAAATTTAAAACCACATTTTCAACAAAAATTGAGCTAGATTTGTAAGTTTATCTATTTCCTTTAACAGATTAATTTTCAAAATTAATAAATAAATTAGATATAAGTTTTTAAAATTACATTTAATAAAAATAAGGTCGAATTTAAGTTTTATAAAAAAATTTAAAAAGAAAAACCTCATCCAATATTATAAATAATTTAATTTATAATTGTCCTCTTATTTTAAATTAATTATTATATTACATTATATTATTAAATTTGATCAAATATATGAATTTTATTCATTCATTATTGTAGGTCATTTGCAAACAGCTTCTATACTAGTCAAAGGTAAGACTGCGTACTACTGGATCTCTTCAGACCTTACATCTCAACGAAATTTCTACTAAGTGTTGTTGTTGTTTTTATAATTATTTATCTAATTTAATTTTCTTATAAAATACAATTAACATTAAAATTTGTATGTTTATCTTCATCTGTATATATTTATTTAACTTAAATAAATTATTTATGCTTTGAATAACCATTAAAAATTTTAAAGATATATGCACTTAAGTTTAAATTTACAATTCTATAATAAGTCGAAATTATATTTAAAAATAAAATTTATTTTTAGGTCAAATTACCTATGAACTTAAATTTTTGTAAAAGTCTATAATGAATTTTAATTAATGTTCCGATTATAATATTTCTATTATGTTCTATTAAATCTTATCGATATATTTACGTGAACATAAATATATGGATAAGATTTAATGAAATAGAATTGGAACAAAAAAACTGTAACAAAAGATTTGATGGGTTAATCAACCAATGCAAATTCAAAACAAGAGGAGTAACAAAGGATTTGATGGGTTAATCAACCAATGCAAATTCAAAACAAGAAGAGGAAAGAGTCCAAGCACTAAAAGAAAATAGATAAACACTGAAGTGAAACAGGTCTCAGACTGAAGTGAAACAGGTCTCAGACATTGCAGGAACCATACATATGCCTAGAACGTGGGAACTACATACATTGTATGTGTACTTTGGCAGTTTAGTTTAATTGGATTACAAATCATTACAAGATGAGACAGCGACAGCAGACAGCTAGAGTTTTATCCTGCAACAGGTCTTCTTGAACAGTCTCTAACTGTAATATTATCTCTTCAAAGGTAGGCCTGCACTCAGGGTTCTTGTGCCAGCACTCTCTGAGAAGCCTAAGATTAAGTGAGCAAAACACAGTTATGAACTTACGATGACAAGCAGTTTAAGTAGTAACGAATACAAGGAATCAAAAAACTCACATCTTGACTGGTTCGGGGCATCCTAGTGATGATAATGATGGTCGATAATCCTCATATGCCCGCTTGTCTGCAACTTTCTCTGGAAGTTCTCCCCTATTTGATGGTCCACCTTGGAGCATCTGCAAGAAGGAAAAAGTAAGCCAAACGAGACAATCAGACTTCATTAGCGCAAAGATTTGGGTTTCACAGAAATCCAATGCAAGTTTGGCAACCTCATGTACTATAAGAGCAAAGGAGAACACATCCACACTCTTCCCATACGATTCTCGACGGTACACCTCAGGCGCCATGTATCTATCTGGTAAATGTCATTACAGTAAGAGAGGTTATCTTTTACTTTTGATAGGGGAGAAGGAGAAGATCTTTACATGAACCGGTTCCTCCAGTCATTTTGTAACCTTGGAGATCCTTTTCCTGAGCAATTTTGCTTAAGCCAAAGTCTGTGACCTTGAGGTGTCCTGACTCGTCTAGTAACACATTCCTGCGAAGATCAACAAATGAAGATTCGGATATACTATTTTTCAACCGCATTTTACCAAATTTCAGGGCATTAAGATATGGTTGATACCTTGGTGTCAAGTCCCTATGTATAATGGCATGTGGTTTATGTTTGTGCAGATAGTTCATGCCTCTGCAAATTTCCAAGAGGTTTAACAATTGATAATACTTACCGGAAGTGGCAGTAATTTGATCCAAAACATAGCAAGAAAATGCAAGCGCATCAGATTATGTCCAATGACAGTCACCAAAGTCAACAAGCATTAAGCTTTACTGGCAAGATATGAAAACATTATCCATATGATTCAACCAATTCCAACTAAGAAAAGATTCTTAGATTCTATCAGGAAAAGAAAGAAACAGGAAGTCCTAGTATGTTTTCAAATATCTATACTATGTCAAAATTCTTCGGAACCACCAATCATGCTAACAAATTCTTCATTAGTAAAATAACGAGAATCATCCTTAGGACACTTACCTTGCAATATCTAAAGCATATGCAACTGTTGTTGGCGAATCAAGTCTTCCTCTTCTTTTCAGGATGTCAAACAAACTTCCCTAGCACATTAATATTTGGCAAATGGTGAGCACATGAATATTCTTAAAACTCTTAATTGATGACATAAATATAGTTAAGACTCACATAGCGAAGATACTCGGTAAGAAAAATTAAACGATCACAGGGCTTTAGAACTCCAAGGAACTGCACTATATTAGGATGTCGCAACTTTTGCCACAAGCCCAATTCCCTCAAGAAGGAATCCCTTACGGTTGACATAACCAGGGCGTAAGCACATAAAATTCAAAATCCCAAGTGTATTCTATCCGTTATCATATTAACAGGGTGTCAACACGGATTATGAAAAGAATCACCTCACTGTTGGATTTGACGCAATAGAGGAACGGATTGTTTTTGCTGCTACTTCTGTACCACGCCATTTCACTAGGTAAATTTCACCGTATGCACCCTGAAATAGTTCATGTTTGGAGTATAGAATTGTCAACACTAACAAGAGAAATTTAAGTTAAGTACGAAAGTAACTTCTAATATTCTAATTTCTCCGGAAGAATTTGGTAAAAGCACAAATTACTTCTCCGATCAGAGTAGCATTATCCATGTCTACTTCTGCAGAATCGATCTCGTAGCATGGATTCTGTGAGTCATGCCTCACCTGCTCCAACCAAATGATAACATAATTTACTGAACAGGAAAGAGGAACAAAATGGAATTGCAAAGTTTTCCATATCATTCAACCGCCAAATCATATTTTTCATATCTCTTCTCTGTTTCCACAACTGTTGGAAATAAATAAGTTTGGGGTGGATGTACTTCACGTGTGCTATCAGTCTTTTTGATGCCTGATCACTTATGGAAGTTAGAAAGAACGCATACTGGATCTATTCCACCATGGGATTCGAGAATCCTGCAGATCTCCTCATGACCACAGCTATAAGCATCTGATAGAGGCTACACAATTTATAATTTCCAGTTAGGCATCTTAACAACATTCCTATAGAGCCTAAGAGTAGAAATGAATAAATAAACATCATTACCATCTTATCACGAAACAAATTAGAAAAGGGAATGCAAGTACTCAAAGATTGTATATAACCAGTGGTACACTTCCACTCCTAGGATTTTAAGTTTTCAAGGTCCTGTTATCTCATTTATGCATGCAAGGATAGCATATGATGGCAAAAAACTACTCACAAATTCCCGCTCAAGTCAAAGAACTTAGAAAAACGAATTCTGGAACATGTTTGAAATTGTTCGAATTTACTATTCTTTACTTATATGCTGGATCCATAAAACCTCCATACCGAAAGATAATCAGATTTCTTTCATAGACACTGCAGTTGTACTTCCCATATAATTCAACCCCACTACATGAAAACACGAAGGTTATCGAACGAGAAAATGAAGAGAACTCACAGTGCGACCCCAACGATCCGTTGAATTAACATCAGCTCCTTTTTCAAGAAGTAGAACCACTACTTCAGTGCATCCCTCACAAGAAGCCAGATGTAGAGCCGTTCGCTTATCATAATCAGCCAGATTTGGTTCCACTCCTTTTTCCAATTCCTGCATTACCCCTGTTTTGTCACCTTTACTTGAACAATGAAGCAACCTATATGGACCATTGGAGTTGATTCTTCGTGGTAGCAGCTGTTATCATGAAAAAGGAAAAACCCGTCATCAAAACTTAACCAATTAGAGCGTAGGAACCTTAAATGAAACTAAAATTTACAAAAAAACTAATCCCTAAGATTAATTTCACTCATTACTGATCAATCCATTTTGGTAGTTTACAGGGAGATTCAAGCCAAGTTTCAATCTTTCTCCTTTCTGCTTTATTTAAACAAAGATGACAATTTTGGGAAAAACAATTTCAAGCACCTTAGAAGAAGACGGGGGTGGTGGGCTTTCACAATCCTCCATGAACCAGAGCCAGAAAGAAAAATAAAGAATATACTAACAGAAGACGCTGCCAAAGCACTATTACATTCTAATTCACACATATGTTTCAAGAACAAAATCACAGTACAGCTACAAGTAGATTCGGTGGCAGGTATGACGCTCTTATCACAATAATCTTTGCATAGACAGTCCAAATTTGTCGTTTTCATTGCAGCTGTAACCGAGGATTGATCTTCTGTCGGCACTTTTCGTGTTTGAACTTAGGACTCTACGTCTCCAGAGATTGGAGTGGGAAAGTTTCGTGCTTTTGCTTCGTTACTGAGAGTCCGAGAAACTTGGCGTTTATGAACATTTATCGCCAACCAAACATTGCTTTTTCGCGGGCAATCGAACCGAGGAAGTCGTCGTCTTACGATACCGTATTATGATGAGCCTAACGTCGTCGTTTAATAAAAGGAACTAATTCAAAATTCAAAGACCCAAAATACCCTCCAAAAACCGAAAGCTCTCTCTCTCACACACACACGCGCGCGCTCTTCTCCACAGATCCAAACATGGCGCTTAACAATCCACCCCCCAAAGTACTAGAATGCGATGTGATTGGTCGGAGCGCCGAAGTATCTGAAGCCAAAGAAGAGGAGGAGGAGGATATAGAAGAGAAGGAGCTGGAGGATCTGGAATCAGAAGTGAAGCAGATGGCGAAGAAAATTCTGGAATACAGAGCTACGCTTCCGAGTCAGTTCAAGACCACTCTTGCTTCGCTTCTTGCTTCTCAAAGACCCGTTATTGGTTTGGACACCGAACCTGGACCTTCCGACGGGTCAAACCCAGGTCCGTCCTTTTTTTAGGTTTTTTAGATGCAATTTGATGGTAAGTGAAGAATTGTGATCTTGAGATATCTGGGTTCAAAGTAAAAATTCAAACTTTGTGTAGTTTTGTTCACTAATTGCTTTGAAGAAAGAAATTCAGTTTGATCGTAACGCCATAATAAGACATCCTTTTGGATATAGAAAGATTGGGACTTGTTGAGTGTTTGAATGAATTGCAAGTCTCAGGTATCAGGAAGCTTGTTTGGGGGTATTTTAGATATGAATACGCTTTTCTTATTTGGTTCTATAATTGGCTTCAAACGATTGCTTATACTTTGTGGTATACTATTGTTGCTAATGACAATGATAAATGATTTATCAGATTGCATTGAATCTACAGGAGTGGAAGAAGTTCTCCCTCTACTTTATCATGGTTTTAGTGTAATAAGATAGTTAATGACACGCATGTCTTGAAGATAAATATCTGCTAAGTCATTAATGGGTAGTGTTTAATGGCTACCGATTTTCACTAATTGCCGGTGACAAAGCTTCTTCCATATCTTATTTACTGCCTGAGAATTGCTGTCACTTCCACTTAAAGTTGGACTTCTAAAATGTTTGGTTTCAGTCTTGTTGGACTAATCTTTTGATCGAACCATTGACAATGTCTTGATTAAACAGGTGCTGAAGCCCGGGTTGAAACCAGTAAAGCAGCAGTTCCTTTAATAGACGACGAAACGACCCGTGAGAAAGTGCGTCTGCTTAAAGAAAAAATCTCCAGTAATGTCTCTGCTATGCCTGTTCTTATAAGAAGAATGAAGGAATGTTTGTCTAGAACAGAGAATTTAGGGTCCAGTAATGGAACCATACATCCTGCTTTCAAAAGGAAAAGGAATAGCTAACTAGGATTATTGATTGATAATGTTTGGAGAGGTTTTCTCAGAGTGATCCTATGGTTCACTGACTCAAATTGTCTCACTCTAGTAATGGTTTAAACTTAAAATTAGGTCAAAAAATGAGGGATTTGGGGATTTCTGTGCATTGTAAATTACTTGAAAGCATCAGTTTGATTTGTAATATAAATGCTGTTGTTGATATTTTCTGTAGAGCTTTGCCACAATTTTTCTTGATATCTGAAGTTCTGTTATTTGGAAGGATTAATGTGTTCATAACAGTAGATTTTCTGAATTAATTCAAGCACAAACATTGGTATTTTGTCATGAAACATTCCAGATATCTAAGCCACTAAAACTCAACTTATAGAGAAATTCAGTAGCAGAATCATATCTCAAATGAGATAGTTATTGTTTATGTTTCCGTGAGCCGGATCAGTGCTCCGAATGAATGTTGCTTTATCATCCATGGGATGAAAGTATTGTGATCTTGGTCCTTCTACTCATAGCTTCGATGCAGGGGTTTGATTTGGGGTTGAAACCTTTCTCAGGAGACCCTCCTGTGTTAATGTTACAATATGCTGCAAAACAAAATAGGAACAAACTTAGTTCATCACACCCTCTCTCTCTCTCTCTCTTTCTCCAGCAAAAAGTTGTGATACAGCTTGCTCTATGTAAAAGCAGCAGGACAAGAACATGGATGAGAATACTTGCCTCTCCCTTTCGGTTGAACATATTGGCCAATACAAAGCCACGTGCATTGTGAGCGGCAGGAGACGTAATCTGTTAAGAGGTGATAGAAATTGGTACCATTCTAATGACCTGATCAATGAAAAAACCCGATGTTCAACTCACCGAAAACAGTATCCAGTCATCAGCTCTAAAAGCACGGTGAAACCACATCCTGAGAGAAAAAGAGCGTCAAGCATATGTTGAAAAGAAAGCCAAATCGAGATTGGGAACAATTCTCTGTGGGCTGTGTTCAGGATATACATCTTCAGCAGATTCCACTGCTTTTACTAGATGCAAGCAATGATATACACATAGTCTACTTACGAATGGTCTAGACTAACACAAGATGCCTTCAAGCCTCTAGCACGGTGAGGATTCAAACTAACTTGAAGAAATAAGAGATCTGAAGCATATGCTGCAACACATCTGCAATAGACCAAATTCGTATGCGTTTAGGAAAGTATAACAGGCGATGTATTAATAAGTTGCTTGTTGGTCACAGCTGGTTTTATAAAACTGTCAACAGGAAGAAAATAATTCTTATAGATGATGGCAACCAGTAAGGGCGATGGCAACCAGTAAGGGCCATGCTTTTACAAGATTCATTTTGGCAAGGGCCCCTTACCTATGCTTTTGCAAGATTCATTTTAGCAAGGGCTCCTTACCTATGCAAAGCCTGGTCATCCGAAAGTTTTCCTTTTGCTCTAAACCAATTATTATAGATGATGGCAACCAGTAAAGGCCATGCTTTTACAAGATTCATTTTAGCAAGGGCTCCTTACCTATGCAAAGCCTGGTCATCTGAAAGTTTTCCTTTTGCTCTAAACCAGTACCTCAAGCTGAAAGGCGATGGGGAAGAGAAATACAAATCTGTCACAAGGACAGTAAAGAATAGCTACGCAGCTGAAAGAAACACGTGCAGAATAAAAGCCAAAAGACTGCTAACATTGTAAACCAGTCCTACCTTGGAGGAGATTTTGTCTGATTTGTGTTTGTGTTCGGCTCACAGAATCTTATTTCTATGGGCCAAGGAACAAAATTCTTTGCAGCCACCTTGTTCCTGTACGTCCTGAAACAGCAAGTGGAACTTTCAACTCTTAATTGCCGAAACACGAATGCACATAGCAAATTAAATTACGAGATATATATATATTCCAAGGGATCTAAGAAACTCTTATACTGTAGGGGAAATAGCTTGTTCTTAAAGCCTACAAGACAAGAAACGTACTGTGCATAAACTCAATTTACAATACAATCTTAGTGTTAGGAGTGCCTTCGACATTTGATTTAATTATCTAACATGTCTGCACTTATGAACAAAAAGATCCATGGCGTCTCCAAAAGAATGGACTGGAATATTGTGCCAGATAATGAACCAAGGTAAAGGAATAGAGAACAAGTTTTTATAGAAAAAGAAGATGAACTAAAAGTCATCTATAGTAATGGGTTTGCAAGAATTATACAGAATGCATTAAGAGGAAACCCAAAAGTCAAACCTTGGAAGACGAGGATCAGTTAGGCGTTTATCTCGTAATTCTTCCATTGAAAGAAGCTGCCACAGCTAAATGTTCAAACCATTGCAGCAAGGAGCTAGAAATACAAAACAATAACTAAGAGTGCATTCCACTTACCATCTCTGGTTCAGGCACCAACGGTATTGTCACTGCCTGGTGATCAAACCCATTCTCTTCTTTCTGTAAAACGACACCCATCATTACATGAATTCTTGGGTTATTGGAAGCAAGCTTCTACAGCTACCTCTTTGAAACACATTTGAAGAGTAAAGTTACACTTGACTTGTGAAAACAATAACAAATACAGAATACATGAGAAAGTTCTTCAAATAGAAAACCAATGACCTTTGGTCGATATTAGGATAACTATCACTCATGTTGTAAACAAACTCAAAATCGCTCTATCCTGGAGTGAAGCACCTAATATAGGAGTTCAATGAAGTCACCGATTTCTCTACCCACTCAATACCATATCACACCAATGACAACAGTCAAGTATTCTCATTCACTAGTTCTTAAAAATCCTTAAGATTTCATTTGAGAACCGAGAACATCCAATACTGACTCTTTATAAATCCTTTTTATACAAACTCATATTTAAAGTTTTCTCACCTTCACATCATTGATCAGTCTGATAAAGAATGGATCGGCTAAGTGCATTGCTATCTTGAATAAAATAAGTAAATTAAATTATAGTAGAAATCAAACCTACATGCTTGAGAATGCTCCGAAAATCTCACGATGGACATAAATATTCAATTGCAGTACCTGAAATGATGCAAACAATGTGAACACAACATTTCCTTTTTGTATTGCATCAACCCTTCGTGTAGCAAAGCTTTTTCCATCACGCACACGGTGAACATAGTATACAATAGGAACTGTCAAAATAGACATGTATACACTATGAGCAACATCTCCATTGCAACTCCATGAATTGAAGATATGGTGGCCAAAGAAAAAGTTAGTGAAAAATAAGAAGCCCAGCAATAATATACTAAGAAACCAAAACTTTCTATGCTCTCAAGACAATGACAGAGGAGTTCATTTTTTGAGCTACTTGTGAAATTCCTCGTCAGTATCTAACTATCAAAGTTTAAGGTTCAGTAGGACAACCTTTTTCAAGAAAACTAGAGATGGCATTGATTTCCTGACCAGAAAATGTTAATGAAATGCAATTACAGATTTTCACCATGATCAGTTTACTAAGAATATACTTACTGTCATAATCCCCAACAAGTAGGAAGTAGGCATGCAAGCTATGTACAATTTTCAGGCAATCAACCGTCTTTGATGCTGCAGCCAATGCCTGCAGAAAACAAGAAATGCCGTGAGATACATAAAAAGGCCAAGTGATTCTTCTACACTTACAATAACAATTGTCACAAAAGATAAAATGAAAGAGCATTTAAAATGTTTAGAAGGAACTTTTTATGGCAAAAACTTCTTCAATACTTGAATATACTCACACATGCACCAGTAACACAAAGTAAGCGACTCCTCTGTGCATAGATAATCACACTTACCATGCCAATGGCATGCAACAAATAATAGTAAATGATCCAAAATTGAAGGAGGAAGAGATGGTGGAATACCTGCCCAACAAACTGTCCACCAAAAACTTTTCCGAATTTTGGGGCATTAGGCAAGGTGATACCCTGGAATATATTTACCTGCAAATCAAGCAAACAACACTTTAGCATAATCCACGACTTTAAATACTTGACACCCATAGATCAAGAAGTAGCTACCAAAGAAATGAGCAACACAGAAAACCACTAATGCTACTTATCTTAGATGTGTCTTTGGGCCACACCATCAAGAAACTAAATGTCACTGATGCCACGTGTTCTAACAGAAGAAACCAGTACTTCCAGCTTACTAAAGTTTACACAGTTTCTCTACTAAAATGGTCAACCATCAAAGTTTTATGAGTAAATAGCAACAATAACATAACAATATACATACTTCTAGTGGCTCCAGATGAAGTATACTCTCCACAAGTGAGCAAGTGCCTAGTGTCTGATCTGCACTCCATATTGATTTTGGTTTAAGCAAAGTACAATGTTCATGAGGCAGCACTATGCAAGTCAGCTGTTTCACAATACACAAAATTCAATAGCATAATTTCAGCTTTCATCCACCAGGTTTACTAAAATAGCACAACAAGAATACTGTCGATATCTTCCAACTACCTTATTCAAAGCAATCACATTTGCCTGCTGAACGGATACAGATGTTCCTGCACAAGCATGGACATTTACCCTTAGCAACAGATTAATTGATCTCATCATGGAACATAATCGTGGAAAAGAAGCGTGACATAATGGTAAATTCAACACCAATGCATAGGACTGTGAAAAATGCATCACATTACTCAAAAAACTATCAAAAAAAAAAACAATTATACCACATAAGATTAAGTCAAACGGGCACCTCACCATCCCCAAAGTAATCACATCGTTTCAACTGAAACTCAGCTGGAGGGTCATCCTCCGCATGAACTGATCCACAGACTTCAGCCTATGCGAATTGCATCATGAAGCACAAGTTCCAATTCAGAAAAGAAGACGAAAGAGGACAACAATGAAGAATCAAAATTTAAGGACGTCAAAGCAAACTGACCTCCCCTTCCCACACGAAATATATTCCTTCCCCAATTTTCCCTTCGCGAATCACGTACTCTCCTTTCTCTACAACGTAACAAAATGAACCAAAAAAAAAAAGAGCGATTGAACAATAATCACTACCTCTCATCTCAAAAGTAGACGAAGAATTCGAAAATCACCATAGTGTTTAACAGTAACAAGTTGTGCAATTTTCTTGAGAGAAGAGCTGGGAAGCTTCTGTAACAAAGGAACGCAGCCCAAGAACTCGATCACTGCAAACACATGATCCAAATTCGCTTAGTAATCAGCACGATATGGTGGCAAATTAGGGTCTACTGTCACTGAATTAGGGAGACTCACCTGACTCGGCATCCATATTGACGGGAATAGAATTGAGTACATGTCAACGCGTTGCAATACATACAACACTTAAATAAGCGAAGGTAGATCCGGTGATGCTCAGCTGCACGATACAATTTTAGACGTTGGTTTGCTAACCGTTGGATAAGAAGTATGGACCCTTTTTGGACCGGCTGGCCTGAGACAGACAACAATCGGAACCCCGCGAAACGTGCTAGATCTATATGGGTCAGATCCTCTGCCCATTTAACCAATGTTAACCCAGTGCCGTTAGCTTTTATCTACAAATTTACGTATATTAATCATTTGTTTTAGTTAATCAATTTTTATCTTGATCTGATAAATTTTATCCGCGTATTTATTTAAAATCTACATAAATATATAAACAAAATTAAATAACACAAAGTTAAAATATCTAACGAGAATGAGGTAATTCAACCCATGTCCTATTTGTTTCTGGGGTCGTAAACTCATGACACAGAATTGGCATTGGCTAAATAGAGCAAAGAATCTAAAGCCGGTCTATACATCCCCAGTCGGATTCTCGAGGTTTGTTATTATTTGGGATAATTATTTCTGTATTTTATGATGTTTTAAAAATCTAAAACATAAAAATTTGAAGTTTAAAAAATTTCATGTTATAAAATAAAATAAAATTTGAATAAATTAAAATTTTTAAAATATAATTAAAAAATGCGTTTAATTTACAAAGATGTTAAATAAAAATTTATTAATTTATAAAAATTAATCGATCAATTAATAAATAGATATGTTTTTAACAAGAATTATTTAAATAAATTAAATCAAAAAGTTTAAAACTAAATCAATTCAATATTTTTACAACTATCGAATTTGTTGAATTTGTTAATATTTTAAGTTTTAGTTCAAAATATAATAATAAGAGTTGAAATTTCAAATTTAAAACTATTACGTATGATAACCAACTGGATTAAGTCAAACTAAGACCTGCTAACTTCTAATACAAAACAAAGTCATTTTAGAAAACTTTTTCAAAATGCAACACTTTATTCTTCAGTCTAATAAAATGGACAGTCCAAAATAACATTGCAATTAAGAAACTTTCTCTAAATAATATCATTTTAGAGGTTTGAGCTCTCCAAATCGACCCGGCTAAGAGTAGAGCTCAAAGTATATCCTTAGGACCTATTTAGTTGGATATTAATTAATGGAATAGAACAAAACAGTTTATAATAAAATGGAATATAATACAGTGAAAAGTTATATGTTTAGAAGATGGGTGGAATGTAATATAATATATAATAAATGACTATTATATCCTTAATATTAAAATAGTTGTTACAGAAAATTTAACGCTATAATTTTAAAACAGAAATCATGTCTAATTAAAAAGTCACAGTTTAAATCACAACAATGACAAATAAGTTTTTATATATTTTCTATTTTAAAATAATAAAAATTTTAATAAGAATTTGATTATTTTATTATTAATTATATACAATTTATTATTAATTATATAAAATTATTATTATTAATTATTTAATAAATTTTA